>JBBBVM010000338.1:0-524743 GCA_037355625.1 Petunia x hybrida
AATAAATAGATATGTATATAAGTTATATATATTATTATTAATATAAAAAGGAAAGAGACACAACTGTTAAGAAAAGTCCCAACAGTTGTATCCCTTGAGGAGTATAAAAGAAAGTTTCTATTGGTGCAAACTTACTTACTCCCCCCTTACCAGAGAAACAAACAACGTTTCCTCTGTTACCAACAAAAAGAAAAAAAACTCTTTTTCTTCTCTCAGTGAAGAACTCTGTGTGATTCTTGATGAAGATCAACAATCGTCTCCCATAAGGAACAACTATGTAACAAGGTACGTCATAGACTGTGAATTTATGGTGTAATTCGTGTCTAACAACATGTGATTGCATTCCTGACTAGTGAAACAAATACGGTTAGACCCTGGGCGAATTGTATGTTCATGGATTGTGAATAATCCTTCATTGGTATCAGAGCTCGAGTTATTTATTTCGTAGTCTAGCACTGTCTATGGAAATATACTTGTATGGAGTTTCTTTTGCATGCGTTGCAGAAGAAAAGGGTTTGAACTATCATACAGAATTTTCTGAAACTTCCTCCTCACTACTTTTATATGTGCATGCGTGTGCATATATAATGTCAATGTATATACAATTTTATGTATATTAGTGAGTCTCTAATTTGTTTTCTATATGTTTTACTGCACATACGTATTGTGGTCATGAAATAGACAAATTGCAATGAGACTTATAAGGTTTTCTGTGTAGAGAATAACCAATAAGTTAGAAAGAGGCATTGGTGTATTGGGAACTTTAATGAAGAAAGCCTTCTTATAAACCAATGATTAAAAAAAATTCCCTTGGATAATATAGATATTAGCGTCACCTTATGGCCTTGAATTCGATGAATTATAGAGGTCCTGATTTCGTTCATGCCTCCAATATAAAGTTAACAGACTTACAGTGATGTCTTTTTGACATAATTATATATATTACTCTTTGTTAATTCATGAGAAAGTTGGCTTGTTGTGGAGATAAGTTTCCAACATAGTAAATATGATTGTGGGGTACCTTGAATCCACAAAATACTAGTACGTAGTAGGAGTAGTCTTATAACCATGCACCTGAAGCACAGACTTACATATAAGATCCATCTCTTCTCCTACGTCTTCGTTTTTGGGAGAATGAAGCTTCTGCTGGCATTTTGCTATTTTGGTCCCGTTTGTTTTGATGAATATGTATACTTTTAAGGAACTGAGAAGTCCGTTATTTTCCTTCCAAGAAACGGGTGTGTGCCTGTCCAGTTTTCATAGGGAAAAGGATCAATGTGTTTTTTCCTCTAGCATTTGGCAAAGTGTGCAAAGTGCTGCAGAAACTTGTTTTAAAAAAAATAAAAAATGGACAATGTATTTGTCACGTTAAAGTGACTTGAATGAGGATATAATTCACAAGAAAAGTCTTCGTGGAACTTCTCCTACGTTTTGATACTTGGATCTGCTTCCAAGTTAAGAACCTATGTGATTAATGTCACTAATGATAGCAAGTTTTTGGTGGTCTAAATTTCTGTATATGTTACGGAAATATGTTTGTGCAATATTATTTTTTGTATAAGCATGTGTACTTGTACGAAATATATTTTAATGCTTTGTGCTATATTTTTTGTTGAGTATTTCTATATCGGTTATAGAAAATATACCTATTTAGTCTTGAATATTAGTAATTTAAGACAAGTATTCCTTAAATAATTGATTATGTTAGATTCACGGAATATTAGATTTTGGATGATGATTGGGAACATAGTGAACTTTCGATTCCAGATCTAATATGAAATAATATTAACATAGTTAAATTATTTTAAGGATTGATATGTATATGAACTTTTAGGCTCTAGAAAGTACATAGTTGTCTCCCTGAGTTTATACTAGTTTATATCAATATGCCAACTGCTACTAGAATATTGTCCCGAGCTTAACAAAAGTGTTAACGCTGACAATAAAATTCAGTATGTCCTACAAGAGAAAGAGGCTCTAGATATGTCTATGATGTCTCCTGAAAGTGAAAATAAATTCTATTTATAGCTACAAACATTATGACATCTGTGATCCAAATTATGAAATTATTCTAAGTCAGTACTTATATTCCATATAAGTTATGGATACATGAAAATCCAATTCTTTTCTACTATTGGGTTTGTGCTACTGTACATTAAGTTATTTTCCCACATGGAAAACTAGTTCCACGGGGAAGGACGTGTATCAATTTGTGATGCGATTTTAGTCCAAGATTTATATGTTCATAAGTGAACAAGATAACAGTGGTATGTAACTGAAATTGAATCACGATGTTACAATCTTAGCTAATGGTTTTCCTAAGGAGGGTGAGACAGGTTAAGACTTGTCTCTTCATGAAACTGTAGATCAAATTGCTTCCGCTATTTTTAGTCAAATGAATTTGAGGAAGAGTCATTTGGTGCACAATGGATCTGTTCCGTGTAGCACCAAGACGACTAAAAAAATTTATTTAATATTGCTGGTCCAAGTGGGAGTAACTATCAATTGATAAATCAATTTTATCAATCTCAACCTCGAAGAATGAGTCGTCTACAAATTCCCATCGTCGATTTGAGATCGAAGGGGAAGCATATATAGTTACTCCACTAGATGAGTAAGAGCAACGAAAGATAATGAGGCTCTTAAATACCCTGCTAATGAAAATTACCTAGAAAAATGGAACATGAAATGGAGTTAGTGAAACCAAACCAAGAGTTGGAATTGGTTGATCTACTAATGGGTCATAGCGTCGTTGTGAACAAAGGGGTTCTTAAAATACGCGAAAGTCTTAATGTAGTATCGAAAAAATATGGGTGAATCCTTGAAGTTCGGATTTCAAGAGATCGTTCGAAGAGATTGTTGTCTCTTTCAGAAAAATCTTATATTAAGAAATTTTCTTGAACAATTTAATATGCAATAGTGCAAACTCATTAATACTCCTATTTCTAGAGGTGAAGTTTCTAGTGGGAGGATTTGTCCTCGTGAATCCACAAGAATATGATATGAAAAGGAATACTGAAAAGCAGTTAAAGGATACTGAGGTATCTCAAAGGCACGTGTGATTATCCTTGTAATGTAAAGGAAAGTTATGACTTAAAGGCTATACGTAAGATGATTGAGAAGGAGATTTAGATGAGAGAAAATCTAAATCTTGAGTATGTCCTTCTTGCTAAACAATAACGATGTGTATATTGTTTAAATAAGAAGAAATAATCATTGGCCTTATTTATAAAGAAAGCTGATTTGTAACATTTTCAGCAACCGTGCAAGAAACTATTTGGCTTAAACGTCTTTATGATAAATTTGGGTGGTGTTTGATAGTGCTATTGGATTAGTGACAATCAAGTGTGATAGTCAAGTCTCAATAGCTTACACAAAATCCCAAGTATCACTGGAAGATGATACATATTGATATAAGGTATAATTTTGCTAGAGACATAGTTGTACTTGTACATAGAAAAGTGAACATGAAATACATCTCTACGCATTATATGATAGTAGATCCGATAGTGCAACTCATAGCATTTGGTGTTTATGAGTGATATGTGAAGGCATTTAGTTAGCGTAAATGTTGATGTATTATATTTTAACTTTTCCCAAGCATGTTCATATAAACTGCATTTTTTGGACTTAATGTAATTGAAGCCTAAATTGCTAGTTGTTGGTTCATATACATAGAATGATTTTATGTTTAGTATATAAATTTAAAGTATGTCGGACAGACAAAAAGATTGGCCTATTCACACAGGCAATCGCCTCTATTGTCTAGGTGATTAATATGGATGAGACAATTGTAAACTTATTATTATCTGAGGTGATAATAATAGAGAGCTTGAAGTTTATAATAAGAATGTTGCTTGTTTTGGTTAATCATATTTGATTAAATGTGAGTCTGTCTTAATGCCAGATGTGAGTTCTGAAGAATAGAATGTATGAGTAGATTTGTGAACTCAAAGTTAGACATAGGTTGTCTGAACTATCATCTGCACAGTATTTAATTCGCGAAAGACATATGCTCCACGAGAAAGGAGTCAATACTGTGATACGTGATCATACAACGTATGCATACAGTGACCTATGAGCGATACAAGTTTATATCTCTTCTTATTTATCGTGTGAAGCCCTGAAAATTATAAGTAATTTTCTTTCTTTATACCCTCATGGACTTTGATCAGTTTTTCGAGATTCAGTTTGGTGTTTGCTATCTTAGGGTGTTGCCTATAGATCATGATGATTCGGTCTGGCGGGACACTTCTAGAAAAGCAAATCAATTGAGATTAAGAGATTCTTGAGATGAGGAAGATCATAGAGTATTATCACATTAATTGTGTTCATTGATGCATCCTTTATGTTTGTCTTTGTGACAAGAACATAATGATGAACTTAAATTAATACAAAGAGATTATGAGAGAGATGAATGTGATAAATGATCTAGGGTACTGCATACTGCAATCTACTCCAAGGTTCCGTTATTCGAGATGTTATATATTCCTAATAGATGTATAACAACTAAGCTCTCGAAGTATGCACTGGTCACACGGTCTAGTCGTTATGTATGAAAGTTACAGAATAGAAATGAGAGTTGACCCACCATGTGTGAGTGGAGATGTTGGAAATTGGATTCGGGGCACCCATGTGAGTCAACCCGGATCCATATCGAAATTAATAAATAGATATGTATAATAAGTTATATATATTATTATTAATATAAAAAGGAAAGAGACACAACTGTTAAGAAAAGTCCCAACAGTTGTATCCCTTGAGGAGTATAAAAGAAAGTTTCTATTGGTGCAAACTTACTTACTCTCCCCTTACCAGAGAAACAAACAACGTTTCCTCTGTTACCAACAAAAAGAAAAAAAAACTCTTTTTCTTCTCTCAGTGAAGAACTCTGTGTGATTCTTGATGAAGATCAACAATCTTCTCCCATAAGGAACAACTCTGTAACAAGGTACGTCATAGACTGTGAATTTATGGTGTAATTCGTGTCTAACAACTTGTGATTGCATTCCTGACTAGTGAAAACAAATACGGTTAGACCCTGGGCGAATTGTATGTTCATGGATTGTGAATAATCCTTCATATATCATCATATTAATATGAAAAGAGTTGTGGTACATAATATTTTGGTATAATTTTTAAATATTAAATTAGTTAATCTAATTTATCTTGAAAATTAGTCAAATTAACTTTCAAAAAAGTAATAGTGGGAAATTTTCCTTTTTAGCTTCGACCAGATAATGTCACCCAACTATCTCTTCAAAAGGAATAGTTTCCGAAAAAGATAGTGACATGAGTTTTTGTTTGTCTATTAAAAAAACACGTTTCTCCAATGTATAAATTATATCCAAAGGACAAAAAGATACACATAACTAGAGGTGAACATAGGTCGGGTTGGTTCCGGTTTTTTCATTTACCAAACCAAACCAATAATTTCGGTTTTTTAAATCTTTAACCAAACCAAACCAACCAAAGTCGGGTTTTCTAGTGTCGGTTTTATTCGGTTTATTCGGGTTATTCGGTTTATTCGGTTTTTTATCTGTTAAACAATAAATATGTGGTGCTTCTCTCCTTTAAAAGTATAGGTAAAAACTCGTATCCAATTGTACAAAAGAAGACAAGTTAAATCAGTTAGTTCATATTAAAATTACGTTGAATACATAGAGTTCAAGACTTTCTCCTTTTTCTTTAATAGGTAACTGTAGAGTCCTACAAGAAATGACACTCTTAATCAGACGTTCAAATATAGATTTAGAGGACGTACAATATAGCCCATCCAGATGCACATGTATAACAAAAGAAAAAAATATTTACCAGTAAAATATAATAATAGCACCTAAAATGTTTGAGCGCCAAATTCTTTTGTTCTTAGAAAATTATTTTTACTAATTAGGTTTTTATTTTTTGCACTAATTTGAATTCTCGTATTACGTTCTGGAGGGCTTTTCGTTATTAATTTGGGGGTTCTCGTATTACTTTCTGGAGGCTTTTCGTTATGGGTCATAAGCCTATCACTCATTCTTATTAAAATTAGCTCCTGTAGATGTGTGTTGTAAATCGTAAGTTTATAACATAAGTACAAACTAAGAAAAGCTACTAAGATATTAAACAATATTTTTCAATGAATGAATTGTATACATATAAAATTTAAAAGTAACATATATGTAATGTCGGTTCGGTTTGGTCTCGGTTCGGTTTTTTATGGGTAACACCAAACCAAACCTAATATATCGGTTTTTTTCGCCAACACCCAAACCAAGTCAAACCAACCCATAGTCGGTGTTTTTTCTCGGTTCGGTTCGGTTTGTCGGTTTGGTTCGGTTTGCCGGTTTGATTTGTACAGCCCTACACATAACATAGCGCTAGTTGCTACTATCATTTTTATCCACAGAACAACATACTATATTTGTATCATTTTTATCCACAGAACAACATACTATATTTGTCATCCGTTACCTAATAATTGTACTCTCAAGATATTTCTTTTTCCATTTTAGAGGTTGTTTTAAACTTGTTCCCCGCATTAGCAAGTCAATAAAGAAATAAATACTATACCCAAATTATCTCTATGAAAAATTGAATTGTATTAAAGAAATTAGTGAGTAACTGAAACTTCGAAACAATCAACAAATTTAGTCTTAAACTTTTAAAATAATTCCAAATTTTTTAAGTTAAAGCAACAACTAAATAGAAAATATTTAATAATGAATGGCTTATAGTTACCATGGAGTTAATTCCTAAAATGGTCACTGAAACTATTGATAAGTATCTGAAAAAGTCACTTTCATTTGGTTTGAGACAAAAATATCACTCAACTTATCAAAATACCTTAAAAAGTCATTCTCCTAAATTGTGGGTTAAAGGTCACCGGAAAATGCTGACATGAAATTTTATTTTAGTTTTTTTTCTTTTTTCAGCATATTTTAGTTCTTTTTATTAAAAGTTAATCCCAATAAATATTTTAATTTTTTTCTTAAATTACCAAATTATTAATTTATGAAATACCCACATACTACTCGACCCAAAATGGGTCTTCTCAAGACTACTTTATTTTAGTTCTTTTTATTAAAAGTGAATCCAATAAATATTTTAATTTTTTTTAAAAAAAATATCAAATTATTTTATTTATGAAATACCCACATGTTACTTGACCCAAAACGTGTCTTCTCAAGAAATGCAGAAAAAAAGCGTAGTATGTTACTCTTATTGGGATTATGTAAAAACTTATTTTAGCATAGTATGTTACTCTTTTTTGTTTACAATGGCGCTCCCAAGATTTGGTGGGACATTTAGAGAAGCTTTTTTTTGTTAAAAAGTTTTAATATTAATCTTTTATGGAATGGTATATAAAAGAGAGTTGTTTCTTGGGGGATTTAGAATTTATCTTGTATTTTACCCGTATCATGACTTGAGAACACAAATAACATACATCAATAAAACTCGGTCAAATAATCTTAAGAAGACCCGTTTTGGGTCAAGTAGCATGTGGGTATTTCATAAATAAATAATTTGATATTTTAAAAAAAATTAAAATATTATTGCATTCACTTTAATAAAAAAACTAAAATAAAGTGGTCTTAAGAAGACCCATTTGAGTCAAGTAGTATGGGTATCTCATAAATAAATAATTTGGTATTTTAAGAAAAAAGTTAAAATATTTATTGGATTAACTTTTAATAAAAAGAACTAAAATATGTGGAAAAAGAAAAAAAAAACTAAAATAAAATTTTATGTCAGCATTTTCCGGTGACTTTTAAACCCACAATTTAGGAGAATGACTTTTAAGGTATTTTGGATAAGTTGAGTAATATTTTTGTCTCAAACCAAAGGAAAGTAACTTTTTAGATACTTATCAATAGTTCAGTGACCATTTTAGGAATTAACTCAGATAGCATGATGATAAAAAATTACACTCCATATTTACATTATATCAATGAAAACAAGTGCGTACATTTTTTATTACATAATTATAATTAGATTATTTGAAATTATAAGTTAAATTTTAATTATCATAATTAATTATATTATTTGATATAAACTCCCTGTGTGGATAAATACTACTCCCTCCGTCCCAATTTATGTGGCACCATTTCCTTTATTGTTTTGTCCCAAAATAAGTGTCACCTTTCCTTATTTGACAACTATTTAATGCATCATCTCTATTTTACCCTTGTTGGGCCCTACATACTTTTAAACCTACCAACAACTTTTTTATTACTAAAATCTTCTCTCTCTTACTTTTTCAAGGGTAAAATTGATACTTAACAAGGTCAACCTCTATTTTCTTAAACTCCGTGCCCGGTCAAATAGTGCCACATAAATTGGGACGGAGGGAGTACTATTTATTGTTATGGAGTAGTAGTCAATATATACGTCCTAGAAGTGCGTGCCATGATAAAGTGGTACTAAATCATTATTTTGGTTTCTTCTTCTACTACTACTCCTTCTTCATTTCCTTCTTTTATTTATCAGCTCAACCAGTTGACTCCATCTTTGCTTTTATCTCTGTAATAAAAGTTCCATTATCAAGAAACTACTCAGGTGCACTTTTCTTTTCATTTTTTTATTTATTTACCATTTATGTCATTCACTAACTACCTTTTTATTCATCATTTGTATGATTTCCATGGTGATCATATTATTTTCAGATAAATAGAAATTTATAATTTTCTTTATTGCTATTCTTTATGATTTGGTTAGGAAATTGATTAGATGAGAAAAAGTTTCAAGATTTGTACTTACCTTATTTAAATAAAAAGTAAGGGTCCAAGATTTGTACTTTGATACTCCTTCCGTTCCACAAAAGGATGTCATAGTTTGAAAATTTGAAGAAGACTTAATGGAAACTTGTGGTCTAAAATAAACATTTCATTAAGTGTAAAGTGATAAGTTTTATAGTTAAATTGTTTCTTAATTTAGAATTGTGTCATCCTTTTGGATCGGACTAATAAGGAAATAATGTTCATCATTTTTGGAACGGATGAGTTATAAGGATTCTTGGGAAAAGGATGAAATGTCATTATCAGGATATACTTTTTGTATTTATATATTCTACTATGTACAGTGTATGTTGAGAAAAAAAGAAAAAGGTTTAGATAGAGTGCCAGGGGTAAGAATTTTAACAAATCAAATAAACCATACCCTTGCGTGAATGCGGGATGTTTGTGCACCGGCTGCCCTTTTTTGAATTACCCAAACAACAACAACAACAACATACCCAGTATATCCACAAGTGGGGTCTGGGAGAGTGAGATGTACGCAGACCTTACAAATTAATTAGTATTCCTGCTCATTTGTTAAAATTTTGATTAGTTTTCCTGCCTCAGTAGTTAGCCTTGCTGTGACTTGTTTGGTCAAGGAATTGTTTACAAAGGTTGAAGTGTACAATGAAACAAAAAGGATAATTTTGTTGGGTGTTTGGATTTATACGTAGTTCTTGTGTGAGTCATTTGATTGAGTTTCATTGTTCATGATGCAGCAAAAATGCAGAAAGAGGCAAAAAGTTCCTATTTTAATATGCCAGCATTGGATGTTTCCGTTGCGTTCCCTCAAGCAACTCCAGCCTCCAAGTTCCCTCCATGCAGTAAGATTGATAGCTAACACCACTTGTAATATTGTTCTGTTTATAACATGAATATACAAAGTCTCCACTCTTTTCAAGAATGCGTATAAATTGCTTGATATGCTCATTTGTATTCATTTGATTGAAGTCTTTCAACACTTGTCAAGGTTGTGCTTGTACTAGTTTTTGATGGGCATGCTATTTCTATAATAATTTTACATGATAGGACAAATATTGTTGCTTCCTAACCTTAGTTGATTGAATATCCTTTGCTAATATCTGCTTTATATAAGCTGAACAGAAATATTCTTAGGATCAGCATTAGAAAATATTACTTCTGTGGCCTCCTAATTCTAGAGGGTCATTGCGCTGACTGTGGTATGAAATTTACAGCTTCAGACTATTATCAGTATGATGATCTTTTGACTCCTGAGGAGCAAGCCGTCAGAATGAAGTGAGGGAATGCATGGAGAAAGAGATTGCTCCTATAATGACAAAGGTACTTCCTTTGTTCCTGTATTTGTTGTGCTAATATATTTTTGGATTCCATCACTGTAGTAGTTGCTACTGTTGTGAGTAGAAAAAAAAGATATATCCTTGATGCTTCAAGTCTCAAATCTTCTGAGAAAATCTTTTGCTGCTATAGATGCGCTTAAAAGTTAATCATTTTTAATGTGTTTTTGAACAGTATTGGGAGAAAGCAGAGTTTCCTTTTGAAGTCATTCCAAAACTTGGTGATTTGCACATTGCTGGCGGCACTATCAAGGTACTTTAAGAGCTTGACAAAATTCTTTATCTTATCATTTGAGTGTCATCGAGGCATCTACTTATTTGTGGCTTCAGGGGTATGGTTGTCCAGGTCTCTCAATAACTGGGAGTGCTATTGCTGTAGCAGAAGTTGCCAGAGTTGATGCAAGCTGCTCTACATTCATTTTGGTGCATTCATCTTTAGCAATGCTCACTATTGGTAAGTCTTGTTATTGTTTGAAACTACTGCTAGTAGTCTTTTTGTTTCTTCTATGATTCAGGCATTGTAGACACATTGTTTTCAGAAGTAATGCTATTTACCAGAGAGTGGTATCGGTCGACTGATTTTTTGGCGGAAGATGTTATTTATTTAAGAAAATGAAAAGCATTTCATCACTACTAACGCGAAGAAACAGAGTTCTCTGAGATATGTGGTTATGTTGGTATGAAGTGAACTAATTACACCTTGTTGGTCTGTCAAGATAGGGCTATGTGGGTCTGAAACGCAAAAGCAAAAATACTTGCCATCATTGGCTGAACTGAACACTATAGCTTGTTGGGTGAGAGCTTTTTGTTTTGGTCATTTCTTTAGCATTTTTATCTATGATTACCAGATGTAAGCTAATAATCTATGCCCCTTTGCCATTAGGGTCTCACTGAGCCTGACAATGGAAGTGATGCAAGTGGTTTGGAGACAACTGCCAGAAAGGTCTAGATTCTGAGTTTTAATTTCAAATTTTAATTTCTATGCTATTATTGATTTCCTTTTTAATTCATGCAAAGGTTGCTAATTCTTATTTTGCAAAATCTGTTATCGTCCTGATTCTAATCGATAGGTTGAAGGTGGTTGGATCCTTGAAGGGCAAAAGCGTTGGATAGGAAACAGCACTTTTGCTGATATACTGGTTATTTTTGCTAGAAATACATCCACAAACCAGATAAATGGGTAAGTAACAACATACTGTTTCTCTATGATCCTATTTAGCACTATCTTTCGCCAGTTGCATTGGCAACATAGGATCATGCAAAATATGTCGAGGCTAGTTGATCTTCTGAAGTTTGCTGTTTCTTTAGCTTTTCACTAGCTTGATTTTTTCAGTAAGATTAATGATGTGTTTTGGTATCTGTCTTTCTACCTTCTAGTTTATGGTTCAAACTTGCTCGAAACCCGATATCAATACAGGAATATAACTCTACATCATAGTTATATGAATAAACTGAATCTTGCTATAGGTTTCTCTCTGTCACCTCACATAAGCGTAACCTTCTCTTTCATCCTCCCTCGTGACCATCTTAGATTATTTCTGACAATAAGTTTTTGCCTGTGTTTCAGTTTCATAGTAAAGAAGGATGTTCCAGGACTGCAAGCTACTAAAATTGAAAACAAAATTGGACTACGGATTGTTCAAAATGGAGACATTCTCTTAAAAAAAGTTTTTGTCCCCGATGAGGATAGACTACCTGGTGTCAATTCTTTCCAGGATACAAACAAGGTAAGGCCATATGGCTGGGTTGCTCTACTTGTTGTTGAATGATGTTATATCATCTGCTCTGTGTGCGTATGTTCCATCAACAACCTTCAGATAGACAATTTTCCTGTTGTAAGGAAATAAGATGACCAACAGAGTGAAATTTATACCTTTGTTTCCAATTGCACAAAACAAAGTTTAGTATCTCAGTTTTGCTAGCATGGCCACTCTATTACAACACATTCCACCAGTTTCCTCCCTTCAAAAATAAAAAGTAGGGAAAAGTTAAGGAGAATAGCATTGTTACAGTGGGCGTAGCTTTTTCGTCTTCAATTTCTTACACTTTTTTCTGTCCACTTTTGCGCTTACTGTTAGATGAGGAAATATATGCTCCTCTAACTTGCCAGGCTACGTGGTTTATTTTCATTGTTATTGGAAGCTAGATAGGCATAGGGCTAAGCTCCTTCTACTGCAGATGCCATTTTGTTTCATGTGAATAACTTAGCCTTCTATTGGTGAATTGCACAATGTGTTCTCAGTCCGTCCGAGACCCTTTTTGTCAGCCAAATGATGTTAGCTCATCTCTTGGAGATCTTATCAGTTTAATCGGTTGGCTCATAAGCATTTGGTCCAACTAACCTACATATTCATCTCATCTGGATGGAATGTAGTATCTCTCCAATTATCTTAGTGGGAGCTGCCTCCATCACCCGGCCTCCAGAAAAAAACAAGGGGGGGGAGGGAGAGGAAGAAACGTAAAACGAAACAGAAAGGAATAAATAATTTTTCTAAGAGAAACTCTATCTATTGCTCTCTTTTTCCCTTTTAAGTTCATTTACTCTCTTCTTATAGTGGGATTAATGTAGAACTTCCACAACAGGTAACATACTAACATGTTATGTACTGTTACTCTTCTTGCCATCTGTGATGTGGTTCATCTGTAGCTAACTCCGCCTATTATATCTCTCAATGTTTCTTACTGGTTCCTTTTTGACTTCTCCAACATAGAACACAAGAACATTCTAGTCATCCAATACTTGTTTTCTCCAATTTACCCTGATTAAAATGTTCTCACGAATACTATGTCAAGCAGACGTGCTGGCTCTTATTGATGCTCCATAATCCACTTTAGGCTTGCTAAATACTGAAGATATTTATGTCAAGCTCAAACCAGTACCCAACAAGTATGTGGCATACCTGATAACCTAGCGTTTCTTACATCTGCCCAAATCACTTTTCTCCACTCTCCAATATCGCTTGCATCTTGGTACCTTTTTTGTTTGATGCATTATAGTCAACAGTAGTTGTTTCATTTAATGTCATTTGATTTGGTGATTGAATGAAGTGGCTGAGTTAAGTTTCATTATGTTACTCTTCCTCAAACAGGTGCTTGCTGTATCACGTGTTATGGTTGCATGGCAGCCAATTGGCATTACGATGGGTGTTTATGATATGTGTCACAGGTAACAAAAGATAAGCTCGTTAGTTTGTGTTTCACAAAATTGAAGTTGTTGCGACATGCCATATCATAACTTTGACCTTATTTAATAATTGGTTAAGTAAGGAATCTGAGGACTCAGGTTTGAGACTGGTATTCTTCTTGTGCCATGATGGAAGAATAGAAGTACTTGGCAATTCCTCAATTCAAGAGTCCTTTGATCAACTCCTTTTCCAGATAATTGCATATTAGTATAACGTATGATCTGTCATCTAACTTTATAGCTAATGCTTTCTCTTCAATTAAGATAGTCTGTAATAACGAGGAAGGTTTCTTAGTAGCCAATGAGGATGATGTCAGACCCTCTCAGAAAGTAGCTAGTATAAACGCCTAGATGTTTTTGCTCTTATGAGCTCTTAGCCATAACGCTGAGCCGATTGTCAGAACTCGTATAAGCATTCCATAATCCCCTCTCTTTTGTCAATCTTATTCTAGAGTCTCCCTTGTCAATTCTTTGTGTTGGCTAAATTCTCTGTGAAACTCCAAGGTACTTGAAGGAGAGGAAGCAGTTTGGAGCTCCTTTGGCCGCTTTCCAGATCAACCAACAGAAACTGGTCCAGATGTTGAGCAACATTCAGGCGATGCTTCTTGTTGGTTGGCGGCTTTGCAAGCTGTATGAGAGTGGTAAAATGACTCCTGGCCACGCAAGCTTGGGAAAAGTAAGACCTTTTTCTTAAGATTATTAATGATTTTTACATGCCCGTTTGGACTGATTAACAAGTTGTATGTTTTCAGTCATGGATTACCTTGAGAGCAAGAGAGACAGTTTCTCTCGGCAGGGAATTACTAGGTGGCAATGGAATCTTGGCCGACTTTCTAGTGGCAAAGGTTTGTTAACAATATCTAATGCTCCCCGCCTGTTAGATCATCAAGTATCTAGACCTGTAGATGCTTACTAGTAAATCATGTTTAGATCTCATTTGATGGTTGCTGCTTGCTTTTATTATGGTTACAATTTCTATCTTTGTGTGTAGGCTTTTTGCGATTTGGAGCCCATATATACATATGAAGGAACCTATGACATCAACACATTGGTAACAGGTAGAGAAGTTACTGGTTTTCCGAGTTTCAAGCCTGCAGCATTAAGGCAAAAGAGTCGCCTATGATGATTGATGATCCTCGTTCCTTCTGGGAAGTATTGTTGGATTAAGCTCTGTTTTGGAAATTGTAACTCTGCAATACTTCTGCTCAGAGAAGGAAGTACTCAAGAATTTAATTCCCTGCTGATTTTTTAATGTTAATAAAGGTAAAGAAGTTCGAATGCCACATATCTTGTAATAATGCAAACATATCATATGAATAAACTTTGCATTAAAATAGGAAATCTGATGCTGGCAAATAGTCGCGACATAATTATTTCTTGGCATGCATGCTGTCTGTTGCTTGCATAAAAAGGGTACACTAATAATTGTAACATAGTCAATTTCCTTGAGATATGTGAGATTATGGGATTTAACCAACTTTATGGAAGAGGATATAAACCAATAGGTATGATGGTCACTACCTAATCTTATTTTAGTATGAATTGGCATATTATGTCTGAAGCATGTCACCTTCCATCAAATTTGGTGGGAAAGTAATGTCATATACTCCCTCCGTCCCAAATTAGTTTGACGCTTTAGTAAAATTCGTTTGTTCTAGATTAATTGACGCTCTAGGATTTGAAGATATTTTTTGTTCATTCTTTTCAAGTATACCCTTAATTATTAGAGGTATTCTTACAAAAATGTAATAGTCATATATTAAATAGGGGTAACATAGTAATGTATATTCTATTTATTGATTTTCTTAATGGGCGTGCAAAAGCTGAAAGTGACAACTAAAATGGGATGGAAGGTATAAAAGATATCATTGGAAAATGTATATTTTCATGTAACCAAGAACCTCAAAACTTCATTTGGTAAGTGTAGCAACAGAAATCATGCTGCCTGAATTTGATAAAAATAAAGTGCCCTTTGGGCTCTTTAGATCAAAGTGAGAGCCGCACCCACCAGTTCTCTTTTGATCAAATTGAGAGCCGCACTAAGCAGTTCGAGGAGTTAGTAACGGATTTTAGATATCACATGTACTAGCTAGGAGCTTTAACACTGATTATTCGTAAGAGCATAACATCTATAGAAAACTCAGCAAGTTTTGATAAATCAGAAACAACACCACATTTTTGGGGTGAAAGTGTAGAATCTAACCTATTTCGGCCGGGCAAAGTGCACGAATAGCTATTTTTGCCAGTGTTCTTTGGTTTGAGGTCACCTTTTGAAACTTCAATCCTTGTGGGCTAAAGTTCAAACCTTGTGGTAACTTCATGCCTAAGGTATGAAGTTCAGCCGGCTGAACTTTATGCATTCTGAGGGCTGAAGTTGAACTTCAACCCTTATGGTATGAAATTCAGTCCAGAAGGATTGAAGTTCCAAAAAGTGGCCTCTCATGCAAAACCAATAAAAAAAGTGACTTCAATTCAAAGACCACTAGCAAAAGTGGCGTATGTGCGAAATTTATGCATTTTGGCCACCAAGTTTCTAATAGGCTTGGGCCAGTAAACAAAATAAAGCCGTGTGATTTTGATCCGTAGCAATTTTTGGATGCGTTAAGTGAGAATTATCCACCGTTTCAAATTAATTGCAGAATAGTCAAAGATTCGCGCGCACACTTACACTCCATTAGCGTTGGCAAATACCCCAAACTGGTTTCAATATTTTATAATGAGACTTATTTTATAATGAGATTCATGTTTATAGTACCATGGAGCTTTATATATAAAGTTTAGTCTCACTATTTTATAGTGTGACTTTGAACTATAATGGGATTCATATTTATAGTACCCTGGAGCTTTATATATAAAGTCCCAGTATTTTATACTAAAATTAATGTTTAAGTGATCCCAATATTTTATACTGAGACTTTGAACTAACATATTCAAAGTCCCAGTATAAAATACTGGGACTTGTCCGAATCGCTGACTAGTATTCATTTAGCACGGTACAAACAGGCTATGGGGCTAAATTTTTACAAATAAACCCTAGCTATCATAATTACAAGAATATTCTTAAAACCTACTCTATTAAGTAACATATATGCCATTAAATTTCTAGCTATTGTATCTTGTACTTAGCATTAAATCATCATTCAAATCAGCAAATACAATCATCATCCAAATCATCATTGAAAACAGCTGATGGCACTACACGAACAAGACTCCGACACACGGGACATGTCTTATTTTCTTTCAACCATGGAATAATGCATGTAACATGAAACCTATGGCAGCAAACGGGTAGTATCAGACACTTATCGCCTTGTTCAACTTCTCCTAAACAAATACAGCAGTCACTGTTTGCCCCTGTAATTGTTGGAGTTGTTATTCCTTCCTCTGAAATATCTATCACTACTTCAATAACCGGACGTGGATTTGGCATGACACTTTCTGCTGGCACTCTTGGTTTGTAAGTACATGCTAGTATGAAAATTATGATTATGAGGGACATGGAGAAACACAGATATGGACCAATATTCATGGAACTGGAATTGCTTGATCACCTTATCCTACACAATTCAAAGAAAGAGAATTTATCGTTAGCTTACGCAACTTATATTCTGGTGTTCTTTATAGATGTGCAAAAGAGGGTTTAAGAACCTATTTTGCCTGGGATTATGAATAGGCAAAAGTCCTTAACTAACCAAAATATTTTAAAAGAATCAACCAAGTGTGTTTACATTAGGGCTTCTTTCACAATAGTAATCACTAGTTAATACTTATCCTCCTAGAAGGAGTGATGCGTAATAATTCATGTTAAAATTAGAATACGAATTTTTAAGCTACTCTTCATTTTGTTTTAGTTTTCATGTGGGTCGATAACCCATTCCTATTTAAATTGGAATATTCTCAAAATCAAGTCTGCTATGATTCAAATAAAGAACATTTTATTTCTATAAAATATTTAATAAGCGATGATTGAGTAATTACTTATATATATATTTTAGTCAAATTAATTGGAAAGTATACAAAATATCAGTTTATTTTGTTCGCTTTATCATGAATGATCAAATTTCCTGTGCCAAGGAGAAGTAGTAGTACTCTATTTATATGCACCATGCATATGAAGAACTAAGTGGAATTTGATATAATTTCTTCGAATAAATTAGATAATTATAAATTTCGTACTTAAGAGAGTTATATGGATTGATACTCATATAGAACGTCATCTTACTCATCCATAATTCTAGAAGCTATTAGTTGTTTCATCTCTTTTTCTTCCAATTTTAGGTCGAATCTTCTTTTTATTTCATTATAGCTTTTAGAGCCCGCTGTTGAACCCCAAAAATTACCCTTTCTTTAAGAAAAGATAGGTTTCGGGTATAATGTTCAACAATATGGGACTCCAAAGGGCTTTCTTTGGAGTCGCCACCTAATTTAAGGATTATTAGAAACCAATTAATTAAATAATGCGTGCAATTCCTCCGTTTTAAGGAAAATGGTCTTTTCAGAGATTCTAAGTAAGAGGTTCAGTTATTTTCGAAAGAAGGTTTCAATTTGAAAGCACTTTCGAAAATCCACAAAGTGTGGTTAATCCTTCGGTTTTCACAAAAATACCTTTATAAATGCATTTTTAAATATTTAATTTAAAGAGTTTAAAATTAATAAATTATGCTTTAAAGAAATACCAATCAAATGGATTTAGACTTAAAAATGCACTTTTCGCCAAAAATAGGAATAAGCCAATTAATTTGAAAAGAAGTTGCACTTTAATGGATAAAGAAAACCAAGTTACACTTTTTATTAATTTCAATTTTTGATTGCACGCATTATTTAACTAAAAGATTCACAATTCGTAAATAAGATGGCAATTCTGAAGAAAATAATTTATTCATAATAACTCAAAATAAATATTCATTAGCAAATAAACAATTAAATTATTCTACAACTAATAAAGGGGAAAATTCCTAGTGACATGCGAATTCTAAGGGATTGGGAAAGAGGAGGTTTAGAAGAAGAACCCGGAATTTTGGATGAATGACTATTTTTTATTTTTACATTACGCCCATGAGCCTAAGTTAGAATA
Source organism: Petunia x hybrida (assembly GCA_037355625.1). Lineage (NCBI taxonomy): Eukaryota > Viridiplantae > Streptophyta > Magnoliopsida > Solanales > Solanaceae > Petunia > Petunia x hybrida. The sequence continues at coordinate 18,334 of JBBBVM010000338.1, forward strand.
GGCGGCTCAACAAAGCGCTTTTAAAATTTCTTAGGATCTTCACTTCTTGAATCTTGAGCCCGGACTCGACCCCAATGACTCCAATGCAATGTAACACCCAATTGATGCGTTTTAGCCGAACTCGTCCCGAGGAAGTGTATTATGCAAAAGAAAGGAAGATACAGATTAGTACATGGACAATAGCAGTTAGGGAATTCCGTAACAGCAAACTACCTCAACTAGAATAAGTAGCAGAGCCATAAATGATTAAACAGATTTGTCCCCAACACAAGATTTTGTGATAATGAAATAGAAGCAAGGCAGCAATTTGACACAGACGGTAGATATTCGAGCATGCCAAGATAGGAATCCCAGAAACCAACAACACCACCCTACCAGAGGTAAACCAAAATCAAACAAACCTAAGAAATCAACTTGATACCAGAACACACTCTATAGTAATTAACAACTGTCTAACATTGCAAGATTTAACCGTATAGCAAACTCAAAATACAATGAAGATAGCCTGCTGTACATAGAGCCCAAAAGTTATCAGCTTCACAAGAACAAGTTTTCAAATTTCTCAGCCTCATAAGCAGCGATCAAGACCTTGTTAAGATGGCTATGGACTTCCCCTCCATTACAGTTATACAACAGAATTCTCCATCTCTATATCCCATACATTCTGCTTGTCAGCTTCTGGTTATTCCATTTTGTTCTTTTGATAAATGGTTTTCTTATTTTTTTAAAAAAAAGAAATGATACCAGAAGCCATATGTCCCAACTACAAGGTCAAATTCAATTTTTTGATAGCATAAGATTACAGCAGTACTTAACAAAACTAGAATGAATGTGCCAGGGACACAAACTTCTATTTGCAACAGCACACTCGACATTGCATACAGGAATGGTCCTTCTAAATTTATACTCATGCTTCCATTTTAAAGGTCAAACCTCTAACCCATTTACTAGCGGACAAAATAGAGTTCAATCATTTTTATAACTCAAGCAAATATCAAAAAGATCGAAACTTTATCTCAATTAACACCTTTAAACAATAAAGAAATTTAATACTCCAAAGAGAGAGGAAAAAAAAAATCATGTTCATAATCTTAGAAATTGAAAGAGGAACAAGGAAGGAACTAAGCCTAACATGCTATGATGATTTCGATCAATCGGGACATGAAGCTTTCAGGTTTTACATCCTCAACTCATAGTGCATTCTAGTCACATGAATATTAAAATGCTTATCTCGCAAACTCAGATTGTTAACAAAGACCAAAACAAATTGTGCAACATAGGGTAAGAGACTTAGTTAAGAAAACAAATTGCAAATTGAACAAAGGATGAAGTTAACACAACATGGCTAAACTCGGTTAAAGAAATACAAAACCTGGCACTCTTTTTAAGATCTTTTGGCCACAAAATATACTTTCCCTATACCAAACTAGAAAGCTTTCATAATTACATAGACCACAAACCAAAACTTCAAGCAACATTTGAGGCTTAACCTACTAATCAACTAGCTTTCTTGGCATACCATCAGACCAGTAAGGAAATTCAGAGAAAACAATGCTTTTACAGACCAAATAAACATAAACTACCAAGATTTGATCTTCTAAGAACACCTGAACACCTATACCTCCTTCTACTACTCCCTGCTATTCACAGCTTTAAAAAAAAAAAAAAAAAAAAAAAAAAAAAAAAAAAAAAAAAAAAAAAAAAAAACAGCCAAACAGAACCTATTCTAACTCTGCTACACCTTAAACCAAATCAGAAACCAAACTGAAACCTAAACAAAGCTTGCACCACCTCTACACTTAACCAAAAATGCTTGAACACACTTGCACTACCTATCATCCTTTCCACCTAACATGAACATCACCTACAAGCCAAACTACCACCACTCTCACTGTCTACAGCCTCCAAGACAAACTGCAGCACCCAAAATCCCACTAGACATCTTTAATCTGCAGCTACCAAATCCCTGGACTAGGCTGAAGCAACATCACCCCTGAAAACAACTCCACACTATGAAGGAAAGCCTGCAAAAACCCAAGAACAACTGAACTATACCTCTATGAAAATTTCTAAACCTGCAGCCCCTTTTAACGACCTAAAATAGCCTCTATACACCACCTACACTCCTGCAAACAACCAAACTACAGCCTCCTCTACCCTTTCAAAACAACAAAGAACCAGGCCACCCTGGAACAAACTGCAGCTCTCACATTCAACCAAAGATAAAACCAGGACCTGAAACAAACTGGAAACTCCTCTACTAACTGGAATAACTCCCTGCAGCAGCTCAAAAACTTTAAACAAACACCTACAATCAACCTGAAACAGAACCAGACCCCTGCTCCTCTATTACAGACCTCTAACTATCCTCCATTCATAACCAGGAACAACCAGGACATCTGCATCCTCTCTAAAGACACCAACCCCTTGCAACAACCTCAACAATCCATACACATGCTATGAACACTCCACTGCATACTCCTACTACACTCTCACCCAAACTGCTCAAAGGTCAAGCAAACCAAGACCCCCTAAACACACCAATCTTCGCAAGCATTTACAGATTCAAACAGGGAGCAAAAACAGAGATTATACCAACTGCTTCTCATTTTAAATGAACACACAAACAGGCAATGAAGATTCAACAGAATTTCAAACTTGCATAAACAGGTTCAGATCCAAAACCAACATTAAGACCAAGGTTTACCAATAGAACAAAGAAACAGTGAAGACATCACTTCTTAGTAGTATCGATAGAACCAAAACAAACAACGTTCATCGACTAAAAATCATTTAACGACCAGAACAACAACATCTTGCAAGCGACCCCATTAGCTAAATGAAAACCATGTTTATACAGTTTTAACTATCGCTTATTCAAGTATCATTTCAGCGAGCATAAATCAGTCATCCTAAACAGCTCACATGTTTAAATCAACAAAGAAAACAAATAGGAGAAACATTAAGATGAATCAAGGTTGTTACCTCTTCCGGAGCAGGAACTGAGGCGACGGATTCGAAGAAAAGCGCAACTCGACTGAGCGACTCGAGCCGTAAAGAAGCGATACGACCAATCGAACTTTAACCTTGTCTTAATTTCTGAACCAGAAATGAAACTATGTGTCTTTGCTTAAAATGAACAGAAAATCTATTCTGGTAAAAATGCTGCCGTTTTTTTTTGGATCTAAAAAATCAGAACCCCCTCAAAAATTACCTTAAACTCCTATTTATATAGAAAACTTAGGGTTCTAGGGAGTGGGCGAAAATACCCAAAATGGCCTCTAACGGATCTAATCGGATAAGGTTTTGGCTTGGTACGATCATGAGCTGGACATGGGGACCAGGGAGCTTTGATTTTTGGCGGATTCAGGCTTGAAATTTTGGGAGAATCGGGTCTAGAAAATGGGTTATCGGGTTTTTTTTTTTTTTTTTTGGGAATTTTGAAATCGTGTTGGGGAACTGAATAAAAGGGTTTTAGTTAAATGGGGTCTTGCGCTGGTAGGCTAGAAATTAGGATATGTTTTGCGATTTGGCCTTTTATATGCAAAATTATCACTTTTGACTACTTAAAATTGTAAAATTGCCCTTTCTGACACAATCTTTTAATTAAATGCACTCTACATTTGATATTAACTTAAAATCGGGACAAAATTGGGTGTCAACAGCTGCCCCTCTTTACCCGGAAAAGGATGAAAGAGTTTTTAGGGTAAAGAAGTTGACGAGAAGCCAATTTTGTCGCGATAAGACCAAGACTTTTGATTTCCAAGGACCAAAAGACGAGGCTTATGGATATGGCCGAACTCCGGTTTTCGAGTTGCCTACATATCTCGGGCTGAAAGAGAATCAGGCCATATGTAGTTCAACGACACTTAGACACGAAAACTCGCACGATTGACAGTAAATGACGCACGAATAGGAAAGAATTCAAACTGACGCCTAATCCGAAACAAAAGATTAGGATAGAATTTGCTTGTTCGAGTGCGATTCTTCAGATCCTTGTTGACGAGTCTAGCTCATATCAACAATTGCCCCAGTTCACTGCTAAGAAAAAGTTCCACGTTATGCTCCAAATGCTCCAAATGCTGCTGCGGTACTGCCAAAATCCTGTAATAAACTTGACAAACGGTAAGCGAGCAACTGCTAATAAACTGTAATAATTGGAATAAGAAATAAAAGAGTGATAATATAAAATTATAAATGCGGGTTGTGATATCATCAATAAGTTCTTCCTTCGGTCAACTGACGAGATGCTCCGCCCGGAGAACCTCTAAGCTGATCATTATTCTGAAACAGTAAAGCAAGACAATAAGTAAAGCGGATACGAATTGCAGAATATAAGGCTGTTACAAAATAAGTCGACTAACGAGACATAATGCCTCAAGTCGACTTGGCTAATCTACATCCTACGCAGGTAACATAACGTTTATTTATAAGGCAACGAGCCTAAAACGTTCAATTATAAGGCGAACGAGCCTACAACGCTCAATTATAAGGCGAACGAGCCTAAAACGTTCAATTATAAGGCGAACGAGCCTAAAATGCTTAATTATAAGGCGAACGAGCCTAAAACGTTCAATTATAAGGCGAACGAGCCTAAAACGTTCAATTATAAGGCGAACGAACCTAGAACGTTCAATTATAAGGCGAACGAGCCTAGACCATTAGGCAAGTAAAAGAGGCAAAATTCATTAAAGCAGGTACTTCTCTAGACTTAGAAATATCTGCAAATCACAAAATGAAATTTTAGTAAACGTTCCCACAAAGCGAAATAGAAATGAAACGGATAGGCTTAACAATTTGCAAGGAATATAGAAATGTCGCCTTTCAGCAATAAACCATGATAAAGCATAATGCTTTAGATCATGAATAGGTAGTCCACAATGCAATCTCGGAATGCGCTCCATTCTATTGATGAAGCAATGAGGCGTCGGGTCTCGAAGCGTCCAACGTCCTAGTGCAACTTGAAAACCTGCATATCCCATTTACAGGTGGGTTAACCCGAATTGTTCATTTATAAGGCGAACGAGCCTAAAACGTTCATTTATAAGGCGAACGAGCCCAAAAACGTTCATTTATAAGGCGAACGAGCCTAAATGCTCAATTATAAGGCGAACGAGCCTAAAAACGTTCAATTATAAGGCGAACGAGCCTAAAAACGTTCAATTATAAGGCGAACGAGCCTAAAACGCTCAATTATAAGGCGAACGAGCCTAAAATGCATAAGATAAGGCGAAAAATACAAAACTTATTAAAGTGGGTACTTCTTCAAACTTAGCAATATCTGCAAATCAAAACAAAGGAATTTTAGTAAGTGTTATCATAGTGGAATAAAAATGAATCTGCTTTCAACAATTTGCGAGAATTATAGGATATAGAAATGCCGCCTTTCGACAATAAACTGTGGATAAAGCATAATGCTTTAATGATCTAGAGGCATTTTGCGATTTAATCTTGAATTGTGCTCCAATCACTTGACAAAACAAATGATACGTCCAGTCTTAAAGCATCCAATGTTCCAAAGCGACTTGAAGTAAATCTGCATATCCGATTTACGGGTGGATGGACCCGGATCATTAATTTATAAGGCAAACAGGTCTAAAAACATTCAATTATAAGGCGAATGAGTCCAAAACGTTCAATTATAAGGCGAACGAGCCTAAGACGCTCATTTATAAGGCGAACGAGCCTAAGACGTTCAATTATAAGGCGGACGAGCCTAAGACGTTCAATTATAAGGCGACGACCCTGAAACATTCATTTATAAGGCGAACGAACCTACATTTGATAGTAACCTGCAAAAATAGAGTTGTAAATTGGATTAATTAAAATAATGCAAAATAAACGAGCAAAGCTAGGTCGTGTTGCTTGTATTGATAGAGCTGCAAAGCGTTGAATGCTGCCTTTGGTCCATATTGAAACCGATGTTCAATTCTATTCTACTGCTTTTGGAATTCCTGCATCCAAAGAAAAATTGTGAGTTCTAAAAGATGGGCCCAAAAGCCTCAACATTTTGCTTTGCTCCTTCTGTCTTTATGCTGAACTTTGCAGTAGCACCAAAACGAATTTGCTCCCTGTTTCCAAAGAAAAAGTTGTTAGTTTTTGAACAAATAGTGGTTGGCTTGATTGAACACCTAATGCGGCTTCAAATCTGCATCTTCTTATATGGAAATCAGACGTATTGCTGCTGCGAGAGTCTGATGCTCTTGAAATTCTTCTTTTGTACAAAAGATGTCATCTAAAATTGCTTTGGCTTGGCTTATTTGGAAAAGTGGATTTTCATTGATTTCGGGATTAAAACCCAATAAAGGGTACAAGATAGCTCATTACATAAAACTTCAAAAGAGTAGGAAAACATAAGATAGTCGGGCAATGATGCCATTTTAACAAACAAAGTGTTGTCATTTGATCTTCTTGTTAAGCTTCACGCTTCCTTTTCAAATGCCTTGGTGCCAATTTTGATGAATCACCTCTGATGATAACTGCATTTGCTGCTGGAAGATCATAATTGCTTGTTTGCCCTTGCTTCATACTTATCTTTCCCGTTTCAATCATATTCTGGATTTTGTGCTTAAGTGCCAAGCATTCTTCTGTGTCATGGCCTTGAATATTTGAGTGATATGCGCACCTCTTTGATAAATCAAATCCTTGAGGCGGATTTTCTGGGATCCATCCCTTCCTTGCTTGCAATAGTCCTTCTGCTTTCAACCTCTCAAATATGTCTGACAATGATTCATATAGAGGAGTAAAAGTACGAGGTCTTAACTTCTTCGTACTTTGATGACCAGATGGTGCTTGATAAGATTGATGCTGACGGCTTGAATTCTGCTTATCATGATTGTAGTGCACCTGCGAAGGCTGGGAGTCTTGAATATTTTCAGGTGCATCAGAACAATCAAAAACTGGCACTGCAGTGTCATAGTCAATCAACCTTCTGGTTTGAAACTTTCTTCCAGAATTTTTGCATACCGGATTAAACTAGGAAAATCCTTTAAATTGGCAAAAAGTAGCTTTTCATAAAATATGCCCTCTTGAAGGTCAATGAAAGTTGCTATCAGCTCATCTTCAGGCAATGGAGGATGCATCTTAGAAGCCTCTAGCCTCCATCTCACAGCAAATTCTGCAACAGATTCATGCGGCATCTTCTTGATTTTACGCATATCAATTAGATAAGGATCCCTTACAATGTTGAATTTGTATTGTTCCACAAAGTCTCGAGCCATGTCTTCCCATATGTGCCATTTGGTAAAATCCTGCTTAGTATACCATGCAAGTGCCATTCCTGATAAACTCTGAATAAACAATCTCATTAGCAAAGCTTCATCCTTGCCAATTCCAATTAATCTGCTGCAATAATCTTTCAGATGTACATAGGGGTCCCCTTTTCCATTGAAAGTGTTAAATTTTGGTATCTTGTACCCACTTGGAAGCTCAATGCCCGGGTGAATGCATAAGTCTTCATAGCAGAAGCTCTGAATATTCCTAGAGCGCAATTGTTTTTCATGATCTTTCTCACAATCTGTTCATCCACATTGTGAGGATAAGTTGCCTCAACTTCTTTCTCAGGCAATTCTTGTGAACGCACTATCAACTGATTAGGTTGACCCCCCACAGCAGGTATAGTGATAAAAGGTGGTTGGTATAAAGTTGTAGCTGGCCAAGCATTTGGATTGGTAAGATATTCTTGTGGGATTTGTGGATATATAGTATGTATAGGCATTGGGTAATTAGGCATTGTTAAGTAAGGTGGATTGGAGGTAAAGCTTGTATTTGGCAAAGGTTTGCTAGTGTTGACAAAGTTGACAATCCTATTCCTTTGGACCACATGTTCTTCAACATCATCATTCTGCGCTTGCAAGATACCCATACCAGAACTGGTTGCCTGAAGCTGCTTTGCCATGTTGTTTTGTCCTTGATGCAGATTCTCGGCCATTTCAGTGTTCAATGCTAGCCAACCTTTAAAAAATGAATTCTACACATTGAACAAAAGCAAGTTAATATATAAAATGATAATGCATGCATAAAATTTCAAACGTAAAATAGGCCATTAGGCCGAATGGATGGGACCAAAATCCCGACTCAGCACATGAGTAAAATATTTAAGAGTTCGAAACCCAATGATCAACAAAATCTGATTTTTCAAGACACGAATTGAGGAAAACAAGAAAGTTTTTACTAAATTAGTATGCGCGCTAGACCATTTTGACACAAATTGCTAAAATGGTCGGCTTATTTTGAACATCAATGCTTTGCTCGACTATCGATTCTTGTTTGTCGCCTAACAATCTGTACCAACTCATAGAAAAACCGCTTCTGATAACTATGAAATCAACATCAACGTCTTCAATTTTCCTTTGCACAATTTTGCCCCAGTTATAACTTCAACATCTCAACTTGCTTTGCGAAATTGCCCCAGTTATGACTTCAACATTTCAACTTGTTTTGCAAAAATTGCCCCAGTTATGACCTTCAAAACATCAAACTACTTATCAGAAGCTGCCCCGGTTGGAATCTCCCACATCTTCTACTTGCTTTGCAAAATTTGCCCCAGTTGATATCTTTCAAATCTTCAAATTATCTTGCAAAATTTCCCCAGTTTCTATCTTTCAAACCTTCAAAATATCTTGCAAAATTGCCCCAGTTGCTTGCCTTAGGGAAGACTGGAAATTTTAATATTATAGCGTCGAGCCCGTTAAGAGCGCCTACGTATCCCTCCATGGGAATCAGACCGTGCGTAGTTCTGCTTACATAGAAGAAATTTTCAAATGCTGGTGTAACCGAAACTCGATATGAGTTGCCTACGCTTCCCGCCTTGGGAAACCGGTTACAGTAGTTTGCTTACATAGAAATAGATTCAAACATTCATAATTTGATATTCTTTCTTTTCTTTCAACAAAACTAACAAAAGAAAATTACAATAGCTACTTCATACTAATGCAAATAACCTAACTTCTGCTTCTGCAACTCTACTGCTTTTCTGGAACTTGATAGGTGCCTAAATGCCCTTCTTCGAGGAAACTCCCTTTGCATATGGAAAGATTGCGACAAAAGGTTCGTCAGTGCCGTTTGTTGGTAGAACCTTGATCTGGCCAGAATTAATCAAGCTTTCAACTTTCTCCTTAAAGGTAAAGCATTCCCCAATATAGTGCCCATGCATTCCTGAATGGTAAATGCAGAATTTTCCAAAGTTCTCGGCTTAAGGAACCGACATGATTTTGGTTCTATAGGATGTACCAAATTGAACTCCTTGAGCCTTTCGAATAGTCGTGCGTAAGATTCTGGGAGCCGTGTGAATGCGAAAGCAGATCTTTTGCCATGGTTTGACTGTGAGCTTGGATTGACAATTTCTTGCGCATTGGCACCAGGTTCCCCTGCTATGACTGGCAAAGGTTTTGACATGACAGCTTTTCCTTTGTCTTTGGACTGTGCCTCAACCAATTTACACTTTCTCTTGTCAGAAGTTATTGCAACCGGCTCTACTTGAAGCTCTGCAGATTTTCTTTTCAATGGACTGCCCTTTGCCAGAATCGGGTTCGAGAATTCATAATGCGCAACAAAGTCCCGGGCTAGTTTATCCCAATTGTCCAATTTCCAAGGACCTCGTATGGCGAACCATGTCAAAGCTGGTTCCTTAAGTGTCCTAGCAAACATCATCAACTTGGTTTCATTGCTTGGTCCATACCTTACGACCCAGCCAAGGTAGGCTTTCAAGTGATCACGAGGATTTCCTTTCCCGTCATACATTGGTGGATCAGCTGAGGTCAAAAACATCCACATGTTCACTTCTTCTGCCTCCCCTAAGCTTACTTGTGATAGTAGAGCATTCTCATCTATCATTGTGTCATTGCTATCTTTAGCATTGGGAAGCCCTTTCCGTTGCTTTTCTCATTGCTCGTCTTTGAGGAGCCACCAAATTTCTTTTCCAACAGGAATGCATGCAAATTAGGGAACTGTTGAGCGTCACACTCAAATGCTGGAGCTACTTGCATTGTAGGAGGTGCAACAGTATAAATAGGAGCAACAGGAGCACTTGGTCCTGGGCTTGGCACGTCACGCACTGGATTGCGAGCATCCATGAGCGCGATAAACCAATTCAGTAAGGCTAGTGAGTCTCTTTTCCAAACTTGCCACGGTTGCTTCAAGCTTGTTAACCTTGTCTTGGTGGGATTCCTCCTTTTCGGTCAAGTCAATCACAACATTTTGACGAGCCATAGGTCCTGATCTTTATGTTCAAAATAATTAACCCTTTAGCAACGCATACTGAATTTAATAAAAATTTATTAAAGATGAAACTGACGGATCAACTTATTCCAAAATGGAGAATTGAAACCGTACTGAAAAGACCCAAAACTTTAAGCAGGACACTCATTTTGTTAAAGAAAACTAGACACAAAATGCTTATTAAATTCTGAAAAATATTATATTTTATTAAAAGGATAGAATACCTAAACTTTGACGCCAAAAAAAAAATATATTATATTTTTTTTTGTAAAATTAAGGCAGACCAAATAAAAATTCAAAAGGTATAAAAATATGCATGCATTCAGAAAATAAAGTAATTAAATGAATAAAAAGAATAAAGCGGTTAATTCCTGCAAACAAATACAGTGTTAATCGAATCACAATATCAAGCAAACTGAATTATCCAACAAACAACGCAAATGAATTACAAGTGGTTAGCACATAGCAAATAAGCATTTAGCAAGTTATTGCATAGTAGACAATAATTGATATGTAGCAAACACAATTAATCAAGAGTAAATAAAGATGCAGGCGCGTCCTACCCTGTAAGGTGCCTCTTTGTGCCAGAGGTGGGCCTAAGACGCCAAATAGGTGATAACGAAAAGTAGTCCAAGCCGGTTTTGCAATAATCGAATTTAGAGTAAGTGACAATAATAGTAATAATAATTTTCTTTCATTATAACTTGATTTGAGTACATCATTGTTACATAAAAAAAAAATAGAAAGTGCTGGACATAATTTAAATACATCGTTTTGAGTATAATGGAAATATAAATAACTGCTATAACTACGCTGCATCAGGCTCGAGGAGGCAATGGGACTGAAGTGCGGGCCTGGTTAGGATCAATTTCTTCTTGCTTGCGCAATCAGTGTAATTTCTGATATTTGGTCCAAATGTCGTTTACAATCCAAAAAACTTGCTTGAATCAAACATCGATTAAATGGATTGAACGTCTTATCGTCCTTTTCGACGTCTCTTGCCCCAACTTATTATCTTCTTGCAAGTATCTTCTCAATTTCAACTTGATGACTATTTGAATACCTCTTGAATTCAAGTATCCTCTAGTCTACAAAATTAATAAAAGTATTCTAAATTTAATTAATTGCAATACTTGGCTTGGACTGAAGTTCCGTCATCACATAAACACATAATATGCACTGTTGTTGGGTTTAAACCCGTCAACGAAAAAGGGCAGTTTTCCTAACTATGGAGGCGGTACCAAGGACCCGGGTCCAATCTAAGGCTTATGCATGCATGTCCCTAACGGAACTCTAGAGTGGGTTTACTAGACACAAGGCTGTTTTGAGTGGCAAGCGGTCACGCGGTAGTAAAACTATCCGCTCACCCCGCAGGTACGCGCACTCTTTCTTAAAGGGTTTTTTGTGAGTTGCGGGTGTATATGCATACACCTCGCGGGTATAAGTAACCATGAAGAAGCTCCCAGGAATGGGGGAAATATGAACGGAATGCCAGTTTAATATGTGCGCAAATAAAGTGTAGTGACATGCTTCCAGTGACAAACAATTGCAAATAATCAAATTAACTAATCATACTATTTTTTTGCAAATAATAAACAAATAAAGAGTTATCTTGTGAAAACCTTGCGGTTAGAACCTTAAGGTAATCCCCAGTGAAGTCGCCACGCTGTTGAACCCCAAAAATTACCCTTTCTTTAAGAAAAGATAGGTTTCGGGTATAATGTTCAACAATATGGGACTCCAAGGGCTTTCTTTGGAGTCGCCACCTAATTTAAGGATTATTAGAAACCAATTAATTAAATAATGCGTGCAATTCCTCCGTTTTAAGGAAAATGGTCTTTTCAGAGATTCTAAGTAAGAGGTTCAGTTATTTTCGAAAGAAGGTTTCAATTTGAAAGCACTTTCGAAATCCACAAAGTGTGGTTAATCCTTCGGTTTTCACAAAAATACCTTTATAAATGCATTTTAAATATTTAATTTAAAGAGTTTAAAATTAATAAATTATGCTTTAAAGAAATACCAATCAAATGGATTTAGACTTAAAAATGCACTTTTCGCCAAAAATAGGAATAAGCCAATTAATTTGAAAAGAAGTTGCACTTTAATGGATAAAGAAAACCAAGTTACACTTTTTATTAATTTCAATTTTTGATTGCACGCATTATTTAACTAAAAGATTCACAATTCGTAAATAAGATGGCAATTCTGAAGAAAATAATTTATTCATAATAACTCAAAATAAATATTCATTAGCAAATAAACAATTAAATTATTCTACAACTAATAAAGGGGAAAATTCCTAGTGACATGCGAATTCTAAGGGATTGGGAAAGAGGAGGTTTAGAAGAAGAACCCGGAATTTTGGATGAATGACTATTTTTTATTTTACATTACGCCCATGAGCCTAAGTTAGAATAGGCGGCTCAACAAAGCGCTTTTAAAATTTCTTAGGATCTTCACTTCTTGAATCTTGAGCCCGGACTCGACCCCAATGACTCCAATGCAATGTAACACCCAATTGATGCGTTTTAGCCGAACTCGTCCCGAGGAAGTGTATTATGCAAAAGAAAGGAAGATACAGATTAGTACATGGACAATAGCAGTTAGGGAATTCCGTAACAGCAAACTACCTCAACTAGAATAAGTAGCAGAGCCATAAATGATTAAACAGATTTGTCCCCAACACAAGATTTTGTGATAATGAAATAGAAGCAAGGCAGCAATTTGACACAGACGGTAGATATTCGAGCATGCCAAGATAGGAATCCCAGAAACCAACAACACCACCCTACCAGAGGTAAACCAAAATCAAACAAACCTAAGAAATCAACTTGATACCAGAACACACTCTATAGTAATTAACAACTGTCTAACATTGCAAGATTTAACCGTATAGCAAACTCAAAATACAATGAAGATAGCCTGCTGTACATAGAGCCCAAAAGTTATCAGCTTCACAAGAACAAGTTTTCAAATTTCTCAGCCTCATAAGCAGCGATCAAGACCTTGTTAAGATGGCTATGGACTTCCCCTCCATTACAGTTATACAACAGAATTCTCCATCTCTATATCCCATACATTCTGCTTGTCAGCTTCTGGTTATTCCATTTTGTTCTTTTGATAAATGGTTTTCTTATTTTTTTAAAAAAAAGAAATGATACCAGAAGCCATATGTCCCAACTACAAGGTCAAATTCAATTTTTTGATAGCATAAGATTACAGCAGTACTTAACAAAACTAGAATGAATGTGCCAGGGACACAAACTTCTATTTGCAACAGCACACTCGACATTGCATACAGGAATGGTCCTTCTAAATTTATACTCATGCTTCATTTTAAAGGTCAAACCTCTAACCCATTTACTAGCGGACAAAATAGAGTTCAATCATTTTTATAACTCAAGCAAATATCAAAAAGATCGAAACTTTATCTCAATTAACACCTTTAAACAATAAAGAAATTTAATACTCCAAAGAGAGAGGAAAAAAAAAATCATGTTCATAATCTTAGAATTGAAAGAGGAACAAGGAAGGAACTAAGCCTAACATGCTATGATGATTTCGATCAATCGGGACATGAAGCTTTCAGGTTTTACATCTCAACTCATAGTGCATTCTAGTCACATGAATATTAAAATGCTTATCTCGCAAACTCAGATTGTTAACAAAGACCAAAACAAATTGTGCAACATAGGGTAAGAGACTTAGTTAAGAAAACAAATTGCAAATTGAACAAAGGATGAAGTTAACACAACATGGCTAAACTCGGTTAAAAGAAATACAAAACCTGGCACTCTTTTTAAGATCTTTTGGCCACAAAATATACTTTCCCTATACCAAACTAGAAAGCTTTCATAATTACATAGACCACAAACCAAAACTTCAAGCAACATTTGAGGCTTAACCTACTAATCAACTAGCTTTCTTGGCATACCATCAGACCAGTAAGGAAATTCAGAGAAAACAATGCTTTTACAGACCAAATAAACATAAACTACCAAGATTTGATCTTCTAAGAACACCTGAACACCTATACCTCCTTCTACTACTCCCTGCTATTCACAGCTTTAAAAAAAAAAAAAAAAAAAAAAAAAAAAAAAAAAAAAAAAAAAAAAAAAAAAAACAGCCAAACAGAACCTATTCTAACTCTGCTACAACCTTAAAACCAAATCAGAAACCAAACTGAACCTAAACAAAGCTTGCACCACCTCTACACTTAACCAAAAATGCTTGAACACACTTGCACTACCTATCATCCTTTCCACCTAACATGAACATCACCTACAAGCCAAACTACCACCACTCTCACTGTCTACAGCCTCCAAGACAAACTGCAGCACCCAAAATCCCACTAGACATCTTTAATCTGCAGCTACCAAATCCCTGGACTAGGCTGAAGCAACATCACCCCTGAAAACAACTCCACACTATGAAGGAAAGCCTGCAAAAACCCAAGAACAACTGAACTATACCTCTATGAAAATTTCTAAACCTGCAGCCCCTTTTAACGACCTAAAATAGCCTCTATACACCACCTACACTCCTGCAAACAACCAAACTACAAGCCTCCTCTACCCTTTCAAAACAACAAAGAACCAGGCCCCCTGGAACAAACTGCAAGCTCTCACATTCAACCAAAGATAAAACCAGGACCTGAAACAAACTGGAAACTCCTCTACTAACTGGAATAACTCCCTGCAGCAGCTCAAAAACTTTAAACAAACACCTACAATCAACCTGAAACAGAACCAGACCCCTGCTCCTCTATTACAGACCTTAACTATCCTCCATTCATAACCAGGAACAACCAGGACATCTGCATCCTCTCTAAAGACACCAACCCTTGCAACAACCTCAACAATCCATACACATGCTATGACACTCCACTGCATACTCCTACTACACTCTCACCCAAACTGCTCAAAGGTCAAGCAAACCAAGACCCCCTAAACACACCAATCTCGCAAGCATTTACAGATTCAAACAGGGAGCAAAACAGAGATTATACCAACTGCTTCTCATTTAAATGAACACACAAACAGGCAATGAAGATTCAACAGAATTTCAAACTTGCATAAACAGGTTCAGATCCAAAACCAACATTAAGACCAAGGTTTACCAATAGAACAAAGAAACAGTGAAGACATCACTTCTTAGTAGTATCGATAGAACCAAAACAAACAACGTTCATCGACTAAAAATCATTTAACGACCAGAACAACAACATCTTGCAAGCGACCCCATTAGCTAAATGAAAACCATGTTTATACAGTTTTAACTATCGCTTATTCAAGTATCATTTCAGCGAGCATAAATCAGTCATCCTAAACAGCTCACATGTTTAAATCAACAAAGAAAACAAATAGGAGAAACATTAAGATGAATCAAGGTTGTTACCTCTTCCGGAGCAGGAACTGAGGCGACGGATTCGAAGAAAAGCGCAACTCGACTGAGCGACTCGAGCCGTAAAGAAGCGATACGACCAATCGAACTTTAACCTTGTCTTAATTTCTGAACCAGAAATGAAACTATGTGTCTTTTGCTTAAAATGAACAGAAATCTATTCTGGTAAAAATGCTGCCGTTTTTTTTTGGATCTAAAAAATCAGAACCCCCTCAAAAATTACCTTAAACTCCTATTTATATAGAAAACTTAGGGTTCTAGGGAGTGGGCGAAAATACCCAAAATGGCCTCTAACGGATCTAATCGGATAAGGTTTTGGCTTGGTACGATCATGAGCTGGACATGGGGACCAGGGAGCTTTGATTTTTGGCGGATTCAGGCTTGAAATTTTGGGAGAATCGGGTCTAGAAAATGGGTTATCGGGTTTTTTTTTTTTTTTTTTGGGAATTTTGAATCGTGTTGGGGAACTGAATAAAAGGGTTTTTAGTTAAATGGGTCTTGCGCTGGTAGGCTAGAAATTAGGATATGTTTGCGATTTTGGCCTTTTATATGCAAAATTATCACTTTTGACTACTTAAAATTGTAAAATTGCCCTTTCTGACACAATCTTTTAATTAAATGCACTCTACATTTGATATTAACTTAAAATCGGGACAAAATTGGGTGTCAACACCCGTTTGGGTGAGCTTAAAAGTAAAAAATTTTACCCAGTGTCCTCAATAAGACATGGTCTTACCTAATTGCCTCCACTTACAAATGTTTTGAATAAATACCCTCCACATCATACTCCCCCTATGAAAGGACTATTTTGCCCCCGACCTACTTAATTCACGCTGAACAGATTTCCTTCTCTCTTTCCCCATTCCTGGCCTCCTTCTTTCTTATTTGTGTACTGGAGATTTGAGGTTTTTATTCTCTCTTTTTCGTATATTTGTTCTATTGTAATTTTTATTTCGCATAATTATTTATCTGCATTTATTTTTTCCTGTTATTTTTTTATACTTATTGTTTATATATTTATCTGTTAGTTTATTCTATTTCGATTTATGATTGTTGAATTAAGTTTGAGGTTCCTGTGGATTTTTTTGCTTGTGTTTGCTTGATTTCGGTGATTTGAAGATTTTTATTGCCTATGGCTATTAGATATTCATGTTTTGCATAGAGCTTAAATCTTGACTATGGCCAAGAGTTGCGTAGACTTTCTCTGCAAATTGCTTATTGCAGTAGAGTTTAAAGTCTTGGCTATTGCCAATACTTGCAGAGATGTTCCGTGTAAGTTGTCGCTTCCACCAGAACTTAGAGTCTTGGTGTTGCTCCCAACGCACACGCAAGTATACGTGGTCGACAAGTAATAAAATGATAAGTAGAGTATCGTTCCCACGAGGACTATTTAGACTAACACTTAACAAACAATTTCTAACAACTATTCAGGGATCTTTTTCTTCAATGGTGAGAGTTTTAGTAACTAAGAGCAGTAATTAAAAGGGTAAAAGTGAATTCAAACAATGGAGCAAAAATGGGTTGTTATCAGTAATAAGGAGACGGTCCAGGGTCAGAGTTACGAACAATCCAGTTGAGTTTTCCAATTGATTCCACTTCTTAAATCCCGGGTTACTAACTGACAGATTAAATGTACCTGTGAAAACCTTTTGATTCTTCACAGTCTATGCAGGCTACTTCAATCCCTATATGTCTATGGGTTGAATCACGTGCACGCATTAACGAATTCTGTAAATAGTTAAACTAGGCGAGCAAGTATATGTCTATCCTACTCACAAATTGGTTCCCCGATGCCCGGGTTCACAAACTAGTCCTATTCTTTCTTATTACGTAATTAAATTCCCTCTTTCGAGTTCAATCTAAAAACCATAGATAATGCGTAATAATCGGGCCCTGACAATTACACAAGTGAAATCAAGAAAGAATAAGTAACCCGTTATGGGATTCAATTAATGGAAATCAACTTTCAAACATCAACCTTCATGAAATACTCTAACCCTAGAACGATAGATTTAGCCACGGATACTCATAATAACAACACAAGGATTTGATGAAATAATGAAATAATGATGTAATAGATTAATGGAAGGAAGAAAAACCTTTGTTCTTGATGTTATGAGCTCTCCAATTGCTCCAAAGTCTGAACTCCTATGAAAAACTAAGTAAAAGAGTATTTATAATGTTTACAAACCCCTAGTAATAAGTTAGACCAAAGCCTAGACAAAATAGGAAGTAAAAACGCGCACAAGGGGCGCTATAACGGGCGCCCCGCGCCTCGGAACGCGCCCAAACAAGCAGACCCCGTCACATTCTCCACGCTTTGGCCACGCGGCGCATGGGAAACCGCGCCTAGCCACTGCGCGCGGTATAGGGCCCGGCGCGTGGCCCATAGCGCCAGGCAAAACTGCTCTTTCCTTGCTCCGAAACTCGCCTCGTGTCGTGCCTTTGTGTGCTCAATCCAATCTTCAATCAACATCCAATCAATTCCTGCTCAATCAAGCTCCTAAAAGCTCCGAATGCACTGCACAACAATCTACATACACACGACATAAAATTAGTGTAAAATCACATTCATAAACTATAAAACGAGCGAATAACAAGCTCAAACATGAGGAAATATTAAGGAAATATTGGCATAAAATACCAAACATCACCACTCCACACTTGAACCCTTGCTCGCCCTCGAGCAAGTCACATCTCACTTCTCAACCTAGGTAAAACAGGTCTGCCTATGACTATGGTTGATACCGATCATTGAACCAATGCACACATGACTACTATGGATCCACAAACATGCCAACAATTTACCAAACTCAAAAATATGAGAACAACCACCCCAAAATAGCTCAAATGCACAAACTCAACTTATTGCAACCATGCTCCCACAAAATCACACCTATCTACTCAACCAAGAAACCATCAACTTCACCTATTTCATGCAAACCATGTGCCCTCACCAATATGAAGCAAAAGAGTGTCCCCCAAAGATCACACACAACAATAAATATCATGAATCGAACGGGGACAATAACAAACGAATTCACTCACTCTCATGAAAGTCTCACATGTCACACACAATGTACCATAGGCTTGCCCGTAGTGTAGGACTCCACTAATGTAAGCTCACTCCAATCGGGTTAACTAGGACTTTAAAAAGGTCGTAATGTAAGCTAATGGGCGGGTAGGATACATATGGTAATGTAAGCTAATGGGCGGGTAGGACTTTTTTCAATTTCATTATTTTCCAACATTGCCAATGCTTTTCACTACTTCACAATTTTAACAATTATTCCCCTTCATTAGCTCCACTCAAAAACCTCCCAATATTTCAACCACAACTCCACAATAATATCACATTATCAATTAAAGTGCTTAAGGAGTAAAGGGCCAAAAGAGAACAATTTAGAACAAGTGGGTAGGCTCGGGGTGTGGGTGCCAACAAAAAGGGTCAAAGAAATCACAACAATCATTTTTTTCCAAGGTATATATGTAAGGGTAGGCAAATCAAAGAAGGCCTTGTATCATTTCCCGACTAGAGCAAACCTAGGATTTCGCTTTGCACACACACGGGGCAAGTTTTAGACATTAATATGTAAACATGGAGCAAATAAAAATATGCCTCACACACACATTGCACATGATCCACACAAAAAGGTTCCATCAACAACTCTCAATCAAGCATCTAGAGTGCAACTTGTGGAAAATTAAGCACTAATGCACAAAGGTTCACAATAAAGTCAAGCAAGTGGACTCAAGCATCTCAAGGGGGTCATTCCATTTTTTCTAGGCATGCATCTCAATTTAAAACCAAAGGACACCACAAATAGCACATGCTCAAGTCCAAGTACACCGGTATCAAACAAATCAAAGGCACCTAGCATTCTACCTATTTTCTTCGTCTAGGGCCATCTACAACTAACTATCTAATCCTAAAAATAAAAATTACCCGGTTCAAAGGTCTCCCCGTGGAAAAGAACCGAGGCCATAAGAAAAACCACGGGGTGGATGACATGTACCACTAATAAAACTAAAAGGAAAATCTTTTTGGAATTTTTCATTGGTTTTCTAATTTTTTTTTATATATTAAAGCAAGAAACAAATCAAAATAAAGTCAAGTGACAAAAAAAATCCTACGGTACATGCATCCATAACCTCAAAAATAAATAAAAGAGTAGTTCCCCACCCCACACTTAAACTAAGCAATGTCCTCAGTGCGACAAAGAAGAAAGTGCAAGAGTTAAAGAAAACTTCCCTGAAGGCTCTAGTCCTTGGTGCTAGCATCCTCCAAGCGTCCATATAGTATGAGGTACTCAGACTTCCCTCATCAGGTCATCAATATTAGGCAAGGGTGAGGACACCCCACACTTAGCCTCGACATTACATGAACCTGCAATCCAAGGAAAAACAAAAACTACATGACACTATAAATAAAGTAATACAAGTACAAACTCGGGTTGCTTCCCGAGAAGCGCCTTAGTTAACGTCGTGGCACGACATCCCTTTTAGCTCACGTTCAGCATTTACGTCTTCTCTTCTTACGCCGAACCTTTGCTTTCTTCCTTTCTTTGAGAGACCCCAACTTCAACTTCACATTTGGTTTACTTCCATGTTCTTGTTTGACACATTCGATTATAGAGCACTCTTCAACCTTAGCTATGTGCTCCTTCTCATTATACACCTTGAAAGTAACCTTTTCTCCATGCGCTCTAACAGTCATCTCACCCAGCTCCATGTCAATAATTGCCTTCGAGGTGACTAAGAATGGTCTCCCCAAAATGATTGGAGCTTCTCGGTCCTCTTCATAATCTAGGACTACAAAATCAGCAGAGAATGTAAAATTACCAACTTTAAGCAACACATCCTCCAACTTACCCTCAGTGTGAGTGAGTGATCCATCCGCCATCTTAAGAGTAACTGAAGAGGGTTGGATTGCTCCTAGTCCTAACCTTTTGCAAACAGACAGAGGCATGAGATTTATGCTCGCACCCAAATCACACAAGGCACCAGTGATACTATGCCCTCCAATAGTACAAGGAATAGTAAACTTCCCAGGATCTTGAAGTTTTGGAGGTAGCTTGCTCAAAATTGTGCTACACTCCTCAGCTAACTCAACTGTATCTACCTCTTGAGGCTTTTTCTTCTTGACTAAAATCTCTTTTAAAAATTTCACAAATGATGGAATCAATTCAAACACATCAGTCAAAGGAATATTAACTTGAAGTTCTTTCAACATACTCACAAATTTTTGATATTGGGCCAGATCCTTCGATGGTATAAGTCTCTGCGGGAATGGTGGAGGTGGCAGAGGTGCCTCATTTCTCTCTTCTTTCTTCTTCACCTTCTCCACTTTTTCAACTTTTTCTATTTCAGCTCTCTCCTCAGACTTGGCCATTAGCTCTCCATCTTCAATTAAAGTCACTGCAAGACATTGTTCAGGCTCTTTTTTAACAGTGCTTATTTCTCCCACCAACTGCCCCAACTGGTGCTCCAGGTTCTTATGAGCATTGGCAAGATCTTGTATGGCCTGTGCATGGGCTGCAGTGTAAGCTATCATTCTCTGCTGTCCTGCCATTATCTGCTTTAGCATCTCTTCAACTGAATTGCTACCCTGCGGTGGTGGAGCTGGAAGTGGGTGGTAATTATTCGGAGCTCTCATATTGCCTTGATAATAAGAATTACCAAACTGATTTTGACCCTGCAGCCTGTTTTAATTACCCACGTAATAAACTGACTCTGGATTAGAGGAGCAAACCTCTGTAGCATGGTCTTGACCACAAACCTCACAAAAACTCTGGAGTTGTTGCACTGGAGCCACTGATTGCTGAGTCTTTGGCAAAGCTAGTTTGCTAATTTGATTGGAAATAGCATCCATCCTCGCCCCTGAGCTCTGAAACTGCATCTAGCTGAAGTACCCCTGCAGATTTTTGTGTAGTAGCTCTACCATCACCCTGCCAGTCAGGATTGCTCTGCAAAAACTTATCTAGTAAATCATAGATCTGGTCAAAATTTAAAGCCAATACTTGGCCTCCAGCAGCAGCATCTACCACGATCTTAGTATGTGCAGTCAACCCCTCAACAAAAGTGTGTGCTAGAACCTCATTAGATTGGTTGTGGTGTGGACAATCTCTCAATAAAGCTTTGAAACGCTCCCAGGCTGAATACAAAAACTCTCCTTCTACCTGTCCGAAGGACATAATTTCACTCCTCACCCGGGCTGTCTTGGCAGATGGGTAAAACTTAGCCAAGAACTTCTTAGCCAAATCATTCCAAGTGGTGATAGACCCAGACTTTTCAGCCTTTAACCACCTTTTTGCTACCCCAATCAGTGAAAACGGGAACAATGTCAAGCGAACATAATCAATAGGAACTCCCTTTGGTGTATAAGTATCACTGATCTCCAAGAAATTCTGGATATGTTGTTGCGGATCTTCATGAAGTAATCCACCAAATTGTCCAGTCGCATGTAACAGTTGTATCATGCCAGACTTAATCTCAAAGTGTCCAGTAATTTCAGGCTTAACTATGCTCGAGGCTACTCCCTCCAGGCTGGGGAGAGCAACATCTCGCACAGCTAACGCTTGTTCTTCTGCCATTCCTGTAGGTAAAGATCAAGCAGGACCTAATACCTGAAACAGCATAAAACTCAAAACAAAAATTAAACCTGAATAGAAAATAATAAATCGTCTGAAAAGAAACAGTCAATTGTTTAGTCCCCGGCAACGGCGCCAAAAACTTGTCGCTCCCAACGCACACGCAAGTATACGTGGTCGACAAGTAATAAAATGATAAGTAGAGTATCGTTCCCACGAGGACTATTTAGACTAACACTTAACAAACAATTTCTAACAACTATTCAGGGATCTTTTTCTTCAATGGTGAGAGTTTTAGTAACTAAGAGCAGTAATTAAAAGGGTAAAAGTGAATTCAAACAATGGAGCAAAAATGGGTTGTTATCAGTAATAAGGAGACGGTCCAGGGTCAGAGTTACGAACAATCCAGTTGAGTTTTCCAATTGATTCCACTTCTTAAATCCCGGGTTACTAACTGACAGATTAAATGTACCTGTGAAAACCTTTTGATTCTTCACAGTCTATGCAGGCTACTTCAATCCCTATATGTCTATGGGTTGAATCACGTGCACGCATTAACGAATTCTGTAAATAGTTAAACTAGGCGAGCAAGTATATGTCTATCCTACTCACAAATTGGTTCCCCGATGCCCGGGTTCACAAACTAGTCCTATTCTTTCTTATTACGTAATTAAATTCCCTCTTTCGAGTTCAATCTAAAAACCATAGATAATGCGTAATAATCGGGCCCTGACAATTACACAAGTGAAATCAAGAAAGAATAAGTAATCCGTTATGGGATTCAATTAATGGAAATCAACTTTCAAACATCAACCTTCATGAAATACTCTAACCCTAGAACGATAGATTTAGCCACGGATACTCATAATAACAACACAAGGATTTGATGAAATAATGAAATAATGATGTAATAGATTAATGGAAGGAAGAAAAACCCTTGTTCTTGATGTTATGAGCTCTCCAATTGCTCCAAAGTCTGAACTCCTATGAAAAACTAAGTAAAAGAGTATTTATAACGTTTACAAACCCCTAGTAATAAGTTAGACCAAAGCCTAGACAAAATAGGAAGTAAAAACGCGCACAAGGGGCGCTATAACGGGCGCCCCGCGCCTCGGAACGCGCCCAAACAAGCAGACCCCGTCACATTCTCCACGCTTTGGCCACGCGGCGCATGGGAAACCGCGCCTAGCCACTGCGCGCGGTAGAGGGCGCGGCGCGTGGCCCATAGCGCCAGGCAAAACTGCTCTTTCCTTGCTCCGAAACTCGCCTCGTGTCGTGCCTTTGTGTGCTCAATCCAATCTTCAATCAACAACCAATCAATTCTTGCTCAATCAAGCTCCTAAAAGCTCCGAATGCACTGCACAACAACCTACATACACACGACATAAAATTAGTGTAAAACCACATTCATAAACTATAAAACGAGCGAATAACAAGCTCAAACATGAGGAAATATTAAGGAAATATTGGCATAAAATGCCAAACATCACTTGGCTATTGCCAAGAGTTGCAAAGACTTTGTCTCCAACTTGTTCACTGCAGTAGAGGTAGAAGTCCTGGCAATTGCCAATACTTGCAGAGACTATTTGTACAAATTGCTCCTTCCACTTGAGTTTAAAGTCTTGGCAATTGTCAATACTTGCAGAGACTATTTGTACAAGTTGCCCCTTCTACTGGAGTTTAAAGTGTTGGCTATTGGCAATAGTTGTAGAGACTTTTTCTGTAGTTTACTCTTTTCATCAGTCATGCGTTCAGTAATTGTCATTGTATGTTTGTATATGGTCTTTTCATTATTGTTTTATTATTTTGTTATTATGTGTTGTCATTGTTGTTTTTTAAAATTTTATAGGTAATGGATATTGAATCTTCAATCTCCTGATCCTGATCATGTACATTTTGATGTGGTTGATGATTTTATAAGTCAGCCAAGATCTTCTGATGAATTCCAAGGCAAAAATGTGATGTAGGCGATGAATTTTCAAATTTTTGTTTGTTATCTCTATCGCAAGATGATCCGTGTAGTAGTCCAAATGAGACTTTTAGTACTACAAAAGAGTTAGAGAAAGCTGTTGAGTAGTTTTTAATTACATGTATTTCGTATTTACCGTATTTTTGGTGTTTATGTAAACAAGTACACTTGGATTTTGATATTTTTGCTATTTTAAAGACTGAAGTTGCTTATTAGTCTTGAGTTATAGGCCCATAGTCTTATTAGTCTTTGTATTTTACCTTAATTAGGATAGGGTATCCACTACTATAAATACCCCTCCTTACATTATATTGTACATCATCGCGATTCACCACAGAATCCGGCTATTCTCAAAGAATAAGACTACTTTACTTTTCTTCTTCATTATTTTCTCTCTTTAGTTTATTTACTTTTGCATCGTATTTACTGTATTGATTGTGACCTCATTCTTAATTAATTATTTAACCCAGGAAATCGATTTTAGGCATAAACAGTTTGGCGCCCACCGTAGGGCCTAGGCAATTGTAGGTATTCTATGAAGGAAAAGGTGCAATCATGTCTAATAATAGTAGCAACGTTCCGAAGAACACTACAGACGTAGTAGATGAATCCGTGAAGGATCCCAGTGATCCCAGCGTGCAGCCTAAGGATCCCGTTGAGCAATCGAAGGACCATTCCCGAGAGCCAATCCATGTCACCAGCGATGGGGAAGGCAACCAAAAACAGGAAGGTAATACTGAATTCTAAGGTTTTCTTGTTAATCTTCTCAAAACTATGTCAGAACAACAGCAGTGGGATTCGAGCAATATAGTCGAAGGAATATCATTGAAGCTAGGAGCAATATTTTCTAGATCGTCTCAGAGGCCAGCATCCCCGCGAGGGCTAGCGCCCACGAACAATTCGCTAGCATTTGTTCCTAGCCGCAGGCTCAACATGGATGCCGCTCCCGGAGGGTTATCAGCAATCAACAATCAAGACCATAAGCGAGCGCCCATCATCCAGGGCCTCATAAAGGAGATGAAGGCCATCCACGACCGGATTGATAATGTGTTGGGTGCTTTACCCCAGGTTACCATGGTAGATGAGCAGAGTTTTTCAAACATGCTTACAAAGCAAGCGCTGCACCGATCTGCATACCTAAGCACTTCTGCCTGTCTGATAACTTGAAGTATGACAGAACAACTTACCCGGATGAGCATATTGCTGCGAATTACTGATAAGTTGGTATTTTACCTAAATACTACCTTAAGCTTTCGTTTTTGAATCCAAAAGCAATAATATGTGCTATTGATGCCGTGAATTGCTTAATTTCAGGTTATGACGAGTGTTAACGAGTCGTTGTCGAAGTTAAAGAGCAAGCATTAGGATCAAGAGATCAAGAATGGAGACACAGGGCAAGGCGCCCCGCCTGAAAAAGCCACTGCCTAAAGAGAGGAAATTGTGCGAGGCGTCCCACCTAGCCAGGCGCCCCGCCTGAGTTGCAAAGGTTCCAGGCCGCCCGCCTGAATTAGAAGGGTTTCAGGCGCCCAGCCTAGAGTAGGCGCCCCTCCTAGCTGGAACACTGTCTCAGAAGAAGAAATGTCACAGGCGCCCCGCCTAAAACACGTGTTCCTGATCTTCTATAAATACTAAAAGCTAGAGTTTTAGCATTATCCAATTCTATACTTATACTCTAGAGATTTTGGGCGATTTTGTGAGTCAAGTTGGAGTCTTAACATCATTTTGTAAGCTTCTAAACTTGTATCTTTGAATATTAATTCATATATCAATCCAAAATCTATGTTTGATTCCAATCCATCATTTCATTACATCTTGATTGCTTCGATTCAAACCCTAGTTATGAGTAGCTAAATTCATAACTAGGGGTGTAAATATGATATGGTGATAGAAAATTAATGGGTGTTGTTCTATTTCACTAACCATAACATAAGTAACAATTATCCAACTCCCCATTATAATAACATCAAAATTTCAAAATCCATGATATTTGGGATTTCTTGTCTACATTGCTAGTTAAAGACTCGTAAGAGATTAACTAGTGTAGAATAGTGGAGTTGGAGAGGATTTGAGATGATAGTCTATTCATATAGACTAACTCATCTAAAAGGAGTAACGCTCGGAAGAGGTCTCCTCTCCTTGGGTCTTTGAGTAGCATTTTGAGTATTCAACTAAGGCTTTGACGAGCGGGTTGTGAAAGATCTCTTCTAGGCCGGAAGGATTCTTGAGATCATAATCGGAATATTCGACCATAATTATACTTGTGTTGGGAAAGTGAAGTGAAGTCACCCGTTGGATGGAAATCACTATTAGTTGTTTACATCCCTAGTCTCGTAATATCAAATCAACTTACTTGCTTAATTTGTATGTGTTGTAGTTAATTATAGCGTTACTTCAAACAAACTCCATTTCTAGGACTCAACATTAAACTTCATTTGAATTTCTACTTGCGACTCTCTTACTTGACAAGCTAGTTCCCTTGGAAAATCGACCCCGACTCATATCGGGTATTATATTTTGACGACCGCCCCTCACCATTAAAGGTGTAGGATTGAGTGTGGATCAAATTTTGGCGCCGTTGCCGGAGAACTACGGTTTCAATATTGAGTTGCATTAGTTAATCAAAGTTGTTTAGTTCGCAAGTCCTAGCATTTTACTTTTGTTTTTGGTTTTACCTTGTGTAGGTGAACATGTCTTATAGGAGAAATCCTAATCGGAATTTGCGGAACCCCAATTACAATCATTATTATAATCAACAACATGGGGATCCGCAAGGCTATGAAGAAGACTATGATGAAGAGTTCCATATAGAACAAGTGGACGAAGATGAGATACAAGAGGAAGCTAATGATCCTCTAGTGGAGAATGTGAACCCTCAAGATGAAAACCCTTTTGGCCAAGCAAATGCGGGGGTCCAAGCAAATGTAGAAGGAAATCTTGGAGAAAATAAAAGTGTTGCGGGTAATGCTAATCGGGGTGGCAACAATGCAAACCGAGGCGGCCGAGGTGTAAACCAAGGGGGTCGAGGTGTAAACCGTGGAGGTAGAGCAAATATCAACCGATGGGGCAATGCCAATAGAGTTAATGCTCGCAATGTCAACCGGAATCAAGAGTATGCTAGAGGTGCTCGGGACTATCAACAAGAGATGCGAGACTATGAAGATGATGAGGAGATCGAAGAAGAAATTGATATGAATTGTTTTGCAAGTGCCATAGTTCCTCCTCCTATCCATGGCAATGCTAGTTTTAGTATTCCAAATGTCATTCTTCAAGGTCCTGAACAATATGGTTGCTTTGGTGGTACTAAGAATGAAGATGCAAATGATCACTTGAGAAATTTTGTACAAACTTGTAATCTCTACAAGTCGGCAAGGGTATCAGAAGAGTCATTGAGGTTGAGAGTGTTCCCTTACTCTCTCACTAGAAAAGCTAAAGATTGGTTGAACAAGTTGCCGAGAAACTCCATTTTCACTTGGCAAGAGTTAGTAAAACAATTCCTAGAGAAGTTTTCACCAAAAGGGAAGCAAGCGGCATTGAGAGACAAGATCTACATGTTTGAGCAAGAGGCATCCGATTCTTTGACCGAGGCTTGGGAAGCTTTCTAAGATGGGTTGCTCCGGTGTCCTAATCATGGTTTCAGTAGGAGTATGTTGTTGCAAAGTTTCTATCAAGGGTTAAACAAGATGAACCAATCCGCCTTGGACACTTTATGTGATGCTGTTACCATGGACAAGAGGTATGAAGAGGTGAAAGATATCCTAGACAAAGTGACCAAGAGATCTCAAGAATGGCAATCAAGAGCTAAGAATCCGGGAAGAGAAGTTGGGATTAGTCCAAAGATGATGGAAATATTTGAAGCCCAAGATGAGAAAATGGCAAGAATCTTGATATCGGTGGAACTCATGAACAAGAACTCAAAGGCCGATAGGGAAGCCAATGAAAAGAAGTTGCACAAGGTGGAGAACATCCATACCATAAATGCCGGATATCAAGTGGCCCCAATGGGTTATGTGACTCCCGGAGGTGTTCCTTTGTCCCTTCTCCAACATGGGCAAGAAGGATACTATCCGGAACAATGCTACCATGTGCAAGATGGAGAAGAAGTACATTATGTGGGTAACTACCAAGGGCAAAGAGGGTATGATCAAGGTGGTTATCAAAGACCTTATCAACAACACTACCAACAACCATATCAATAAGCCTACCAACAACAAGGGCAATGGAGGCCAAGTCAAGGAAGAGGTAATTGGAGTAGCAACCAAGAGGGGAGAGGAGCCGGTTCTTCTCAACAATATGCTCCAAAACCTCTGTTTAAGCAAAATGATCAAGAGACAAAGGCTCCCACAAAATTGGAAGAAATGATGAGTCAAATGCTTCAAAATCAACAAGGCTACTCCGGAGACATAAAAGACATGAAGCAAACTATGACGTCACATTCCACATCCATCAAAGAACTTGAGTTGCAAATGAGCCAATTCGCACATCAAGTCAATCAAAGGCCGCAAGGAGCATTACCAAGTGATACGGTAGTGAATCCTAAAAGAGGCGGTAAAGACCAAGTGATGGCAATTAAAACTCGAAGTGGCATGACATGGGAAGACCCAAAAGCCAAGAGTAATGATGATGCGGAGTTGAGAATGCAAGATGATCATGTGGGTTCCGAGTGGAATGATAATGAAGCTATTGGAGAGGAGATGGTGCATGAAGAAATAGAGAGGCAAGGTGATATATATGTGCAAGAGCATGATGATGATGTTCAAGAAGTTACTAAAAAACCTAACCCCCAAAACACCACTATCCAAATAGCCAAACCAAAGAACACTCCACAACCCAAAGGAAGCCCTTCCAACCCAAGCTCCATTCCAAAAATACCACTTCCTTTCCCACAAAAGAGCAACAAAAAAAAAAAAGAAATATCCCATGCAAAGAAGATTTGGGAGAAGATAGCAAGTACTTCCATCAACATTCCTTTGGTTGATGTTTTGGGACAAATGCCTAATATTGCTATATTCATGAAAGACTTGGTGACCAAGAAGACATATGGAGATTTCAAGACAATCAAGGTGACTCATCAAGTGAGTGCAATTGTGTCAAAATACATAGCTCCGAAGATGGAAGATCCCGGGGCTTTTACCATTCCATGCACAATTGGTGGAAGACACTTCAAGAAGGCTTTGTGTGACCTAGGTGCAAGTATCAACTTAATGCCATATGCGGTGTATAAGACATTGGACACCAAAGCACCTAGACCAATAACTGTGAACCTACAAATAGCTGATCGCTCAATAAAAAGTCTGATTGGGATTATTGATAATATGTTGGTGAAGGTAAACAAATTCGTCTTCCCAGTGGATTTTGTTATTCTTGATTGCCCCGTGGATTTTGAAGTACCAACCATTCTTGGGAGACCATTCTTGGCAACTGGAAGAGCTCTTTGTGATGTGGAAAGAGGTGAACTTACTTTTAGGTTCAATAGAGAGAAGGCCGTATTTCATATTTGCAAGGCTTTGAAACAACCAATGGATGATGAGGCGACTTGTTCTTATGTCGATGTCGTGGTTGATGCCCTAGTGGAAAAGAAGAGTGTCTTTGCTAGTCAAGAAGACACGTTGGCGGCGGTAATTTGGAACATGGATGTGGAAAATGAAGAGAGTGTAGCGGAGGTGGTGAAGGCACTAGAAGGCTTTGGATCAAAATTCTATGTACCTAAAAAGCTATCCTTAGACCTTGAAAATCGAGAAACCCCACCTACAAAACCATCCATCGAAGAACCACCGAAACTTGAATTGAAAATCCTACCATCCCATTTGAGATATATTTTCCTCGGTCACAACTCCACTCTACCCATAATCATCTCATCTCACTTAACCAAAACTCAAGAATCTAAACTTGTTGAAGTGGTGAAGATGAGGATTAAAGCTATAGGGTGGACCTTAGCGGATTAAGGGGAATTGATCCGGGGGTATGCACTTGAAGAAGGGTGTAAGTGTAGAACACCAAAGGAGGTTGAATCCTCCTATGCAAGAGGTGGGGAAGAAAGAAATCATCAAATGGTTAGATGCGGGTGTGATAGTTCCATTGTCCGATAGCAAGTGGGTGTTACCCGTGCAATGTGTTCCCCAAGAATGGGGGATGACGGTGATTCTAAATGACAAAGGTGAGTCCATTGCAACTAGACCCGTAACCGGGTGGAGAGTGTGTATGGATTATCGGAAGCTCAACACCGCTACAAGGAAGGATCATTTTTCTTTGCCATTCATTGATCAATGCTTGATCGGTTGGCGGGTCGTGCTTATTATTGTTTCTTGGATAGGTACTCCGGCTATAACCAAATATCCATTGAGGCTGAGGATCAAGCCAAGACCACTTTCACTTGCCCCTATAGCACCTTTGCATTCCGCAAAACGCCATTTGGTCTTTGTAATGCCCCCGCCACATTCCAAAGGTGCATGCTAGCTCTTTTCCACGACATGGTAGAGAATTTTCTTGAGGTTTTTATGGATGATTTTTCGGTGGTTGGAGATTTATTCGATGATTGCTTGTCAAACTTGGAGAGAGTGCTAGAGAGATGCGAAGAAATAAGGCTTGTGCTCAATTAGGAGAAATGTCACTTCCTAGTACAAGAAGGCATAGTGTTGGGACACAAAGTCTCCAAGAAAGGCATCAAATTAGATCAAGCAAAGATTGAGGTGATTTCCAAACTTCCACCTCCAATGACCGTGAAGGGTGTCCGAAGTTTCTTGGGGCATGCGGGATTTTATCGCCACTTTATCAAGGACTTCTCCAAAGTTGTGAATCCTATGTGCAAACTTTTGGATAAGGATGCCAAGTTCGTGTTTGACAAGGCTTGCTTAGGAGCTTTTGAAGAAGTGAAGAAGAGGTTAACAACTGCACCGGTAATTGTGAGTCCTAATTGGGAGCTTCCGTTTGAACTCATGTGTGATGCTAGTGATGTGGCTTTGGGGGCCGTGCTAGGTCAACGGGTGAACAAGATGTTTCATCCCATCTACTATGCAAGTAAAATAATGAACGGAGCTCAATTGAACTATACGGTGACGGAGAAGGAGCTCTTGGATATTGTGTTCGCTTTTGAAAAATTCCGATCATATTTAGTGGAGTCGAAGACAATTGTTCATACCGATCACTCCGCTATCCGGTATTTGATGGCGAAGAAAGACTCCAAAGCAAGGCTCATCCGGTGGGTGTTACTTTTTCAAGAGTTTGATATTGAAGTGATTGACCGAAAAGGGACTGAAAATCAAGTGGCGGACCACTTGTCCCGCTTGGAGGAGGAGGGTAGGCCAAAAAAAGAGATAGAAGTGAATGATGCATTTCCGGATGAGAGGATCTTGGCCGTGTCTTGGGAACCAATCGCTTGGTATGGCGACCTAGCCAATTTCATAGTTGGGGGAGTCACTCCGAAGACTTCACATTCTATCAAAAGAAGAAGCTAGCCAAGGATGGAAGATTCTATTATTGGGATGAACCCTATCTCTTTAGGGTATGTGTTGATGGAATCATCCGGAGATGAGTTGCCGAGTCCGGACAAGAAGCTATTATGGAAGGGTGTTATTCTTCTCCTTATGGAGGACATCATAGTGGAGTGAGGACGGCGGCCAAGGTATTACAATGTGGTTTCTTTTGGCCAACTTTGCACAAAGATGCTCACGCTTGGGTGACAAATTATGATCAATGCCAAAGAATGTGTGGAATATCAAGGAAGCACGAGATGCCAATGAATCCCATTGTTGAGGTTGAGTTGTTTGATGTGTGGGGAATTGACTTTATGGGGCCGTTTGTAAGTTCTTATGGCAACAAATACATCTTGATGGCGGTTGATTATGTGTCCAAATGGGTGGAAGCGGTTGCGCTCCCTAATAATGAAGCCAAGAGTGTGTTGGGATTCTTGAAAAAGAATATTTTCTCACGATTCGGGACCCCGAGGGCAATTATTAGTGATGGTGGAAGCCATTTTTGCAACCGTGCTTTTGCAAACCTCCTCCAAAAATACGGAGTGAAACACAAAGTTGCAACGCCCTACCACCCTCAAACAAGTGGGCAAGTTGAAGTCTCAAACCGGGAAGTGAAGAACATTCTAGCCAAAACGGTTAATGCAAATAGAACCGATTGGGCTAGAAAACTTGATGAAGCTTTATGGGCTTACCGAACCGCCTATAAAACTCCGATTGGGATGTCTCCATTAAAGTTGGTATTCGGTAAAGCTTGCCATTTACCGGTTGAGCTTGAGCACAAAGCCTTGTGGGCATTGAAGAAGTTGAATATGGATTGGAGCGATGCCGCAAATGCAAGAGTGTCGAACTTGCATGAACTTGATGAATTCTGGTTCTTGGCCTATGATAAAGCGATGATTTACAAAGAAAAAATGAAGAAGCTTCATGATTCAAGAAATTGGAACCGGACATTCAAGGAAGGAGATTTAGTGTTGTTGTTCGACACCCAATTGAAATTGTTTCCCGGAAAGCTCAAATCCAAATGGAAGGGTCCATTTAAGGTGGTAGGTGTTACACCTTATGGCTCGGTTGATTTGCAATCGAAGGAAGGAGGAAGAACTTTCCGAGTCAATGGGCATCGGGTAAAATATTATTTGGGATGCGACACCTTGGTTGGTGAAGTGACGTGCATCTATCTTGATGAGCCGTGAGTGGAAAAGTCATCACCGTCGTGCCGCGACGTTAAATTAGGCGCTTCTTAGGAGGCAACCCATGATTTTAGTGTAATTAGTTGTTAGTTGTGCAAGTGTTCGAGTGTTCGTGAACTCGGGAGTTGAAAAGTGAAGATAAACGACCAAGGAAATCTCGGCTCAGGTCTAGGCGGACCTCCTAAAGTGCTAGGAGGGCCGCCCAGGTAAGTGTCGATGTGAAAAAAGGAGAAGTTAAAAGGGACACAGGGCTAGGCGCCCGCCCCGGCCCAATAAGCTAAAACCCGGCGGGTGGGGGTTAAAACACCCCAAAAACTCACCCATTTTCTACTCCTTCACAATTTCAACAAAAGAAAACTACCCTTTGGCCGAAAATCTCACCCACAATCCATAATTGTCACTTTCAACCATCACCAACACACACAAATCACTTTCACTCTTCAACTCACTTTAATTTCGGGTATGTGTTTGAATTTTTTTTAAATTTTTGCTTTAATTTTCTTTAACTTAGTGAAGCAATATTTTTAGGTATAGGAGTAGTTAATAGTAGACTAATTTAGTGTTAATATTGTTCCTTGTGCTTGAATGCTATATATGGATGTTGGTACATTGAGAAAGTTAGGGTTCATGAATTAAAAATTGGGGATTTTGATGAAATTTTGAACCCATGGCTTGAATATCCTACAGATTGGTTGTTTGAATTGTTTGAAACAAAGGGAATGCTATTGTGATACTTTGAAAGCTCAATTTTGCCAGTTCATTAGTTGGGGGAAGTTGCTAGTACTTTGTGTGTCAAGCTTTAAAAGCGATTTGATTACTCTACTTTGAATCCTTGAATTTGCTATAACTAGTGCTTGAAATGATAGGAGGAATTGGAAATAGTGGTTTTGAATTCTTGAACATGCTTAGAAATTTGAAAGTAAGTTGATGGCTTGAAGATTTCTTGAAAAGCCGTCAAGGGTGCACATAATGGATTACATGATGTCGGTTGCTAGTTAAACAATTGAAAGTTGTAGTATGCTAGTTGAATAAATTTACCTCGCTAGGACTAGTGATTTGGAATTGATGTCATGAATGGAGAATAGTAAGTTTAGAGTGTGCGCATGTGTGAAACTTGATACTTTGCGTGCATCTTGAGTGAAAAGTGCGGATTGCACTTTGGCCAAGTACCCCCTCTGATTGTACTAGGCCCTGCGCCTGAGCCAGGTGCCACGCCTAGCCTCCCCACTGCCTAAAAATTGAGTTTTGTCACCAGGCCCTGCGCCTAAACCAGGTGCCATGCCTGGCACCTAAACTGCCTAAATGCTGAAATTGTGCCAGGCCCCCCACCTGAGTCAGGCATCCCCGCCCAGCCCCTCCACTGATGATTCACTGCCTCCCTTCCAGGCGGGCCGCTTGGACACTTAGGCGCCCTGCCTGGCCCTGTTGACAGAATGTTGAATTTTATTTTCTTTGATTTCCTTGTTTGATGCACTCCCACACATCTAACAATGCATTGTCTTTACTTCAGGTACAATGGGACAACCGAAAAAAAGAAAACAAGTTTCATCCACCCCTCCCGAGGAAGATGCGAGGGACGACATACCCTTAGCTAATTTATCAAAGTAAGCAAGGGGAGAAACCCGATCAAAGAGGAGGCAAGATGCTTCTTCCTCTCAAGCTAGAACAGCGGTGCCAAGGGAAACTGAAACCGCTCAAGTGGGGGGGGGGGAATGAAACAGAGCAATCCCGGACACAAGAGAGCGAGGAGTCAACCGGTGACGAGGAATGGAGGAAATCTTTTAAAAGAAAGAAAGGTTTTTGGCTCTATCTAAGAAAGTACTTGGATCGGGAATCAAACAATGAGCGGGAGATCAAGTTCGAGAGTCTTGAAAAGAAGAACCCAAACATGTACAAAAGGGTCCAAAAGCATACCAACTGGGTCCAAGTCCTGAGTAGACCACTTCGTAAGTCCAACGATAAGATGGTCCGTGAATTCTATCCTAACTTGGCTACTAACAAGGAATGGGACACAAGGGTGTTTTGCAGAGGCAAGTATATGGATATGAGTGCAGCTGTATTTAATAAATTCCTACAACTTGAAGACTTCAGGACGCCAGGGTTCCAGAAGAAGCGAGACTTGACTGAAAAGCAACAAAGGGCATGGCTTGTATCCATTATTGGGAGAGAATCAAACCCAAAATGGAAAACTGTTTGTGTGCAAATCTATAGGGGTGATCTTAATTTTGAAGCAAAGTGCTGGCATTTCATCTTAATCTCTAGGGTGCGACTGACCAGTCACGATCATAAGGTCACTCTACATCAAGCCGTGATGATTGGATGCTTTATGCGTGGGATAAAGATCAACTTGGGAGTGGAAATGGCAGAGGAAATAATGGAAGTAATACATTTGGACAGGAAGATATTTGCCTATCCACAGACACTGACAGAATACCTCATGAACCATGGAGTGGAGGAGTTACCCGGAGACTTTTTCAGCCCTACAAAAAAACCATTTGATTGGTATTCAGTCAAGGATGATTCTACAGCTCCTTTGACTTCTAGTGCCCCTGCTTTGCCTGCCTCTCCGCTGCCATCCAGTTCACGGGCGGTCATTCTATATGACTCTGACCCTACTGCAGCTGATGATACTGCTATGAGTACTAAGCCCGAGGTGTTCCCCCGAGCAGTTTCAGATTTTGATAGTAAGTTGGAGGAGATAAAGACATTACTCTCCAACTTACCTCAGGTTCAGCCACCACCTCCTCCACCACCAGTAGCCACGGCCGACCAGTCCATTGAGATGATCCAGGCTATGCGGGCCCATACTCTTGCCATCGAGGGCAACACCGCAGCCGTTGTACAGCATACAACAGCTATTCAGGCCCATACTCAGGCACTTAAGAAGACCAGGCAGTCAGTTGATCAGATGTCTGCAGTTGTCACAGGTTTAGCTCGGCACTTTAATGTGACCATGGGTCTCATTGCTCTTTCCACAGCTTCTTCTCCCATGCATACTGTCCATGCTCCTCCTGCTCCTACTCAGCTTTCGATAGCTCCGGCTCCTATCACTTACAGGCGCAAAAACAAAGACCTGGCTTGAGCACCACCAGGGAGTCCCTTTTCTACCCCCTCCCTCTTTGTCTTTCATTTGTCTACTTAGCATGCGGGACGATGCTAGAGTTTTTAGTTGGGGGAGGGGTTCGAATGTATTTGTCTATTTTGGATTGGGTTGCATGTGTGCTTTATATGCTATCCATGTATACAGTCGAACCACTTTTGATGTACATACACTTTATGTTGCTAGTCTAGCTCATCTTTTTGTTATGTTCCAAAACTGCTTTAGTTCTTTTCTTTTTAAATAAGCCTCCGGTTTTCTTCACTTGGTTCTTTTCGGAGGTTCTTTTTGAACCAAGCATGTACATAAAAATCCTTTTGAAATGTATTAGTGATTCATGTGATACCATCTTATGTTTCTTCATTTTTATGGCAAATGACAAGTAAATTTGTGTTTTGATTGATATGGCTTGAGTTGTAGACTGTGAAGTTCTTGTGTTGGATTATTGAGTTGTTGGCGTGGTCCAATCTTAGACCATTGCATGCTTTGCGAGTGAGTGTCCTTCTTGTGTGTCTGAAAAGTGTACTCGAGAGATCACTTGCTTGTGTGGTAAGGCATTTCGTTTAATAATTTTTGTGGGTGACTTGAGAGTTTAAAGCTTTCATTTAGTGTACTTTGAGACGAAATCCTAGGTGAACTTGACTTGAAACATGATTTTAGGCTTTTCTTTGGACCTCTACTATCCTAAATGGCCTACCCGTACGTATTCATCCCAGTTAGCCCCTCTGAGCCTTGACCTTTCATTTGGCAGCCATTAAATTGAAAACCGAGCTAATTCTTGTGTGCTAAGCACCAACCCTCTTTTTGGCCCTAACCTCCATATGTGCATTGAAAAATGTGCAACTTAGGCTAACACCTACGTCTGGGGGAGATGGTAAAAGCTTGGAATCCCATGAAAATGTCAAACTGAAGTACATGAAAGAAAGAAGAAAAGAGAAAAGAGAAACAAAAGAAAGAGAAAAAGAAAGGAAGTATAAAGGAAAAAAAAAGAAAAAAGAAGAAGAGAAAAGTGTTGAATAAAGAAGGGATTAATTGGCACCGTCTTCAAAAGAAAGGTAGGATGAGCCTAATGGAAAGAAAGAAAGAGTTGCACAAAAGAGAATAAGATGATGTAGTGCTATGGAGCTATAAGTCACTAATTAGCCAAATCTACCACACCTTAAACCAAAAGCCTACGTTACAACCTATCAAGTCCTAATTAATTTTGAGTCAAGTAATTAATTTTGAGTCAAGTATGCCTACATTAGTGGAGAAGTACAAGAAGGGAAAATCTTTGAATTCTTGGGAAGCGCACATGAAATTTCCTAGTGAGGGTGAGAGCTCAATTTGTTAAGAGTCCCAAAAGAATTTTCGTGAAAATATTTTTTTGTGAGTGAGGGACTCTACTCTTCATGGTGAGAATAACAAGTGATTCTTGAGCGCAAGTTTTGGGTACATGGTAAGGTGCATAAACAAGTAAAGCGAGCCGATGACCTTGAGGCAATCCTTAAAAGTCATGTGTTTCCTCTAGCCGTAGTTGATTAAATATGAGTATTGCTTGTCAAATGTCCATGGAAGTGATTGAGACTAGTTAGTTATGTTTGTGACTTCGAAACAAGGAACATAACTGGGTCTTGAGCTTTAACTAGAACATGCTTTGGTCTCTTTGATTTTGAATTGCTTGAGGACAAGCAAAGACTTAAGTTTGGGAGAGTTGATAAGTTGGTATTTTACCAACTTAAATACTACCTTAAGCTTTCGTTTTTGAATCCAAAAGCAATAATGTGTGCTATTGATGCCGTGAATTGCTTAATTTCAGGTTATGACGAGTGTTAACGAGTCGTTGATTGAAGTCGAAGTTAAAGAGCAAGAATTAGGATCAAGAGATCAAGAATGGAGTCACAGGGCCAGGCGCCCGCCTGGCTTAGGCGCCCCACCTGAAGAAGCCACTGCCTAAAGAGAAGAAATTGTGCCAGGCGCCCCACCTAGCCAGGCACACCGCCTAAGTTGCAAAGGTTCCAGGCGCCCCGCCTGAATTAGAAGGGTTTCATGCGCCCAGCCTAGAGTAGGCGCCCCTCCTAGCTGGAACACTGTCTAAGAAGAAGAAATGTCACAGGCGCCCCGCCTAAAACGCGTGTTCCTGATCTTCTATAAATACTAAAATCTAGGGTTTTAGCATTATCCAATTCTATACTTATACTCTAGAGATTTTGGGCGATTTTGTGAGCCAAGTTGGAGTCTTAACATCATTTTGTAAGCTTCTAAACTTGTATCTTTGAATATTTATTCATATATCAATCCAAATTCTATGTTTGATTTCAATCCATTATTTCATTACATCTTGATTGCTTCGATTCAAACCCTAATTATGAGTAGCTAAATTCATAACTAGGGGTGTAAATATGCTTTGGTGATAGAAAATTAATGGGTGTTGTTCTATTTCACTAACCATAACATAAGTAACAATTATCCAACTCCCCATTACAATAACATCAAAATTCCAAAATCCATGATATTTGGGATTTCTTGTCTACATTGCTAGTTAAAGACTCGGAAGAGATTAACTAGTATAGAATAGTGGAGTTGGCAAGGATTTGAGCTGATAGTCTATTCATATAGACTAACTCATCTAAAAGGAGTTACGCTCGGAAGAGGTCTCCTCTCCTTGGGTCTTTGAGTAGCGTTTTGAGTATTCAAATAAGGCTTTGACGAGCGGGTTGTGAAAGATCTCTTCTAGGCCGGAAGGATTCTAGAGATCACAATCGGAATATTCGACCATAATTATACTTGTGTTGGGAAAGTGAAGTGAAGACACCCGTTGGTTGGAAATCACTATTAGTTATTTACACCCCTAGTCTCGTTATATCAAATCAACTTACTTGCTTAATTTGTATGCGTTGTAGTTAATTATAGCGTTACTTCAAAACAAACTCCATTTCTAGGACTCGACATTAAACTTCATTTGAGTTTCTACTTGCGACTCTCTTACTTGACAAGCTAGTTGCCTTGGGAAATCGAGCCCGACTCATATCGGGTATTATATTTTGACGACCGCCCCTCACCATTAAAGGTGTAGGATTGAGCGTGGATCAATTACACAGCTGTAAAAAGTAACGAGATCACTGAAGAAGAGATTCAGTCCGCTCTGGTGAAGAGGTTTGGCTCAACTCTGACCAAAGGCGCCCTTGCTTGGTGCACTCAACTAGCTGGGCTCCATCGAGTCATTCACTCGGACGCAAGACCTATTCAAGAAAGTGCATTTTCTGGTGCCCGCAAGCGGGAGAAGCACATGGAGGACATCTTCGAGATACATCAGCGTGACAACGAACTGCTGAAGGACTACCTTGACAGGTTTTCAACAGGAACGCATGGAGCTACCTCCAGTCCCCAATAATATTACGGTGGTAACCTTTGGCAAAAGCCTGAACTTGAAAGGGTCGTTAGCTACCAGGGGATTACAGTGGAGTTTGAATTGGTATCCTGTGACAACATGGAGCACACTGCATCAGAGATACACTGAAAAACTTCGCTTGGAGCCGAATCATTGCCAGAACCCTGAAGCTGAGCGAAGGAAGAGAACATGAAGTATCTCTCTAGAAAGTGAGGGGGATGAAAGGAGAGAAAAAGCAAAGTTCTAGAACCAGGCGGGAAGTAGAAATCAGAGAAGCAGAAAGCAGAGCTGTTCCAGGGGGCTCTGGATCCCAAGAAAAGCGGGCAGAGTCCCGTAGCTTCAGGGATTTTGGTTTGTGAGTCAACGCTGTGGATTTAGTTGCCAATCACTTTGGAAAACTAGGTTCGAGGGTCTGATGGTCGCCTACCATAAAAGGAGCAACAGGGAGAAACGCAACGCCCTATTGTGATTTTCATCGTAGCGGTGGCCATGCAACGGTCGATTGCAAAGCCCTGATGATCGAGATCAAACATCTATTGAAAGAAGAACATATCAAGGACTTGATTGAAGGAAGACCACGGTGTTCGAGAGGGCCAGATTCTGAAAAAGTGAGGACCATCAATGAAATCTTCATGATCCCGGAATAAGCTACAACCTGGGGGACTACAGGGTCAGGGGAATCGCTCGGTCCAATTCCATTCAGCCCGGAAGAAGAAGGAGAGTACTAGAAGAACCTCGTCGCTTCCGTAGACGTGTCTGACCTGGGCATCTAGCAAGCTCTGATCGATCCAGGGAGTAACGTGAACATTATTCAGATGGAGATGCTGCAGGATTCACACCAACGCCATCAAGTAACTTCAAGTCCTCAGAACATAGTAAATTTCAATGGCTGTCGGGAAGATCCTATCAAGGAACTAGCTCTACCGGTCCATATACCGGGCGTGACGAGTATTACTCCCTTCCAGGTGTTGGATTGCGATTTGTCTTATGACGTTATCTTGGGACGACCTTGGATACATAGCATTAAGGGAATACCCTCAATGCTCCATCAAGTCTTTAGATACTCGACTTCTTATGGGGTTAACTACTTACGGGTTGAGCGGTCTACACTTAGAGAATATTATCCTACTTGTGGCAGGATCTTGGTGTACAGCCAGTAGCCAAATAAATATGACCGAAGAGGACTCCATCAAGTTCGAGGCTTTGGAGCGAGAATTCAGAGAAGAGATCAGTGAACTATGGGATCAATTGGTGGTGATGGATCGGTTGGTCCCCAAAGCGACAGAATTGGTATGTCAGCTCTCCGAGGTGCTGCGAAGAAAAGAGGGGCTCTTATGGCTGATATAGAGTTACCTAACCGTAGCCCAGACAAATATGCAGCTTTTACAGCTTCGGTGATAATTGAGCCAAAGCCAAGTGAGCATCTATTATTGTATATCTCGATCTCAGAAATAGCATGGAATGCAGTCCTTCTACGAGAAGAGAATGGGAGGCAGTTTCCCGTGAAGTACTCCAGCAAAAGATCTTCGCGTCGAGACAGGTTTTTACCCTTACTTCTTCAGTTTATTGCGGTCGTGATCATGGCGACCCAGGATTTGCGCTTGTATTTTCTTGACCATACAGTTAGCATGATCTCCTCCACATCGGTACAGACCATATTGTCTAAACCCGGACTTTCAGAGGAGATGACAGAATGGGCTAAGACATTGGGAGAGTATGACATTATTTACCGACCCCAGACAACTATCGAGTTGCAGGAGCTGGAAGGTTTTACCTCAGACTTCGTGGAGAAACTGAAGCCAAAGGCAGAGGAGTCAATCAGAAGCAAAAAAATGTTCGAGCCTAGGCGTAGGGAGATCAGCATTGACGTAAATCGCAAAGGGGAAGAAGCCGACCTCAATCTGTGGGTCAGGACACCCACTGGGATAGTATTTAATAAGACCGCCTGACCTCAAAGCGACGAAGCAGAGTATGAAGCTATAATTCAAGCTCTTGACTTAGCCTACATACTGGGACCAGGAAGGTCACCCTCTTCAGCAGCTCCCAACTGATTGTCAATCAAGTCAAAGAATTTTTTATCACAGAAGGCATCTGCATGCCGAATCGGCAGGAGAGAATGAAAGCACTCTTGAAATATTTTCAAGCATGGGAGTTAGTCTATCGTGAAGGAGGCTCGAGTGATGGCGAAGAATCTGAGGATTCATACATCAACAGATAGTGGTTGAGTTAACCCCGGTAGACCTGATGAACCTTGAAGTTCCAGACATAGGATCCATCACAGGGCAGCGTCATACGCTGATCAACTACCTAAGCAAAGTCATTCATTATTATTTGATTGACACAGAGTTATACCATCGGATAGTCAGCGGCCAGAAGGTAACATCTCCAGGCTTAGCACCCTCGAGCAGGGAAGCCCAAGCATATACCCCCGAATCTTCCGAGGATCGGGTATAAAGTATCTTTCGCTTTTTAAAAGCATTTATTTTTTATGTTTAGGTTTTTTTTACCTTTGCTCACAGTATTTTCATACTTATCAATCATGTTACGGGTTTTCACCCACAGTATGTAGCATCTCTTTATCAGTAAAACTACTATATTTACTTAGTCAGTTTTACTTATTTATTCAGATCCATCTACGATTCAACTATTCATAGCCCCGGCCAGACCTAAGTTGAAGTAATACACTCATTTTTCGCTACAAAAAGTAAGGTACACTACTCGCTTAGAGCTAGATCACGTCTAGCTCATCCACTAGGCATTACTCGTACGTTGAACTCGTTAATTCAACAACTGCACCTACATGCCGATGGGGACGCCCGTTCGTATAGTGCCAGAAATTCTTAAATACTCGAGTCACTAAGCAGAGACGTTTGAAGTCGGATGCAAAAGTTCCCGTTTCCACACGGGCTAAAGTCGTCTCATTGTGGGTGTAACTTAAGCCATCACCTACTGACACAAATGAAGCGCCCTTCAGTGCGCACACCCATCTTTTGAAGACACTAGCCCAGAAAGGCACACAAAACATACTGCTTGACTACACATTACACAACATGTAATAACACAAGTACGTATAAAATTATAGATGAACGACAATTTCATTAATAACAAACAGCTCGTACGCTTATAATATATAATTAGTTCTTCCTGAATACAACATTTGTTCATAACAATTGTAGAAATAAAAGGAAAGGGAAGACTAAAAACAAAGAGCTCCTCAGGATTAACATGGCTGAAAATCCTTCATCTGGATTGTAGCTACAATCTGTAAACAGTCTGGAGTTCTTCTTTTCTTCTGGCAGCTCAAGATATGTCGGCTCGAGCATTCCTTCGAGGCGTGCGGCTGTTGGAGCGACCAAAGCCTGTTTACTTGATCAAAGCAAGGGACCTTGGAAGCGCTTGAGTATAGGCCTAACCTCTTCCGTTCTGCCCGCTGAACTTAAAGAGAAACTTGAAGACTCGCCGTAGAGCTTAGAAAGAAAACTTGACCATCCGAGTCAACCTCAACTGGTCAAACTAGAGTGTACAACCCCGTAGATCTTCAAGCACAAACGGGAGCTCGCCATGAACGAAGAGGCTTGAGCTGGGAACCTACCACAAGGGAGCCACTTCCCTCGGGTATCCCACAGCCAACGGCCGATGAAGCGTTGCAATAGCGGTTTAGCTGAAGTAGATAACCAAGGTGAAAGCAATGAATCACGAGGGGATCCAAAGCTCAGTGACACCTTAATCACCTGACGAAGTGAAGTTGTATCCTTTTGCCTGCCATGAAACGGAATCAGACAAGTAGGCTTCAACCCTACTCCGTCAAACAGACAATCTAAGCATCAGAGAAATCTTGGCGGAGAATCCGCACGGAAACTAAAAGGGCTAAACGTCCTGACGCCGCATGACAAGAAGAATATCACAGCAACCACTGTGTTAGAAGATGAACACACTGTAATCAGAGCACATGACACAATGAAGACATCCCAAAGGACGTCGTTAGAATCCCGATCAAACTTTCTAACTCGGGGGGACTTCATCCATTTCTTCATAGACGAAGAAAGAAAAAGAGGTAACTGCAGACGAATTTCCTCCTATAGTTTCCTCATATATCATCCATTCGGAGCAAAGAAGGTTTTCTGGGAATATCAGATCAGGATCAAAAGCAAACATTCTTGCTATAATAAGAAATTATTGAAGAAGTATTTTTCTGAAGAAGTGTTTGTGATTTTCCATTGTCACGAAGTCCCTAATTATAGGCAGAACAGAGATAAAGATGACATATGAAACGGTCAAGCGTCATTATTGCTGGAGATATGAAACGATTCACAGCAGTTAATGGCAGTTCTTGGAAAGGTGCATGGAATCGGTATCAACCAATCAGATGAAAACACGCGGAGTTCTCGAAGAAATCAACATCATTCTTGGTCAAAGAGACTGCGAGTC
Source organism: Petunia x hybrida (assembly GCA_037355625.1). Lineage (NCBI taxonomy): Eukaryota > Viridiplantae > Streptophyta > Magnoliopsida > Solanales > Solanaceae > Petunia > Petunia x hybrida. The sequence goes on from JBBBVM010000338.1 coordinate 62,065, forward strand.
TCAAGGAGTCAGTGGGATATCTTTTCGCATCCATCTTGTACGCCGTTTTCATTTTCTGACTGCTCGTGTCAGCACTCAGCAAGTGGGGGGACTGACTGTGTGAGCAAAAATACGTCACCTACTATTTCGGGGATACGAGTCCAGCTGACGAGACTGGACTTATCCTACAAGTCACCAGTCGCAAAACATACACGCTGATTCTACGAGTTACGACCGTTCAGGCGGTACGGGCGTAGGATAAATGGCATACATCCTGCCGTCTTAGGGTTACAGTATCCTATTTAGGGTTTAGTATATACCACCGCTTTGAGTTATAGGCACATAGCCTTATTAGTCTTTGTATTTTATCTTAATTAGGACAGGGTATCCACTAGTATAAATACTCCTCCTTACATTATATTGTACATCATCGCGATTCACCACAGGATCCGGCTATTCTCAAGGAATAAGACTACTTTACTTTTCTTGTTCACTATTTTCTCTCTTTAGTTTATTTATTTTTCCATCGTATTTACTGTATTGCTTGTGACCTCATTCTTAGTTAATTATTTAACCTATGCGACTTATTTTAGGCATAAATAATATTTAGTTGAAACGACTAGCAAGCTATGCTTTATTATTATTATATAAGCACATATAATTACGATGATGAAAGAAAAATGAGGGAAAATGGTTTAATAGTTAATGTGGTAACAATATATTTTATTTAAAGAAAAAATACGAATACAATATACAGAAATAATTACGTGCTTTCTTTTTTTCTTTTAAATAGTAATTAAATTTCCAATTTAATAATAAAGAAATTAAAATAAATATAATAGTAATAAAATACTAATTGGCACATGTTATGCAGGGACATCTAGATATAGCAATTATTATAATATTAAAGGGCAAATATTTATCCTTGACCTAGAAGATATCATCACTCTGATATGTGTAACTGCTGAGGAATAAAGAAGCCCAAACTTTTTAAGGAACCGCATTTTTTACCGCAATCGGACAAAGTGAAAAAGCAAAAGAACACTCATATCGTCGAAGGTTCGTGCAGGAGCGGAATCAGAATTTTTTGTAACAGGGTTCAAATATCATACCTTAAATTTGAATTTGTGATACTAAAACTATTTTTGAACCCCTTAACCACTTTACTTGAATTTTTCATCATTTTAAGGGGTTCAATAGTTATTATATATAATAAAAATACTAATTTTTATCTTAATTACAGTATAATATTTTAACGAATAGGGTTCAATTGACCCCTTCAAGCAAAAGTAGCTCTTCCCCTGGGTTCGTGTACTAATTGAACTTGTGAGGGAAGGTGTATGTAAGCACTTTAAAAAAGATTCAAATTGCACCGACTGCATTTGGATAGAGCCATAGACCCTTGCTTGTCACAAACGGCATCTTTCAAACGCCATCCTCCTCATGCATGCAGAAGTGCGAGGATTAATTTACTAATAAATGAACTTACTACACTTTTAACTAAAAGTTTCAAGTTTCAAATCATAAAAATTAAAGATGGAGAGAAATCTCCAAATCTAACCTGAAAATGTAATAAAAAATTTCCCGTTAATGAGCCTTAAGTAACTACGAGATGTGAACGGCCTCAATTTACTTATAGAAGATGATTCTATTAAAAAGAAAAATACCCGAAAAAGACTAGCATGTTGTAAAACTATTATTAAAGTAGGACAAGAAATTTAGAGAGGGAGAGAAGAAGCTTTTCTTATTATCTTCCAAGTATTCAAGTGTGTTCTTCAATGGTGAAGAACATTACAATTTATAGGATGGAAAGATCATCCAAAGGTTACAACTATTAAGTGCCATAATCAATAGAAATATGTAACCTACAAAAGGTTCATTGTATAGCAAGTAGTGGAGAAGTGAATGGACATCCACAATAAAGTGGATTTATAACACTCCCCCTTGGATGTCCATTGAAGATAATGTGCCTCGTTAAAACCTTACTAGGAAAAACCCAGTGGAAAAAAGCCCAATGAAGGAAAAAGAGTACACACATCATGTAATACGCATTGAGAGCTGCCTCATTAAAAACCTTACAAGTAAAATCCAAGTGGGATAAAACCTTGTTTAGGGAAAAAGAGTGCAACACATACTTTACTCCCCCTGATGAAAACATCATTTAACAACTTGAAGACGATATATTGCAATCTTATATATCAGCTTCTCAAAGTTGAGGTTGACATTGACTTAGTGAAGAGCTCCATTAAACTATCACTGGAATGAATTAATTTCATAATTCTCTTGAAGATCACCATTGGAAAGTAATTTTGCTAAATAACCATCTCCTTTGGTTGTATCTCCATTTTAGCTAAATTATCCATGCAATATTTCATATAATATTGCTGCATCTTCGTCTTCAAAGGAAATACCACACTGTTGCTGAATACTTGATCTCATCACCAATATTGTCGCGTATCTTCAAGCATGGCTATTATATATCTCTTCATAAATTTAAGATGTAGCAGCAACAATTGATTTTATAAAATTCCATAATATAGGTATTCTACCACAACAAATAAATACCAAGTTGATATCGGACTTTGTGGATCAAGTAGATACCATGTATTCTTCTGATGTCTTCGCATTGAGGAAGAACTAAATCTTACCAATAAGCTTATAACAAAAGCTATAACCAGTGGAGTATATTTGGTAAGATACTTCAATTCACCAATTGCATTAAAATATAATATTTCAATACCAAGAAGCTCGCAAACGCAATTTTACCATATGTGGCCGGATTGTTTTAATCCGTATAAATATTTATGAAGCTTCATTGAATAGGTTTCCCGGGAACCTTTATACGCATCAAGCATTTTGAATCCTTCAAGGATTTTAATAAATATATTGTTGTTCAATGAGCCATACCAAAGGCTGTTGCAACATTCATATGCATATCAAGTCTTTCATGCACTGCCAGACATACAGTATACCTGAAGGTGATTGCATCCACCAAAGGAGAATATATCTCCATATAATCAATGTCAGATCTTTGTGCCTCAAGTCATACTTTATATTTAACGACTTGTTTTTATCAATATTTTTGCACAAAAATATCTTTGTACACCACTGGCTTTGCACCTTCAGGTGTTTGGACTATAGGTCCAAAAACTTCACGTCACCCGAGTGAAGCCAATTTTTGCTTGAATGCGTTTTTTTATTTTTGGCCAATAATTTCATGTCTGTATTCCAAACAGACTTAAGCTCAAGATCCTCATAATCATATAATATTGAGCTTTATAATATATGTAAGATATCGTCGACGATAATTTCATATCTCGGTTCCCAATGCGACATAACATTTTGAGATCTCTTCATATTCAGTACTCAGGTACCTGAACCTCTCCTGATGAGGTTTTATGAAGTGTTATGTCCTGGGCTATTCTAGAGCCCTGCCTCCTTATTTGACTATCATAATCATTTTCTCCTTTCCTTTTTCAAAAGGATTTATCTTTGGAACCGAATGGTCTATCACGCTTCAAGCGTGCCTTAGACTCATTTTCACAAACTGATTGTCCTATCAGGACATCAGGAGCATTAGCAACTAGAATATAATATTTAACTCTGGGTCGGCAGTGACTTGCATTATCTTTAAATGAGGATCATATAAATGATAAATTAAACATTATTCCTCAGCTGCTTTAATTTCTCCCCCTAATGTTAGCCAAACTAACATTCGTTCCCAACCTTATATGGGATCCATATTTGTGCATTGCAGTGGAGCAATTGATAATATACCGCACATTAAAATTATTAGATGGAAAATATTCGGTTCCTGACCCTGAACCAATTATGAGGGGGAATTCATTTTGTGGCATGTCGTGCACAAGTGCTGCTTTATAAATATGCCATACCTCATACGTGATTTAGGTAGCATTGTTCTCATATGCATGGTTTAGCAATTGGAGGCTTTCAATATATGAATATTCTAAACCTGCTTGCCAACATTATCAAGATAACTTGTCTTGATTGCATAATCTGGAAATCTGCTCATAATAAAATTTATTTGAGCAAATACTTAACCTCGCAAGTACCATTGCGGATTTGTAATAACGCACATGTGACCTTCTCATAGATGCATCTATTTATAATAATTATATGGTCCACATGGCAGGTGAACGGGCACACATTCACCTTTTATACATTCCAGAAGTGCCGGGATCCTGATCCCAAATTTAGTTGGTTGAATAATTTATTTATCTTGAGAACAAGCAGCACAAAGATAATTCTTGAAGAATCTTGATTCTTCGATATACCCATGCGAATTCTCATTTATATATTTTGTGCATCATATTTGAATCGGGATGATCAAACCGGTCATGCCAACTCATAAAGTTATTCATCTAGTAAACTTCTGGTTTACTATAGCATGGACTTTGTAACAATAAACTAAAAATTTATTGTGGCATGCAATATGATTTTACCACACTAATATTTTGTGTAGTACAAACTCGAGGAAGAGGCGGGGAGCTTTTCAATCACATATATCTCACCCGACATTCTTGTAGTAATATAAGGATATTCAAATCTTTCCATCAATTTTAGTCTCTTAGCCATTTTGGCAAATGTATTTGAAACTTTACAAGTTTCTTTTGAGACGTACTACAATAAAATACTTTATCAATCTCATTCCTCCAGATAGTAATAATTTGGCTCTTCCAGAGCACTCAATTAGTTTTGTACTACCATATATTTTATTACACCAACCATATGGTGAATATCTCCTTCAAAGAGAAAATCATATAATTATTATCATGGTCAAATCATTAAATGCAAGATCGATTTCTTGCTTACTTGCTCTTGTATTATTCATAATAACACATAATTTTGACGTACATTTTGTACGTGGACAATGACCATTCATGCTACAATAAATGATAGTTCATTCTACTCGAACCTCTTCTAAAGGTGAGTCGTGGTACTTTATCAACCACGCACAGACCCGTCCGTATCATATCTTTTATCATATATTGCCACATTCACTTCCAGGAATGGGTCCACATTCATAATATTTATTATAAATTGTCTCATTCACTTCAGGAACGAACCATAGTCATTTTTGACGTGCCTCATATTCACATAACACATAGGTAGCATTATTATATTTACCATTTGAACGGTTACTTTTGAGAACCCTTATTGTTCTCTTATTTATTTCACAATGATGACTATTATTTTGTCATTTGCCACGTCCACAGCCATGAAGTTTATCATGGTAATCACTTTGTCGTCTTTCAAACATAAAATTACTTGCCTTCTTTCAGACATAAAATATTTTGCCTTCTTTCAGGCATATTATGTGTTGCTACTACATTCACATCTGGGAATGGAGCATATACTGTGCTCCCACATTCATCTTAGGGAATGGAGCTTGCTTGCTCCTACATTCACCTTAGGGAATGGAGCATGTGTCGCTCCCACATTCACCTTAGGGAATGGAGCATATATAGTGGGATGGACTTATAAAACATATAATTTTGTCTCATCAGTCATCATTATGTCATGAATACGGTGCACTAGGACTTGCACCAATGTCTTGCCCACATAGTCTTTTGGACTCAGCCTCGAGCCATAGTAAATAAATCAATTTCATAATCCTTTATGTAAATTTTTCTTTAATATGTTGAAACTATAGGAGTAAATTTGAGGCATTAAAAATTCTCGTAATTGATCAAGGATATATTCAAATCAATATCCATGTGTTGCCATAGTGGAAAAATAAATGAGTTATCATATTTATGTATAATTCAAAAGACGAAAAAACATAACTTACTCTTTACCGAATTGGGTTTTGCCAAGCCTTATTGTTCCTGGTAAGAATATGAACTGCAACTTCTCCACATTTACAGAGGAGTTACAAATGAACATTTTGCTTTAAAGGTAGCAAATCAGTGAATTGATTAAGATTATCAAACTGAACAATAGGTGTCTGTAACCTTTATCTGCATGGAGGCTTTACAAGCTTTTTAGAACAATAAATACGTTAGAAGTAAATGTGGCATCAAGCACTAATAGAATGAATTAAAGATTTAAGAAAATTAACTGACCCACACTTGTCAGAATGTGTAATAATCTCTTTGTAAATGAAAATTCTTCTCGAGTTCGGTAGGCCAGAATTTATGACGCGACTCTCAAATTTTGGAACTTAAGCCATCATCTTTTATCATAGCCATCTGATGATCGTTGAATGAAAGGATAATTTGGAGCCATGTGTGCTACTTTTTGCACCTACTGTTATTGGATAGAACTTCGGAAATATTGTTGGATCGCAAATAATGTAAAGGCTGCATTTTCATCCAGATGCTTTTACGTGGGGATCTACTAGTTCCTAAAGTATTGTGGCTCTAAAGAATGCAACAAAGATGAACAAGGAAGAGTTAAACTCAATTGGTTAGATCTCGTGCTGATAACGTGTTGTAAAACTATTAGTAAAGTAGGACAAGAAATTTAGAGAAGGAGAGAAGAATCTTTTCTTATTATCTTCCAAGTATTCAAGTGTGTTCTTCAATGGTGAAGAACATTACAATTTATAGGATGGAAAGATCATCCAAAGGTTACAACTATTAAGTGCCATAATCAACAAAAATATGTAATCTACAAAAGGTTCATTGTATAGCAAGTAGTGGAGAAGTGAATGGACATCCACAATAAAGTGGATTTATAACATAGCACATAAGCAAAACTTTAGTCTAATGGTTGTGTGATGTCTTTCACTAGGAAATGCCTCGTAAGATATCCTAAACATTTTTTAAGTCCTAACTAGCATTACAGAAGCTTGTGTAAAACCGAACACACCAAGAAACCAAACACGTAAAACCGAACACACTCACACGAGAGGAATAAAGATTTGGGTGAAAACTCTTGCTTTCATTGATGAAGGGAGTCCCCTATTTATACAAGAGAAAACCTAGAGAAAACCTAAACCTAACTTAGGAACCAAGTAAACTTAACGGGCTTGGCCCAATATACAATTTACATAACTAACTAACCTATTTACATATTTAACCTATTCATAATATAACCTTCATTACCCCCCCCCCCCCCCACAAGTTGGAGCGTGAGGGTTCCTTATGCCCAACTTGTTAAGGAAGTACTCGAACTGGGCACGTCCCAGCGCCTTCATACAAATATCAGCAAGTTGTGTGGTCGTAGGCACATAGCTGGGACGAATGATTCCTCCGATAATTTCATTTCGAACAAAGTAGCAGTCGACTTCGATGTGTTTAGTGCGTTCGTGAAAGACAGGATTCCGAGCAATATGTAACGCTGCTTAACTGTCACACTTCAAATTCATCGGAGAATTGTGATCGATTCCAAAGTTCCATAATATCCCTTTCAACCACTTCAATTCATACACAGTCATCGCCATCGATCGATACTCTGCCTCGGCGGAGGACCTCGACACGATCTGTTGCTTCTTCGTTTGCCAAGATATCGGTGAGTCCCCTTACGACACATACCAACCTGTTAACGATCGACGCGTCAACGGACAACCTGTCCAATCGGAGTCACACCACCCGTGCAATCTCAGATCACACTGAGAATTAAATACGATGCCTTGTCCCGGACGGCCTTTCAAATATCGAACAACCCTAAGTGCCGCTTCCATATGCTCAACACGAGGACTCTGCATGAATTGCGACAACACATGCACACTATAGGACAAATCCGGTCGTGTAAAGTACAAGTAAATCAATCTTCCAACCAGTCGCCGATAGCATTCAAGATCTTTGATAAAACGACCAGTCGCAAGTGCCAAGCGATGTTTTTGTTCTATCGGTGTACCAACCGGTTTTTCCCCAACAAGCCTGCTTCTGATATGATATCTAATGCATACTTCCTCTGACACAAGAAGATTCCCTTCGGAGCCCTTGCCACTTCAACTCCCAAGAAGTATTTCAAGGCACCTAAATCCTTCATATAGAAACATGTCGAGAGATATAACTTAAAAATTCGAATTGCCTTCGAATCATTACCAGATATGATTAGATCATCCACATAAACAAGCACATTCAAATGCACATTTCCCTTCTTCATCGTAAATAATGAGTAATCCGAATATGATTGTCAACCCATATTGCTTAAGAGCAGCAGACAACTTCGCAAACCAACACCTGGAAGCTTGTTTTAAACCATACAATGATTTTCGAAGGCGACACACAGTTCCTCTCCCATTCATGCGATGTCCCGGAGGCAATTTCATATATACTTCTTCATGAAGAACACCATGAAAAAATGCATTGTGCACATCCATTTGATGCAATTCCTAATTTTTGGCAGCTGCTACGGCCAGAAAAACTCGGACAGTCACCATCTTTGCAACCGGTGCAAATGTCTCCGTGTAATCAACTCCTTCAATTTGATGATTCCCAAAAATCACCAGTCTTGCTTTGTACCTTTCAATAGTTCCATCCGAGTTGTACTTTATCTTATATACCCATCGGCATCTGAGGGCCTTCTTTCCCGTAGGTAAGCGAACTATCTTCCAAGTTTTGTTCGCTTCCAATGCCTTCAATTCTTCCCCCATGGCTGTTCTCCATTTTTCATTTTTCACCGCCTCCGAATAGGAGGTAGGCTCATATCCTTGCGTTATAGCTGCAAGAAAACTCACATGTTTCGAAGAGAAATTATCACAATTGACATAGTGTACTAGAGGATAGGGCTTACCAGAGGGTTGTTGAGAAACGGATGAACAATCAGACTTTCGAACACAGGACGATACTCGGTGACTCATCTTTTGGGCCGTATTAGTAACAAAGTCTTCAGCAAGATATTCTCTTTCTTAGTTCGTTTTCCACGACCCATCTCTTCGGGTTCAACTTCGGGAATAACTTCAGGTTCAGCTTCCGGAGTCATCACTTCGGGTTCAATTTTCGGAGTCATGACTTCGGGTTCAACACCCCCCCCTTCGTCGCACACTCTCCTCTTCCTCCTCCAATGCTACGGTGACAGGAACCGTATCTTGTCTCTGTTTTTCGTCCTCAGTTTCCTTGGATGCGAACGGAAATTCCTTTTCGTAAAACACCACATCCCTTGAGAACACAAACTCCTTTGCCTCCAAATCATATACTTTCCACGCTTTCTTCCCATTTGGATAACCCAAAAACACGGCATCGACGACTCCTGCTTTCAAACTTGTCGCTTGTTCGTCCTTGATTGCGAGCATAACATAAGCAACCGAACACCCTCAAATGATCATAATTCGGTGTCATACCCATCAAGATATCGTAAGGTGCCTTCCCATTCAACAACTTAGTGGGTGTCCGGTTAATCAAATAACATGCTGTCATCACACATTCTCCCCAGAAGTCAATTGGTAAATTGGCTTGAAAACGTAGCGCCCGTGCCACGTTTAAGATATGTCTATGTTTCCGTTCAAATCTACCGTTTTGCTGGGGTGTCCCTACACAAGAAGTTTGGAACAAGATCCCTTGTTCGAGAAAATACCCTCTCAGACTTACAAATTCGGTTCCATTATCACTCCGAACGCACTTAACCCGTTTATTGAATTGTCTTTCTACCATTGCAAAGAAACCTCTTAATTTTTGTCCGACCTCTCTCTTATCAACTAAAAAGAACACCCATACTCCTCGTGAACAATCATCAACAACAGTCAAAAAATATGATGCACCACATGAAGACTCAGTTCTATAAGGACCCCACAAGTCACAATGAACTAAATCAAAAGGTTCAGCAGCTTTATTATTACTCGAAGGAAATACGTTTTTAGTTTGCTTTGCCCTAAGGCATACATCACATTTTTTTCTTCTAAGCTACCTTTCCCACTATCTTCTAGAACTGAAAGAGATTTTGTTACTTGCACCGAAGGATGTCCCAACCTTTGATGCCACAAATCTACCACATCGACCTTCACAGCTTTCACCACGGGTATCGTCCGAAAGTAGTAGAGTCCGTTCTTTTGTTCACCCGCTCCAATCAACTTCCCCGTAGCCCGGTCTTGCATAACACACAAATCATTAGTGAAATTTACATTGCAACCAACTTGATTAATTAATTGAGATACAGAAATCAAATTGCAAGTCATTTCGGGCACATATAACACTCCGTGAAGAACCATGTCTTCGTTAAATCTGATGGATCCTTCCTGAGTCGCCATCGTACTGCTTCCGTTCGGTAAATCTACCGGACACTTTGGTATTGTTCGTAAATTCTCCAAAGCACTTATCTGACCGGTCATGTGATTTGACGCCCCGTGTCAATAATCCATGAAAGATGAATTTTCTTACCGATCGATGGTTCACTTGTGCTTGCCTTCTCCTTTTTCAGCAAACCGAACAGCATCTGCAACTGATCACCTGTTATTCCGGACAAGTTAGTTTGTCCGGGCACACTCATGTGTCTGTTTACTCCATTCTCGAGCTCAGCTTGAGCAGCATTTGCTCGATTATTGCCACGTCCTCGACCAGCATTCGAACCAAACTGTTGATGTCCACGACCTCTTCCACCTCTGGTACCTTCAGCTCTTCCTCTGCCACGTCCTCCATTCGAAGAACCTTGCTTCGGATAATGCACCCACCCCTCCGGATAACCAATAACTTCATAGCAGCGTTCCGGAGGATGTCCTCCTCGATCACACAAGTGACACTCCTTATAGCCTGTCTTCGGTGGCTGTGATCGTTGTGCAGCAAATGCTGTCACCTCCCCTCGTTCTTCCTGAGTTCGTGCCACCCCTTTGACCCGTTCATCTTGGATTACCTTTTGGTAGACTTGATTCATCGATGGCAACGGATCCTGAGCCAAGAGATTGGAACGGACGGTTCCATAAAGACTTTCATCCAGACCCATAAGAAATAAGTGAACCCTATCATCTTCCCTTTTCTTCTCCAGTGCAACCGTTAGATTGCAAGTGCAGTTTCCAAACGAACAAGTTGGAAAACTTATCACAATTTCCTAGTTCTTCCCACAACGTAGCCAGTTTTCCATAGTAAGCACCAATAGTTAATCCCTTTTGCTTACAACCGGCCAAAGCCGCTTTCAATTCCTGAATCCGAGGTCCGTTTCCCACGGAGAAACGTTCTCGAATACTCTCCCACAGATTTTTCGCCACTTCCATGTGCGATATGGTGGTCCGAAGAGTAGGCTCGATCGAATTCCTAATCCACGACACCAGAAGAGAATTGATAGTCCACCAGTCCTTATAATCGTTCGACTTTTCATCGGGCATCTTGATCGATCCGTCAACAAAACCAAACTTCTTCCTTGCACGCAGCGCCGTTCTAACCGACCGCGCCCATTCTTCATAATTTTCACTAGTCAACTGGACCTGTGTGATAATCAAATCAGGATTATCATTCGAGGTGATATCGTATGGAGAGATTGTCTTCCGTACGACTGCAGCATCACCTTTTGGAGCCTCCATTACTTTTCTACTTGAAGAGTTTCACGATGGCTCTGATACCATGTAAAACCGAACACACCAAGAAACCGAACACGTAAAACTGAACACACTCACACGAGAGGAATAAGATTTGAGTGAAAACTCTTGCTTTCATTGATGAAGAGAGTCCCCTATTTATACAAGAGAAAACCTAGAGAAAACCTAAACCTAACTTAGGAACCAAATAAACTTAACGGGCTCGGCCCAATATACAATTTACATAACTAACTAACCTATTCACAATATAACCTTCATTAGCTTGGCTTACAATAGAAAAAAATACTACTACAACATTTGAGCCTCAAAAGCAAACAAAACTTGCTGATAACATTATTAGTAGTGTCGAAAAATCGCAAGACCCGTGAATTCATTCATCTACCAACCATCTGAATTACGTTTCATTATGCTGTCTTTCAGCTTCTCTTTGTATTCCCATCATCCTAAGCCTTAACTGGAGCTGAGCTGCTGCTGTTAAAAACCTTAAACATTGCAAAGGACTAAGTAATCCAACTACTCTTTCAGCTGTTCTTGTCCTTAATCTATCAGCATCTGTCACAATATTTTCCATGGCTGTCTTCAGTGTCTCCATGTTTTCATCCAAATCTGTCATATCTATGTCTACTGCTTGAACAACTTGCATCCCCACCTGTCGTGCAAGTTCTATCAATGGCGGTGCTGCCACACTCTCTTGAATTGTCGCCAGCTCCTCGTTGAGAAACTTTTCTTGTACCTGTTTTGTTGAAAATGTAATTAAGTAAATAAAATTGTTGAACATATAATACAGTAAATAAACTTAATTATGAGCATTTACATAAATAACCTTTTTGACGTTACTAATTAAACTGTATCCCGTCAGTCTTTCATGAGCTAAATATTTGTGTGCAAAAATGAAAGTTCAATAGAAAATATTACGTTCTCGGCTAGAAAAAGAAAGTCAAGCATAATTAAGAGCCTGTTTCCATTAGTTGTTCAAAAGTGATTGAAAAATATCAAGTTCTAAAAACTATTTTTAGATGGTAATTAAAACTTGTTTCATAAATTAATGGTCACGTGTTTATGTAGAAATATTGAAATTAGTAATAAGTAGTTAAATGTTTGGTAGAAAGGGGATTTTTATGTTAATATAACCAAAATATCCTTGAAGTTTATTTTTTTTTTAAATACAACTTTAAAAATGATTTTTTTTTTTAACAACGAAATGGCGAAAATGGAATAAAAAGGGATTTGGAGGTTTTGTTTTAGAATGATTTTTCTATGTATTATAAAATATTTTAGGATAAAATGATAAAATGCTGGGTAAAAATTAAAATGCTTATAAGCTACAATAAGTTGGGACCAAATTTATGATCAGATTTTAACTTATAAGCATGAGCATTTATAGTAATTTGACTTATAAGCACTTCTAGTAATTAGGAAAGCGTAGATGGTTAAAAATAGTCTATCTAATGAGTAAAATTTTTAGATGGGATAATCGGGCGATTAGAGCAGACCTTAGTCTCGTATCTCAGCCTGTTGATTCTCTGGACTTGATTTTCACTCAAATCATCAACAGAATCAGTTACAAGAGAAAAAGCCAATCCAGGTTTGAAGCCAGTAATCCAAAGGAAGCTCCTCTCAAGTGGAGTGAACCAAGTAGGTGAGAAGACATGAAAAACATTTCTATGTGACATTCTTGATTTTTCTTCATAGTATTCTTGATAATGAGCTAGAATTCGAGAAATAAGGTCTCTAATAACACCCTCTTGAGTCTCTTCATCAAAAGTGTCTTGTGCTACAAGTAGTTCATCTAGGAATTGTTCTTGACGAGTTAACCAACCTTCTAAGAAAACTTGAAATGAATTATCATGAGGACTTCTTCTATAGGACACTGCTGGCATCTTTGATTTCTTTAAGTATAAATTAAGAAAGAGAAACAAAGATGAGAACAAAGTAGAGAAAGAATGTGCATGTATTTAAAGGAGGGGTTGCAACCTTTTTAATGGAGATTGAATGGAAGTTTTCTTCTTTTTTTTTTTCTGTTTTTAAGTTCGGTTTCTTTTTTTTTTTTTCCTCATCTTGGTTTTGTCAGGATTTTTGCTTGGTGTGAAAGAATACAATGGATGCTTCAAGACTAAGCTAACATTTGGACATAGATTTTATTGAAATTTGGAAATTTGAGTTTTTAAATTTGAGTTGAGAAATAATTTTTGAAACTTAAAGTTGTGTTTGAGCATAGAATTTACTTGAAAAATAGTTGATGTTTTGTAGGTAAGATAAGACAATTTTCTCAAAAACTCTCAAAAAATGTATTTTTCAAAACTTGATCAAAAAGTATGTTCAAACAAAATTTTCCTCAAAAATCCCCAAAAAATGCTCTCAAGTTTTATAAACATGGAATTAAGTATATACATAGAACATTGTTTATAGGAATAATATAACACTTGGCATTCTGACTTGGCTTCATTAGAAACCAAGATTGTAATACACGGTGATAAAATGAAGAGCCATTGATATATTTACACGCCATAGAGGGAGATGGTGTGGACATGGGAGTGAGTCGGTGGTTTTTGTCGTAAGTGAGAGAGCAAAGTATTGCTGTTCAAACAAAGGAGTATAGTACTATTCTTACGTACACGAGGGTTCTTGTCATGGCGACGTGGATCAACAGTGGAGAGTTTAGTCTATTGTTCCAATGCGTCGAAGTCATTTCCACTTGTCCTTGACATGCCATAGAGTTTACATTCTACATAGTGATGATTATTGGAATCATAGAGTTTACGGGAATGTATGAGGTGATTTTTTTACCATATTTATTTTTATATTTTATAAATTTTTTTAATTATAAATTTTGACTTGTAGTACTATTTTTTACTATATATATATAGTAAATTTTATTTTTAAAATCTTAAAATATTTGTGTTTAAATTTATGCTATTTACGCTTCGACTCTCGATCGTGGTCCGACCTATAACACATATAATGGAATAAAGGGCGAAATGGATAACTTGGTGAAAAAATAATAAATAATCTACTAGTATCAAATATTAAACCTCAAGAGTACCTGATGGTGTGTTTTGACTATTGTTTCCTGAGGAAACCTTCTATGTTATGTTCACGGCTTCGGGCTACTTTGATGCCTATGATGTTGATGAATAACTGCTGCCCGATGGTATGTGCATCCACTTGCTTCTTTTCCATGTTATGTTTATCTGCCTAAGGAGTCGTTTGGTTTGAGGTATAGGCTAACTTCATCTACGTATAAAATGTGGTATAATTTTTGTATTGGCCTAAATCTGATTAGGACAATAAATCGAATTTGTTTTGGGCTAACTAACAATTGTTTGTCAAAGTCGTGAGATAGCGAAAAATACAGCAAAGAAACTTGAACAATAGCAAAAAGACAAAAAGTAAGTGTTTGAGATATCTTTCTGGATGATTTTCCCTGATTACATAACATCTATATATAGTCTATAAGAATGAAAAGACAATAAATACATTTGATGGCCATTACACCACGTTCAATCATGGTCAGCCCATGATCTTCCTCTTAAATGTCCATATAACGGCAACAGTTACAGAAGATAAAAGCTCATTCGTCAAAGAGTGAAACTTTTCCGAGGGGTGAACTGCTTGCCTCGTGATGACTACCCTTTGGTCATCCCGAGCGACGACTCTTAGCCAGGATTCATTCTCGCCCGAGGCATCTAGCCTTGGGGTCAAAACAAGCTTCTTCGAAGGGTTGTCTTCAGAGGACTCAGCCGACTCGAGCCTTAACGCCGAGGCTTGGTAGATTTCCACCCAATACAGATAGTCCCCCCACCACTCGGATAATTGTCAGGATTTTTCGAGGGGTGCAATGAATGTGGCAGAAAACAGACGTGGCCACACGTGCACCATGAAATTTGAAAACGGTGGTTGTTACTCCATATTCCCATCCATCACATATGGCATCCGTTGGTTGGATGTGTGACTCTTCGTTCCTCCTTCCCCATGTAAACGCAATGATGATCCTTCCACTATATATACCCCAACTTATCTTCCTTCCTCTTCACTTTTAATTTCTCTTTCAACGATAATTTTTCCATAACTAAACTTTACCGTGAGCTCTTTCTTCTTGAATCCCAGTCGAAAAAGAATATCACCAGGAATATGTCTGCAACTCATTCCGTGCAAAATTCTTTAGGTCCCTCTGAAGAGAGAATCCCCGATGTTGCCACCATGATCGTCGGCGATGAGCTAGTGAACGTCCCAATACCCCTAAACATTGTTCCGCCGTTGGACGACCATACAGAGGCAACATCTCAGCCTAGCAATATAAACCTAAGGTGGCACAAAGCCACTGCCAACCATGGCGATGTTGGAGAAATAGGTAGCGAAGAAGAAAACGTCGCCGCGGAGGTTGGTGATGCCGTAGCTGAAGTTCCAAAACCTAAGAAAGAGAAGTCTCCTTTGAAAGAGCTCACACCTGAAGACGTCATCCCCTCAAAGCTCGACCTTTCAAATGACTTCATGATGCAGGTCCAAACCGAGGGTGATATTAGAAGGAATAGAAATATTCCAGTTCAAAACACTCCGAGCCCAATCACACAGGCTAATATTTATTTGGTTCGGGAGGACTGCAAATGAGGTCCCGAGGTCCAAGTTAGTATCCCTGCCCCGGAGAGCCGAACCTGTGATAGAGTGGACAAGAGTTCCTTCGTGTACACTTACCTCATCACAATAGGATTCACTCTACCTATTCACGAGGTTGTGGACACTTTCTACCGAACTTATAACTTGTGTATAGCTCAGATTCTGAAGGGTCATACAATGCCTCGATTATCTGAGAAAAAGAGCAGGTGTCCCTTTCACTTTCCATTACTTTATCTACCTCTTTTCTCCCACACTGCATAAAGATGAGATCGTTCAACTCAATAAATGGGGCAAATTCTCGCTGATCAAAAAAGGCGAAGACATTGAAGACTGGGGATGGAACGACCGCTTCGTTTTATTGCCTACCAATCTTCTGTCCTCGAAGCCTAGTTTTCTCGAGCGAAGGTTCCGAACACGTAAGCATTTGCCTCGGCTGCTTTTAACAACTTTCCTCTTCATAACTCTTTATCTCTAACTTTTTTGCTTTGACTTCTTTAGCTGAGTCAATCCCGATTACACCTCCAGATGATTTAACTGCTTGGGTACAAGCCATTATCAAGGTGAAGCCAAGAGAGGAGAGATCATGGATGATCTTGGCTGCCCTAAGTAAAAACCAACAGGCATGCAAGCACCATGGTTAGTCACACTTCACCTCTGTTTGAATTTCCCTTCTATGATTTTTCCCTTACTAATCCTCATTTTCTGCTTTTTGTAGGTCTCCCTAATAGGGCGGTTACCGCACCGAAAGAAAAGAAAAAGAAAGATAAAGGGAATACAAAAGAAGAAAGTCCCCGAGACTGGGGAAGCTTTGGATGAGCTCGAGGGTTTAGTTGGAGACCTCGAGAAGAAGAAAGAGGAAAAGAAAGAGAGAGACTGCTCCCGAGGGGCCATCGGATCAGGGTAAACACATCTTCTCTTTTCTTTTAACACCTAGCCCCACTTGTTCTTCACTGACCCTCTTTTCCCTTTTTGAAGCTCTAAAGAGGAAGAGGCAGGCTTCGAAGAAGTCCACCAGGGCCAAGCGGGCCAGAGTGGAGGAAAACGTCAACCCCGAGGCCGCTACTCCTCCTCGTAGGGGTTTGATTGATGAACCCGAGGAAGAGGGGGCTCAAAGAGAGGTTGATACTATCGACCTTGAGGCGTCGACTCAACCGGTTGATAAAGCTGAAGCAACACTCCCTTCATCGGCTAACAAGGAGAAGAGTGTCGATGGGCCCCCTCGTGCTGAAGAAGGATCTTCACGAGCTGCGTCTGAGCCTGCTCACGACTCGATCCCTCGAAGGCAAGTTAGGAGCGTTGAACTTCCCTCCGACCTCTGCCTTTTGGACAACGATGTGGCGGTCCCAATCAGCTGGAGAGGACTCATCGGGCTACTGGAGAGGGAACGCCTCGGGAGATCACCCATGGGCAATTTGATGGTTGATGCAGCTCAGCATGCAAATCAGCTATTTTTGCCTCATTTACCCTTCTTCAAGTTCTACCATTTCCCTTTCTTGCCTTAACCTTTTAGTTAACCCTTTACAGGGGTACATCTATTCAATTAGATCTGTCGAATCGAGGCCCACCGAGCTTCCATTCTTAAGAAAACCAAGGATGAATGGAACCAAACAAGAGCTGGCCTCGAATCTCGAATAATCGATTTGGAGAAATGATTACTCAATGCCAAAATTGAATTGGATGATGCTCGAAAGGCTGCTGACAAGTCTGACCTCAAGGCGGCCAATGCTCATGAAGGTATTTATTCCGCTGAGGGCAGAATGACAGCCTTGAAGGAGTTTTGCATGGCCGAGCTGGCAACTGCGCTGAAAAAGGTAACCGATGAGGCCAAAGCTACCATCACTAAGAATGCTGAGAAATATCCCTCCAAGATGAAGGAAAGCCTCCTCAAGATAAATGAGCTAACTGAAGAGAAAGAGCGGCTCGAGGCTGAAATTGTGACCCTTCAGAGCAAAATAGCATCTTCTTCATCAAGGAAGAGAATGAGAGCAACAAGGGCCAAAGTTGACAAGAATTGGCCCATTATCCAAAAGAAGTTGAAGACTCTCAAACAGTGCCGAGCTGGGGTAGATCTGGACGCAGAGATATCCAAGGCTGAAGATGATGTTGTGAAGGCCCAATAACTGATGAACAAACTTCTCTCGAGCTGTGAGAGCTCGAGCGATGAAGACAAGGGTTCTAATCCTTCATCTTCCAGTGAGGACGCGGCGGATGAGTGACATCTGGTCAGTGTAATTTCTATTTCTGCTTAGGCCTTCAAAGATGTCAGAGTAATTTCTATTTTTGCTTAGGCCTTTGAGCTGCTGTTTTGTAAATATTTTTATGTTGGCCTTAGAGCCTTTTATGAATGAACTTGAATATTTTAAGTGTTAATCTTCGCTTCGTATTTAAAGCGTTTGACATGTCACTTGAGTATTCACTTGCAAGACTTAGATAAATTTAAGTGTAAGCTACTTAGAACGACGTCTCGTTCTCGAGCCGAGGCGTAAAAAAAAATTGGCCTTCATACATTGGATAAAAAAGAAGCTGAATCAAGTTTTATTCCATTAATGATGAGTTTCAAGCCGATTTATATAAATCCTAATCGTATTGAGACTTAGACAAATTCTTATTACAAAAGCCACCTCGGGCGATCACAACAAATAACTAGGCTAACTCCTAAGGGAACAGTCCCCGATGTACGGATAGCTAGTCTTTGGGTTTCGTTTTAAGTCCCCCAGTTATGGAGTGAGTCGAGCGCTAATTGAGCTAACTCCCCTTGCATCCCCCCAGTGGTCGGCTGTGAATAATGAAGACCCGAGCATTGTGTATCATTTCCTCCGCTTCCTGAAAAGGTCAAGCAAAGAAAAACGAGGGGTTAGTATCATTCGACCCAAGCGTTGGAGCACTGACAACTCAATGTCATAGGTGAAAGATTATGCTTGATGAAGGGTAACGTACCTCAATGTCTAATAGCGCTTTAAGTTGGAAATATTCCAATTTAAAGGCCCTTGATTGTCCTGGAGATCCTCAAGTTGGTAGCATCCTTTTCCTACGATGGCCTTAACCCGATAAGGCCCTTCCCAATTTGCAACCAATTTTCTTGCATTCTTTTCCTTAGTCGTTTGATTTGAGGCCCTTAAGACATAATCACCAACCTTAAAGGTCCTGAATTTAGTCTTTCTATTCAAATAGGCTTCAATCTGTCGCTTTTGGACTGCCAACCGAACCAAAGCCATTTCCCTTCGTCTTTTGAGTAAATCTAGTTCCACGCACATAGCTTGCTGATTCGACTCCTCGGTTGCATGAGCGTACCGAAGGTTGGGCTCTCCAACCTCGATAGGAATCAACGAGTCAATTCCATAAGCGAGGAAACTAGATTTACTTCTTAAGGTTGTCCATGATTATCCTATTCGAGGACTCAACCTGCCCATTGTTGACACCCAATTTCGTCCCGAGATTTAAATTAATGATTGATTATTTAAATGAGAATCAATTATTAAAATAAAATAAAATTAATTAAATTTAGTCAATTAAAATTAATTAAAATAAAATTAATTAATTAAATTTAGTTAAAGTAAATTAATTAATTTCAAAGGAAAAGCTAAATGTGCAAAACACGGCATTAAATTAAGCCTGCGCGTGCAATTATTGGTTTCTTTAACCTATTCTAAGAAAAGGGGGCCAAAAATGTTTAAAGCCTAAAATCTGGCCCATTCGCGTAACCCATATTCATTACAACCTGGCCCACTTTCCCCAATACCCTTAACCCATTTTAGCCTCAATCCATTTCCCCCAAAATTAGAATACCCAATCCCTTTGCCCTTACCCGATCAAACCCGACCCCAAAATTTCCCCCCCAAAATCTACCACAAACAGCCAAGAACAGCTCAGCTGGTCCCCTCCACGTTTCCCCTCGTCACTTTTTCATGCAAAACCCTTTGAATCTCGTCCGTTCGTTTTGAAATCTCGATCAGTCTGAGTCATTCGATTGCAATAACGGGCAAATCCTTACATGTAAGGATAAAATTTGTACAAATTTTGTGAATTTTGGACAAATTTTACCCTTACTTTGTAAAAGGAATAGTGGATTTTCTGGAGAAGATGGAAATTTGGCAAAAGGTAAAAACTCAAGAATTCATGTATAAATAAATCTTTATTGCTCATTTCAGAGGTTCAGTTTTTTTGGTGGAGGTTGAGCGTAAAAAAAAGGGCAGAATATAGAACAAACATTAAGTTTATTTTCTGAGTTTATGTTTTAAGCATAGTGTTACTGTTCCTTTGCATTTTTGAGTGTTATCGCTTCATTTTTTTTCGAGTTGCTTCTTCATTGCTCGAGTCGCTTATTCGAGTCAAGCTTTTCTTCGGATCCCTTGCTTTAGTCACTGCTCGCAAAAAGGTAAAATCTAACCCTTTACTTTTTTTATTTTATTTCTGTGCTTACATTTTTTTAAGTATGTAAAATTGCTATTAGTAAAGATACATGGACAGTGTATAAAACTGAAAATATTAAGTGAAAACTATTCGAGTTTTAGTGTAGAAATTAGTTAAAGATTGTATCTTTGTTTGAAAATGTGAGTTTCTGTGGTAAAGAAAGGTTGTGCTGCTTCTTTGAGAACTAGAAGTCAACAAATGTATAAAATGAGAAGTTTTGTCACAGAATTTGATTATCAAAGTTTGAATCTTTCCTCATGACCTAGACGTTAAAACTCTTTGGAAAGTCAGTTCTCTGTTTTCTTTCTTTTAAAAGCAAAAGAGGTGATGTTGGTTCTGTGAATCAGTGTGGGTGTTTCCTGGAGTAGTGGAGGGTCTGATATTATTTATCAAAGGGGAAGAATGCAGGCAGGTGGTTATAGCTATTACAATAGCTGTTTCAGGGAGTTCTAGTTGTTTTGTAGGCAAGGTAAGAGTGCCAGGTGATCTAATTAGGGGTGGGAAATGTTTATGTTTCCCTATGTTGGCTGTAGGTTCAGAGGTTAGTTGAGGGTACTCTGTCTGCAGTAGTTGAAAGTTATAGTTGTTCTGGTGTGCCGGTGAAAGATGAGAGAGTGTTGTAGGTGCTGCAGGTCTCTTAATTGTTTTATTTTGGTTCAAAGATTCCAGGGGGGTTGTATTGGTTTTCTGAGGGTTTGAAGTAGGGTGCAGGTTGTTCCCAGGTTTTAAAGAGAGTAGTGAGGCTGATTCTTATGGATGTGAGAGATAAAGAGGGTGTTCAGGTTATGGTTTGATTTCCAGGTAGTTTAGCTAGTGTGGCTGAGAAGGTGTGTGTTTCAGTATGCAAGCAGGTGTGTTCGTGAGGTCAGGGAGTTGTGTGTATATGCTATATGTATGTGCAGGTGCTTAGGGAGTTTGTTTGGAGGCAATGCAGCAGGTCTAAAAGTGTGTATTGGTGAGTGATTTGTTGTAAGTTAGAGGGAGGAAGAGGTCTGTTTCTGTTTATTGAATTAGAGCAGTTTAGTTGTCCAATCCCTTTCAGTATTTTCTTACAAGTTTTCAGTTTCAAAATGTTCTTTTTCTTTGTTCTTGCTTAGTTCTGTGCAGTATGTTGTGTATTGTGCAGAGGAGTGTGCATGTGTGCAGGGTGTTAGAGGTGAGCTAGAGAGTATAAAGAAGTATCTTGTGAAGTGTAAATTAGGCTGGAAGTAGTTCGGGTGTTGGAGTGTTGTTCCTCCCTGTTTTTGGTCAGGTTATAGGGTAAGTTTTGTTTAGTGTGTGAAGTGTATAGGTTGAAGTGATGTTGTTATGTTGTGGTCTTCTGGTTTTGTTTGGAGAAAGGTGTCTTGTGAGAGATCCAGGAGGGGGGTTTGGAGAAGTGTTGGTTCTGTGAGTATCCATTTGTAGTGGATACGCTGTTAGGTCTTAAGTTTGAATCTTTGCTTTATTTTCTCTTCTTTCTTAGTTAAGTACTGGAGTATCTGGACTCACAGCACAGATGTTGCAAAAATCATGGTCTGTTTGTGTTAACTTTGGTTATTGATATGATACAGAGTTAACTGCATTTTAGTCGAATTCTATTCACTGCTATGTTTAATACCAATCGAGTTTCAATGCAAACTTAAGAGTGAAAGAGGTGTTTGGTCGCTTCCTTAGCCTACTCATTTTCTTGCTTTATTGATTTCCTTTTGAGACTATTGTTTGAGTCATGATAATCATCTATCTATTTTACCTGCTATCTATCCCTTTTTGTAAGAGATAAGGCACAAAGTTGTATCTTGAAAAGTGTTGTTGCCGCCTCTGTTAAATCTGTGAGTACTTGATATTGGACTAAATTTTCTTCTTCAAATTTCAAAGTCCATAGTATTAAAATTCATAGACGCTGACTCGTTAATTTTGTTTGAAACTTGAATGGTCTTGAACCCGATTGTTTTGGCAGAACTATTAAAGTTTTAATCTTATCATATAAACTTGCGCTTTTGTTTGGTCTTGGAATCTGCTTGTATTCTAATGATAATATGGCAAAAAATAGAAACAGCTATGTGAATTAAGATACTAATTCGAGTTCATAGGCTTAAGTACTTGTGCTTAATTATGGAGTACATTTCTATCGGTTTTAATCTGGAGCACCATAGCAATGTAATGCCTATGCATTTTCTTATGAATTGAATTGCTTTTGTCCATGTATCGTGTTGGATAACTAGGCAAAACTGCATTCATTAGATCAAGGACCTCTTTATTCTTTTGCTCTGTGTTAATTCCCTTTCTTGTGTATTTCTTAAATGGTTACTAATCTTTATCTCCTCTTTTCTTTTGCATAATGCAACGCTTGGGACGAGTTGGTAAAGACTTACAAATTGGGATGGCATGTATTTGGGAAGTTATTTGCTCCGCTCGGCATTTTCGGGACTTGATATCCCCAAAAAATGTATTAAAAAAACGAAAATCTCTGAATTCAAGGCTCAGTGATTGAGTTGCTAAATCCGGGTTCTATCTTCTAAACTCCCTCTTTCCTGTCCCCTTTAGAAAAGCATGTTATAGGAAGCCCTGAAAACCGGAATAGGATTTTGCATTGTACAAGCTTGGTAGGATAGCCGCTCTAGTAAAGATATTGTCTTATCGCATGTTTAGAATTTTTTAAATAATCGCTCATCCCGTTTCTTTGGGGCGCGCCAATTAGTCTAAGGCAGTAGAAACCTCTCGTCAATTATTGAGTGCAAAAGAATCAAAATTTATTTAAAAATTATACAATCTTCATTTATTATTTATATTTAAATTAATTATTTATCTATCTATCATTTATTATTTACTTATTTAGTTATTCATTAATTAAATTAATTAAGTGGTATTTATTATTAATTTGTTTAATTAATCAATTTAATTATTTAATTTTAACTAATCATTTATGGTTTAATCAATTATAATTATTTAGTCAATCAATTAATCAATTATTATCCATTATTCCTTATCTAATTGAATTCATATAAATAGTTATTTATTTTATTAAGTTATCATCTATTTATTATTTATCTATCCAATCGATTAATTAGTCAGCTATTATTATTATCTAATTATTTATCTAGTTTATTTCATTTATCTAATTTCATTTAGACTTTAAGTGTTTAATTCAATTAACCAATTGATCATTATTTAATTATCCATTTAATTAATCTTAAATTTGGTCATTTATCTATATAAGTATCAGCATAACTCAAATCTTATCTTATTTCTATTATTCCTATTATCCTTATTTAAAATTAACTTTATATACTTATTATCCTTAACAAATTCGTGAAAACCGCCGGATTAACCGCATTTAGCAGATTTTCGAAAGTGCTCCCGCAAGGGACCTTCTTTCGAATTTAATAGAACCACTTACTCAGAATCTCTGATTTTAATAATTCCCTTTTAAGTAAAGGGAATAATTGCACTCTTTAATTAACGTTAGGTTCCTAATAATCCTTAAATTAGGTGGCGACTCCAAAGAAGCCCTTTGAAGTGATTGCATACTTGTGTGCATTATTTTTGGGAGGGTTCAACAGCGTGGCGACTCCGCTGGGGATAGCAAATGGTTCTAACCATAAGGCTTTCACGAATTTGTTTGCTTGTATTGTTTGAATCGTATGCAGATATTAGTATGCGTAGCTTATTTAATTATTGTGTTTGTATGTTGATTTTAGCATGATCATATCTATTGTTTATTTGCAAGCATGCTTAGATTAATCTAGTTGATTGTTGTGTGTCACGAAAGCATGTCACTACACCCTTACTTGTGCACATATATAAACTGGAATTCCGTTTATATTTCCCTCACTCCTGGAACCTCTTGCATTCTTACTCAAAATATCTGCGAGGTGTGTGCATACGCACCCGCACTTTCTTCCACTAAAGAACCCTTTGATGAGTTGGTGTACCGGCGGATTGTCGTGGGAGTAATTCGACCACGAAGCCGCCTGCCACTCACCTGTTAGCCTCAACCGTTAACCCACTCTTAGACGGAGCTTTAGGAGCATGCATGCATAAACCTTAGTCTGGACCCGGTCCTTGGTACCGCCTCCATAGTCAGGAATCCACCCTTACGTCAATGGGTTTTTGAAACCCAACGACAATGCATATTATGTGCTATGTGATAACGAATCCTCAGTCCTAGCCATGTCTTGAGCAAAATCAGATTTAGAATTTTGTCTCCCATTTTGTCTTTTAGGTTAAAAAAATGGAAGAATTTAGCAGAATCTATGTGGTCATAGCAGTCCACAGAGAATTTGACATCATAGTGCAGAATTTTGTGAACAAGACAGAATTGTAGTCCGGGGAAAGTTAGGCAGATTTGGTTGGTTTGTGTTTCGGAGATGGCCTGGTGTAGTGAGATCTAAGAGGCGAAGCCCCTGGTGTCTTTAAAAGGATCGGTGGGGTCCCTCTCGTGAATGGCTTTGCGTGTGTGCAGGCATATGTTGACTGTCCAGCTGCAACTTTATGAAAATTGAAGTATGCTTGGCGCATACTAGGAGAGTGAAGCCCTTGTGTCTTTGAATGACCAGTGGGGCCCCTCCTTGAAGACCAGTGAGGTCTTGGCTACCTAGGAAGCTGAGAGGCTTGATTAAAGCTGAGGACCAGTGAGGATCCCTATGAGCAAAGTCTGTGAGCCTTACAAAACCTAGGAAACTGAGAGGCTTGTCCAAAGCCGAGGACCAGTGAGGTTTTATTTGTAAAAGGCCAATTGGCGCCTTTTATGATTTGCATCCTGGTATTGTAAAGGCAATTGGAAATCTCACCCCTGGATGTTGTAAAATAATTGGGAGTTGCGCTTGGAAGAGTGCGGATGTTTGCAAAAGGTATGGAGGATTGTTTCAGGTTTAGGCATTTGGGTTTAAACTTTAGTGCAGATGTTGTGGAGAGCATGAGCTATGTTAGAATTTCGAGATGATACAAACTTTTGGAAGATAGTTGGGATAATGGAATTGCAGTGTCAAGGCGGAGTGATGATTGTTATCAATTATTGTTATTTATCACTTACTCTAAATCTGAATTGCTCAGAACTGGCATGAACTATTTTTCATTACCACTTATCTGCGTGATTAGACTTACCTCTATCACAAAGAGGTACCTTACAGGGTAGGACGCGTTTGCATTTTATTTACGCTCAATTACTTGTGGTTGCCACATGTCAAATTATCTGTCTAATATGTGATTACTTGCTAAATATGTACTACTTGCTTGAAATTTGTTGGCACTGATTGCGCTGTGATTAAATTTGTTCAGCGGTATGGTAAGGTTAACGTTATGTTACTTCAACTTATCTTTTGTAAAAGTTAATCGCTTTATGAAGTCATTTATCTATCATCTGAATTCATGCATACCGTTATTTTAAAATGTCTTTCAAATGTTATTTTGTTTATCTTAACCCCAGTCTTGTCATTTTGCAAAACATTATTTTGCGTCATATTTTAAAGTATTCACAAGTGTATTTCCCTTTTTGAAAACAACTTTAGAGCTAAAAAAGCGTTTTCGCATCTGGTTGGCTTTAACAAAATGAGTGTCTTGCTCAAACTTTTGATCTTTTCCAGTACGGTCTCAATTTCTCCATTTTGAAATAAGTTGACCCGTCAGTTTCAGCTTTAAAAAAAATTATTAAATTCGGTATGCGTTGCTAAAGGGTTAATTATTTTGAACATCAAGATCAGGACCTATGGCTCGCCAAACTGTTGTGATTGATTTGACTGAAAGTGATGAACTCCACCAAGACAAGGTTAACAAGCTTGAAGCAACCGTAGCAAGTTTGGAGAAGAGACTTGATAGTCTTACTGAATTGGTTGTCGCGCTCATGGATGCTCGCAACCCAGTGCGAAATGTGCCAAGCCCAGGGCCAAGTGCCCCTGTTGCTCCTATCTCTACTGTTGCACCTCCTACAAGTCAAGTAGCTCCCGCATTTGAGTGTGATGCTCAAGAGTTCCCCCATCTGCATGCATTCTTGTTGGAGAACGGGTTCCGCGTCTCATCAAAAACAAGCAATGAGGAAAGCAACGGGGAAGGGCTTCCCAATGCTAAAGAGAGAAATGACACAATGATAGATGAGAATGCTCTACCATCTCAAGCAGGCTTAGGAGAGGCAGAACGTGAACAGGTGAATATTTTTGACTTGGCTGATCCGCCAATGTATGATGGGATAGGAAATCCTCATAATCACTTGAAGGCATACCTTGCTTGGGTCGCAAGGTATGGACCAAACAATGAAACCAAGTTGAGGATGTTTTATAGGGCACTTAAGGAACCAGCTTTGACATGGTTTGCAATACAAGGTCCTTGGAAATTGGACAGTTGGGATAATCTAGCTCGGGACTTTGTCAAGCATTATGAATTCTCGAACCCGATTCTTGCAAAGGGCAGTCCATTGAAAAGAAAATCAGCAGAGCTTCAAGTGGAGCCGGTTGCAATAACTGACAAGAGAATGTGTGGCTTAGTTGAGGCGCAATCTAAAGACAAAGGAAAAGCTGTTATGCCAAGCCCTTTGCCACCCATAGCAGAAAAACCTTATGACATCGAGCAAATGGTTGTCAATCCAGATTTTCAGTCAAGCCGCCACAAAGCACCTGCAGTTGCATTCACACTAATACCAGGATCTTATGCAAACCTGTTTGAAAGGCTTCTGAGGGTCGGTTTGGTATATCTTGCAAAACCAAAGCCGTATCGGTCACATAAGCCCGAAAATTTGAGAAAATTTTATGCTTACCATTCAGGGATGCAGGGGCACAGTATTAAAGAACGTACTTTATTTAAGAAGAAAGTTGAAAGCTTGATCAAATCTGGCCATGTAAAAATTCTACCTACAAACAGCATTGGCGAACCTTTTGTTACAATCTTACCATATGCAAAGGGAGATCCCTCGAAGAATGGCATTAAGACATCTGTCAAGTTCCAGAAAAGCAGTAGAGTTGCAGAAGCAGAAGTTAGTTTATTTGCATTATTACGAAGTAACTATTGTAATCTCCTTTTGTTAGTTTTGTTGAAAGAAAAGAAAGAATATAAAAATTATGAATGTTTGACTCTATTTCTATGTAAGCAAACTACGGTAACCGGTTTCCCAAGGCGGGAAGCGTAGGCAACTCATATCGAGTTTCGGTTACACCGGCATTTAGAAAATCTCTTCTATGTAAGCAGAACTACGCACGGTCTGATTCCCAAGGAGGGATACGTAGGATCCTCCATCGGGCTCGACCCTTTAGTATTTAAATTTTAATTTTCCCAAAATAGAAACTGGGGCAGCTTTTGCAAAGCAATTTGAGGTATCGAAAGTCATAACTGGGGCAGTTTCGCAAAGCAAGAGTGAAATGATGAAGTCATAACTGGGGCAGAATTTTGCAAAAAGCAAGTTGAGGACATTGAGTTGGTTTGGTTGTTATTAGTAGCAGTTTTCAAGGATTGGTGCAGATTGTTGTTCTACAAGCAATAGTCGATAATTGAGCAAAGCATTGATATTCAAAATAAATCGATCATTTTAGCAATTTGCGCCAAAATGGTCTAGCACGCATACTGATTTAGTAAAAACTTTCAAGTTATTTTTCTCAACTCGCGTCTTGAAAAATCAAATTCTGTTGATCATTGAGTTTCGAACTCTCAAATATTTTACTCCTTTGTCGAGTCGGGAATTTGATCCCATCCATTCGGTCTAATAGCCTATTTTATACTTAAAATCTTTGCATCCATTGCCATTTTACGTATTAACTTGCTTTTGTTCAATGTGTAGAATTTATTTGTTAAAGGCTGGCTAGCATTGAATACTGAAACGGCTGAAAATCTGCATCAAGGACAAAACAACATGGCAAAGCAGCTTCAGGCAACCAGTTCTGGTATGGGCATCTTGCAAGCACAGAATGATGATGTTGAAGAACATGTGGTCCAAAGGACTAGGATTGTCAACTTTGTTAACACTAGCAAACCTTTGCCAAATACAAGCTTTACCTCTAATCCACCTTACTTAACAATGCCCCATTACCCAATGCCTATACATACCGCATATTCACAAAACTCACAAGAATATCTTACCAATCCAAATGCTTGGCCAACTGCAACTTCATGCCAACCACCTTTTAGCACTATGCCTGCTGTGAGGAGTCAATCAAATCAAGTGATAGTGCGCCCATGAGAATTGCCTATAAAAGAAGTTGAGACAACTGATTCACATAGCATGAAGAGACAAATCCGCAATTTGCACAAGGTCATTAGAGATGAGTTGCGCTCTAGGAACATTCAGAGTTTATGTTATGAAGACTTATGCATTCACCCAGACATTGAGCTTCCACATGGGTATAAGATACCAAAATTCAACACTTTCGATGGAAAGGGGAACCCCTATGCTCATATGAAAGATTATTGCAGCAGATTGATTGGAATTGGCAAGAATGAAGCTTTGCGGATGAGATTTTTCATTCAAAGTTTATCAGGAATGGCACTTGCATGGTATACCAAACAAGATTTTTCCAAATGGCACACATGGAAGGATATGGCTCATGACTTTATGGAACAATACAAGTTCAACATAGTAGAAGATACCGATGTGTTTGATATGCGCAGCATTAAGAGGATGTCTCATAAGTCTTTTGCAGAATATGCTATGAGGTGGAGGTTAGAGGCTTCTAAGATGCATCCTCCCTTGTCTGAGAAGAAGTTAATAGCAGCTTTCATTGACATGCAAGAAGGCATATACTATGCCAAAATGGTTGTCAATAATGCAAGCACTTTCTCTGAATCCAACTGGGAAAAATGATAGAAGAAGGCATAGCAACAGGAAAAATTCCTTCTGGTTTATTTGGGTACACCACTCAATCAGAGAAACCCTCAAATTTACAAGGCTCTCAAAGTTAGTTTCAACAATTATATTCTGATGATCCGGTGTCAAAGAAGAGGAAGTCGAATACATTCACTCCTCTAGAAGAGTCTGTGGCGAGCATATTTGAAAAATTGCAAGCTGAAGGACTTTTGCAACCAAGGAAAGGAACAATTCCTAAGTACTTGCCTCCACACTTTGATCCGTCAAAGCATTGTACTTATCATTCAAATATCCAAGGTCATGATACTGAAGAATGCAGTGGCTTGAGATACAAAATTCAAAGCTTGATTGATAATAGTAAAATAATAGTGCAAGAAGATCCATTCAGTGGTAATTGCAACATTCCTCCCGCAGGCACAATTTTTGTTAAAGGCGAGGCATCAGCCCCAAGTTATTCAAAGAAGAAGCGGTTTGCAAGCTAAGAAGACTGAAAAGACCGCATTTTTGCAGCTTGAAATGGCATTTCATTGCCCAACTATCTTATGTTTTAACTACTCTGTCACAATTTTATTCATCCTAGTTGTAATGAACTACGTTATGTTTTGCTACCCTTATTGGGTTTAGTCCTAAAATCAATGAAATTTTATTTTTCCCAAATAAGCCAAGCCTAGTTTTAGATGGTTTCTTTTGTGCAAAAGGGAGAGTTTCAAGAATGTCAGATTTTCGCAGCAACAACACATTTGATTGCCATGCAAGGAAAATGTAGATTTGAAGTCAAATTAGGTGTTCAAACAAGCCAACCGTTATTTGATCAAAAACTAATAATTGTTCTTTGATTAAACAGGGGCAAATTTTGCATTTACCGCAAAGTTTCAGCATCAAGGTGGAAGGAGCAATGCAAAGTGTCACGACTTCCCAGAAATTTTATAGTACTTACAATTTTTCTTTGAATGCAGAAATCTCAAGCAGCAAAATGAGAAGAACTCGCAACTATTAGTTCCTCGAAGAATATTTGCCTTATCGCATATGCAAAACAACTCTATTTCTCTCTTTGTAATTTTAGCTCTTGCTCGATTATCGCATCACCAGCACAAGTCAGATGATTTCAGATTTTGCAAGATACAGGGTTTATCCACCCACAAATAGGATATCTTGGGTCCTTCCACCCACAAATAGGATATCTTCGGGTTCTTCCACCCACAAATAGGATATTCGGTTCCTTCCACCCACAAATAGGATATATCGAGTCCTTCCACCCACAAATAGGATATCTCGGGTTCTTCCACCCACAAATAGGATATATCGGGTCCTTCCACCCACAAATAGGATATCTCGGGTTCTTCTACCCACAAATAGGATATTCGGGTCCTTCCACCCACAAATAGGATATCTCGGGTTCTCTAACCACAAATAAGATATTCGGGTCCTTCCACCCACAAATAGGATATATCGGGTCCTTCCACCCACAAATAGGATATCTTCGAGTCCTTCCACCCACAAATATGATATCTTCGGGTCCTTCCACCCACAAATAGGATATTCGGGTCCTTCCACCCACAAATAGGATATCTTGTGTTCTTCCACCCACAAATAGGATATCGTTGGGTCCTTCCACCCACAAATAGGATATCTTTGGGTCTTTCCACCCACAAATAGGATATTCGGGTCCTTCCACCCACAAATAGGATATCATCGGGTCTTTCCACCTACAAATAGGATATCTCGTGTTTCTCCACCCACAAATAGGATATCTCGGGTCCTTCCGCCCACAAATAGGATATGCAGGTTTCTTTCAAGTAGATGATAGCGATAGACAAGTCGACTTGAGGCACCACTTTCGGAGTGTCTCGCGATGTCGGTTGTCTTGCAATATTGGCATGTTATATTTAAAGTAGATTGATAGTCTAAGACAAGTCAGCTTGAGGCACCACTTTCGAAGTGTCTCGCGATGTCGGTTGTCTTGCAATATTGGCATATTATATTTGAAGTAGATGATAAAGATAGGCAATTCGACTTGAGACATCATGTCTCGTTAGTCAACTTATCTTATGAAAGCCTTGCATTCTACAATTCGTTCTCACTTTACTTATTGTTTCACTTTACTGTTTCAGAATAATGATCAGCCTAGAGGTTCTCCGGGCGGAGCGCCTCATCAGTTGATCGAAAAAAGAACTCATTAATGATATCACAACCCGCATTTACAATTTTATGTTATCACTTTATTTATTTCTTATTTCAATTACTATAGTTTATTAGCAGTTGCTTGCTTACTGTTTGTCAAGGTTATTACAGGATTTTAGCAGCACCGCAGCAGCATATGGAGCAAAACGTGGAACTTTTTCTTAGCAGTGAACTGGGGCAATCATTGATATGAGCTAGACTCGTCAACAAGGATCTGAAGAATCGCACTCGAACAAGCAAGTCTTACCTAATCTTTCATTCCAGATTAAGGGTCAGTTTGAATTCTTTCCTAGTCGTGCGTCCTTTCTGTCAATCGTGCGATTTTTCGTATCTAAGTGTTATTGAACTACATATGGCCTGATTCTCTTTCAGCCCGAGATATATAGGCAACTCGAAAACCAGAGTTCGGCCATGTCCGTAAGCCCCGCCTTTTGGTCCTTGGAATCAAAAGTATCTGGGCTTTATCGTGACAAAATTGGCTTGATGTCAACTTCTTTACCCTGAAAACTCTTTCATCCTTTTCCGGGTAAAGAGGGGCAGCTGTTGATACCCAATTTCGTCCCGAGATTTAAATTAATGATTGATTATTTACATGAGAATCAATTATTAAAATAAAATAAAATAAAGTAAATTTAGTCAATTAAAATTAATTAATTAAATTTAGTTAAAGTAAATTAATTAATTTCAAAGGAAAAGCTAAATTTGCAAAACACAGCTTTAAATTAAGCCTACGCATGCAATTATTGGTTTCTTTAACTTATTCTAAGAAAAGGGGGCCAAAAACGTTTAAAAAATAAAATCTGGCACATTCGCGTAACCCATATTCATTACAACCCGGCCCACTTTCCCCAATACCCTTAACCCATTTCAGCCTCAATCCATTTCCCCCAAAATTAGAATACCCAATCCTTTTGCCCTTACCCGATCAAACCCGACCCCAAAATTTCCCCCCAAAATCTACCACAAATAGCCAAGAACAGCTCAGCTGGTCCCCTCCACGTTTCCCCTCGTCACTTTTTCGTACAAACCCCTTTGAATCTCGTCCGTTCGTTTTGAAATTTCGATCAATCTGAGTCATTCGATTGCAATAACTGGCAAATCCTTACATGTAAGGATAAAATTTGTACAAATTCGGTGAATTTTAGACAAATTTTACCCTTACTTTGTAAAGGGAATAGCGGATTTTCTGGAGAAGATGGGAATTTGGCAAAGGGTAAAAACCCTAGAATTCAGGTATAAATAAATCTTTATGCTCATTTTCAGGGGTTCAGTTTTTTTGGTTGAGGTTGAGCATAAAAAAAAAGGGCAGAATATAGAACAAACATTAAGTTTATTTTTTGAGTTTATGTTTTAAGCATAGTGTTACTGTTCCTTTGCATTTTTGAGTGTTATCGCTTCATTTTTTTTAGAGTCACTTCTTCATTGCTCGAGTCGCTTATTCGAGTCAAGCTTTTCTTCAGATCTCTTGCTTTAGTCACTGCTCGCAAAAAGGTAAAATCTAACCCTTTACTTTTTTTTTTTTTATTTCTGTGCTTACATTTTTTTAAGTATGTAAAATTGGCGTTAGTAAAGATACATGGACAGTGTATAAAACTGAAAATATTAAGTGAAAACTATTCGAGTTTTAGTATAGAAATTAGTTAAAGATTGTATCTTTATTTGAAAATGTGAGTTTGTGTGGCAAAGAAAGGTTGTGCTGCTTCTTTGAGAACTAGAAGTTAACAAATGTATAAAATGAGAAGTTTTGTCGCAGAATTTGATTATCAAAGTTTGAATCTTTCCTCATGACCTAGAGTTTAAAACTCTTTGGAAAGTCAGTTCTCTGTTTTCTTTCGTTTAAAAGCAAAAGAGGTGATGTTGGTTCTGTGAATCAGTGTGGGTGTTTCCTGGAGTAGTGGAGGGTCTGATATTGTTTATCAAAGGGGAAGAATGCAGGCAGGTGGTTATAGCTGTTGTAATAGCTGTTTCAGGGAGTTCTAGTTGTTTTGTAGGCAAGGTAAGGGTGTCAGGTGATCTAATGAGGGGTGGGAAGTGTTTATGTTTCCCTATGTTGGCTGCAGGTTCAGAGGTTGGTTGAGGGTGCTCTGTCTGCAGTAGTTGAAAGGTATAGCTGTTCTGGTGTGCCGGTGAAAGATGAGAGAGTGTTGTAGGTGCTGCAGGTCTCTGAATTGTTTTATTTTGGTTCAAAGATTCCAGGAGGGGTTGTATTGGTTTTCTGAGGGTTTGAAGTAGGGTGCAGGTTGTTCCCAGGTTTTAAAGAGAGTAGTGAGGCTGATTCTTATGGATGTGAGAGATAAAGAGGGTGTTCAGGTTATGATTTGGTTTCCAGGTAGTTTAGCTGGTGTGGGTGAGAAGGTGTGTGTTTCAGTGTGCAAGCAGGTGTGTTCGTGAGGTCAGGGAGTTGTGTGTATATGCAATATGTATGTGCAGATGCTTAGGGAGTTTGTTTGGAGGCAACGCAGCAGGTCTAAAAGTGTGTATTGGTGAGTGATTTATTGTAAGTTAGAGGGAGGAAGAGGTCTGTTTCTGTTTATTGAATTAGAGCAGTTTAGTTGTCCAATCCCTTTCAGTATTTTCTTACAAGTTTTCAGTTTCAAAATGTTCTTTTTCTTTGTTCTTGCTTAGTTCTGTCCAGTATGTTGTGTATTGTGCAGAGGAGTATGTATGTGTGCAGGGTGTTAGAGGTGAGCTAGAGAGTATAGAGAAGTATCTTGTGAAGTGTAAATTAGGCTGGAAGTAGTTCAGGTGTTGGAGTGTTGTTCCTCCCTGTTTTTGGTCAGGTTATAGGGTAAGTTTTGTTTAGTGTGTGCAGTGTATAGGTTGAAGTGATGTTGTTATGTTGTGGGCTTCATGTTTTGTTTGGAGAAAGGTTTCTTGTGAGAGATCCAGGAGGGGGGTTTGGAGAAGTGTTTGTTCTGTGAGTATCCATTTGTAGTGGATACGCTGTTAGGTCTTAAGTTTGAATATTTGCTTTATTTTCTCTTCTTTCTTAGTTAAGTATTGGAGTATCTGGACTCACAGCACAGATGTTGCAAAAAATCATGGTCTGTTTGTGTTAACTTTGGTTATTGATATGATACAGAGTTAACTGCATTTTAGTCGAATTCTATTCACTGCTATGTTTAATGCCAATCGAGTTTCAATGCAAACTTAAGAGTGAAAGAGGTGTTTGGTCGCTTCCTTAGCCTACTCATTTTCTTGCTTTATTGATTTCCTTTTGAGACCATTGTTTGAGTCATGATAATCATCTATCTATTTTACCTGCTATCTATCCCTTTTTGTAAGAGATAAGACACAAAATTGTATGTTGAAAAGTGTTGCTGCCGCCTCTGTTAAATCTGTGAGTACTTGATATTGGACTAAAGTTTCTTCTTCAAATTTCAAAGTACATAGTATTAAAATTCATAGACGCTGACTGGTTAATTTTGTTTGAAACTTGAATGGTCTTGAACTCGATTGTTTTGGCAGAACTATTAAAGTTTTAATCTTGTCATATAAATTTGCGCTTTGTTTGGTCTTGGAATCTGCTTGTATTCTAATGATAATATGGCAAAAAATAGAAACAGCTATGTGAATTAAGATACTAATTCGAGTTCATTGGCTTAAGTACTTGTGCTTAATTATGGAGTACATTTCTATCGGTTTTAATCTGGAGCACCATAGCAATGTAATGCCTATGCATTTTCTTATGAATTGAATTGCTTTTGTCCATGTATCGTGTTGGCTAACTAGGCAAAACTGCATTCATTAGATCAAGGACCTCTTTATTCTTTTGCTCTATGTTAATTCCCTTTCTTGTGTATTTCATAAATGGTTACTAATCTTTATCTCCTCTTTTTTTTTGCATAATACAACGCTTGGGACGAGTTGGTAAAAACTCACAAATTGGGATGGCATGCATTTGGGAAGTTATTTGCTCCGCTCCGTATTTTCGGGACTTGATATCCCCGAAAAATATATAAAAAAAACGAAAATCTCTGAATTCAAGGCTCAGTGATTGAGTTGCTAAATCCGGGTTCTATCTTCTAAACTCCCTCTTTCCCGTCCCCTTTAGAAAATCATGTTATAGGAAGCCCTGAAAACCGGAATAGGATTTTGCAGGTTAGAAGCTTGGTAGGATAGCCGCTCTAGTAAAGATATTGTCTTATCGCATGTTTAGAATTGTTTAAATAATCGCTCATCCCGTTTCTTTGGGGCGCGCCAACTAGTTTAAGGCAGTAGAAACCTCTCGTCAATTATTGAGTGCAAAAGAATCAGAATTTATTTAAAAATTATACAATCTTCGTTTATTATTTACATTTAAATTAATTATTTATCTATCTATCATTTATTATTTACTTATTTAGTTATTCATTAATTAAATTAATTAAGTGGTATTTATTATTAATTTATTTAATTAATCAATTTAGTTATTTAGTTTTAACTAATCATTTATGGTTTAATCAATTATAATTATTTAGTCAATCAATTAATCAATTATTATCCATTATTCCTTATCTAATTGAATTCATATAAATAGTTATTTATTTTATTAAGTTATCATCTATTTATTATTTATCTATCCAATCGATTAATTAGTCAGCTATTATTATTATCTAATTATTTATCTAGTTTATTTTATTTATCTAATTTCATTTAGCCTTTAAGTGTTTAATTCAATTAACCAATTGATCATTATTTAATTATCCATTTAATTAATCTTAAATTTGGTCATTTATCTATATAAGCATCAGCATAACTCAAATCTTATCTTATTTCTATTATTCCTATTATCCTTATTTAAAATTAACTTTATATACTTATTATCCTTAACAAATTCGTGAAAACCGCTGGATTAACCGCATATAGCGGATTTTCGAAAGTGCTCCCGCAAGGGACCTTCTTTCGAATTTAATAGAACCACTTACTCAGAATCTCTGATTTTAATAATTCCCTTTTAAGTAAAGGGAATAATTGCACTCTTTAATTAACGTTAGGTTCCTAATAATCCTTAAATTAGATGGCGACTCCAAAGAAGCCCTTTGGAGTCCCATTTTGTTGAAGTCAAAATCCTGATTGCATACTCGTGTGCATTATTTTTGGGAGGGTTCAACGCCCATTAGCACTAGGGTGATAAGGCGTTGAAACCACTCTTTTGATTCCCCATTTGGAAAAGAAAGTAGTTACCTCCGAACCCGTGAATTGTTTACCATTATAACATGTTATCTCCCTTGGAACTCCAAATCTGCATATGATATTCTTCCAAATGAAGTCGATAACCTCTTTTTGATGAATCCTAGTAAAAGATCCTGCCTCGACCCATTTGGTGAAATAATTAGTGAGTACAAGAAGGAATTTGACACTACCCTTTGCCTTGGGAAATTGGCCTACAATATCCATTCCCCAATTCATAGATGGCTACGGCGACACAATTGAATGCAATTGCTCTGCTTTTTGATGGATCATCGAAGCATGCTTCTGACACTTGTCACATTTTTTAACAAATGACTTAGCATCTTCACTCATTTCGGGCCAATGGTAGCCAGCTCGAAGGAGCTTTCGTACTAAGGCTTTCCCCCCGAAGTGATTTCCACACTCGCCCTCGTGCACTTCTTTCATCACACAGCCATACTCCCATGGACCCAAGCATTTGGCCATCGGGTCGCAGTAGAGTTTTTTTATATAATTGCTCTTGCACGAGCGAATATGGGACAGTTTGCCTTCGGAGCTTTTCAACTTCCCTCTTATTTGCCGGTAGGATTCCCAAATCTAGATAGAAAATAAATTTGGTCCGCCAATCCCAATGTCTATTTATTACATTTACCTCCAACTTCATTTTTCCCACTGCGGATGTGAGTACCCGAACTTCTGCATCAGTCTCCTATTGACTCCCAATTTTGTCCCTCCTTTTTTCTGTAATTGGCTATATTTAACTTAAAGGTGCAATTTAACGATTTCAACAAAATGTGCATTAGAAAACATGTATTTACGTGTGTTACACCCTAATTATATATTATATACATAATTGTGGTTGTATCATGTAATTTTTTATTTTAGGCTATTTGTTAAATACGTGTTTAATTGTGATCATTTGTACAAGTTGCTGCATTTATAATATGGAAAAATTTTATATCTAGCCAAATAAAAATAATGGCCCTACAATTAAATAGACACAACTAACAAACAACAAAAGCTAGCCAAATATTACCCAATATAAATAGGTCTATGCATTTTTTTCTCCTTAAATATAGGGAGAAAAAAGAATCTCAACTACAGTGGAAATCCTTTAGTAAATCAGTTACGGATTTTGTTTTAAATTTGGTAGTTGAATTACATAATCCCTACTCTATTGGCTTAAGTAATGGATAACTGCAAATATATCAATTCTTCTTTGGGCGATTTTTTTCCCCATTACAACATACACTTAACAACTCCAAATAAATTGTATTATTAATTAGATACACAATATGTATGTTGTAGTTAAGTGTGTGTGTGTGTGTGTATATATAGAGAGAGAGAGAAAAAAAATTAGATAACTTAATATATATTATACATCACATTTATATTGTAAACATATGTTGTTAGTAAATAAGTTGAAGACACCTATGTGAAGTATAGAGTGCATAATTTATGCATATCAGTTTGTATCCATTGCATATTTTTTAATGTATACATTTGGTATGCATAAATATAAGTTGTATTACATTTGATATGCATAAAATATATATGAATATGAGACACCCATGCATGCATATAATATGCATAATGTATACATACAAATAATTTTAACAATTACATTATTAATAATGCATATACATTAGATATAAGTTGTATACACTAGAAAAAATACAAAAACACTTCAAGAAAAATTTGATAGAAATAATAGATTTAAAAAAAAAGGAACTGCGTAAGAGAATTCTAATTTTCGGATGGTTACTTCTTCATAATCTAAATAAATTCCTGCCTTTCTTTCATATTATAAACATATACAAAACTTTGAAAAAGAAAAGATTAGATTAGTAAAAAAAATTAGACTTGATCTATAGATAAGGAGAAGAATTTAGCAAGTAAGATTGGTTAGAGGTGAACAATTTCTTGAAAGCATAAAAAAAGACGATAAAAATGGAGAAAGAAGGATTGGGACGGGGGAAGGTAAGTGGATATGCACAATTAAAACTATCATTACCCATAAATCCCACGAAATTAGGCATTTAACTAGGTAAGTGTGAAATTAGTAGTAATGACTATTAAAAGTAGAATAC
The DNA here is from genome assembly GCA_037355625.1 of Petunia x hybrida. Taxonomy (NCBI): domain Eukaryota; kingdom Viridiplantae; phylum Streptophyta; class Magnoliopsida; order Solanales; family Solanaceae; genus Petunia; species Petunia x hybrida. Next base: position 100,688 of record JBBBVM010000338.1, read on the forward strand.
CTATAGCTAAAGGTCTAGATAACATAAATAAGGAACAATGTATCTATTTAATGTTAGTGACACTAATAAATGTCTATTCTATGTAAAATTCACTTATAATATTTTAATAATAACTGTTTGTATCTATTTGTACTTATTTAACTTAATTTGATCATTGTTTGTTATATTATCTCTATATATATTTATATCTATTCTATTACTATTTCGCACCTTTAATTTAGTATCAGTTCAATTTAAAAGAAAAAGACTCCGTCCAAATTATATACATACCACCCATTTTAGCTTTTAACTTATTTGGATATTTTCAAAATTCTCTTGAAACTGGACCAGGCGTTCGACCAAATACACTCATCTGCATTGTACATTTTCATGTCTTCTCATATTTTCCAATTTTAAATATCTCTCAACCTCTACCAAAATTCTTTATTTATTTATTTACTTTTCTATCGAATTACGTTCACTTTGAACATAGACTCAATACATAACCAAATACATTCTCTACCTTTCAAAATCAATTGCCATTTTCCTATTAATATTGAATAAAAAATCAACCTTTCCTTTCTTACACTCACCCCCAACATCTCAATCCTCCATCAAACACCCAAAATCACTCTCCACATCATCTTCCCAATCAATTCCAACAGTCACTCTAATTACATTCCCAAATCCTTTCCATTTAGTCCTCAATCAGCCAACGTCTCTTTTATTCGAGGGGTACTATATAAATAGTGAAACCACAAGCAAATAAAAAATATCATACACAGATCGTCACCTTCACACACAAAAACCAGTATAAAACCAGGGACGATCAGTACACTCCCTCATCTTCTTCCTCAAATCATTTACCATACACCCTGATCTTCTCCTTTCACACAACACAGACTACACACACCATTAACATTCGAGTAATATACACACATATACGGGGGATCAGGAAAAGGAGTAAGAGCACAGATCGAAAAAAGAAAAAGGGGGATCGGGACATGGGGATTTGGAAACAGAGGCAGTGCTAACACCACCCCGTCACCACTGGAAAACTCCATCGCAGTTGGTCGCCTTTTTCTGTTCCCGTCGTCTGTTATTGAATCAATAAAAAGAAAACAGTGGGGTCAACTGCGGCATTGTGTGATTTTAGCCAGAAGTTCCTTGATCGTTCTTTTGTTGGTGTTGAGATCAGAAATGGAAAAGGATAAAAGGGTGGAAGTGGCAGCGACGCCACTATCAAAAAAACTGGTCGGCTGTCGCTTCTCTCTTCCTCTACTTTGTCGCAGCTATCATTATTCCACCATCAGATTTTGACCAGCGATGGTGACTGGTTTTTAGCGTAGCAGTCGTTGCTCTACGATCTGTTAATTACATTGATTTGTTGACTCTTTCGTTGAGTCGTTGCATATGCTGCTACTTCGTCCCATTTTGCCATCTGGATGATTATTGTGCTAATAATGCTATAGTTTTGTTGGTCTGCTATACATCATATTCGACTTTGCAGATGCCAATTACTTACTGGGTGTTGCTTTTATGCAATTTGGATATTGTGTCTAGGCCTATGAAAATATTTTATCTGAGGCCCTATACACTGATTAAAACGGATACTACACCGTTTAGGCCAATGACATTTTGGAGGCCAATATAAGTCCCGTCCCGTTATACGAAATGTCCCTTTCCGTGTCCCGAAAATAAAATAGGCGATGACGATAACATTCACATGCATTGTTGCAAAAAAAAAAAAAAACAAAAAAACAAGATAGGCAACGAGATCCGCACTTGGCATGGCAATACGACCGGCCGGTGTGTTTGCAGCCGTGACGTATCCTTAACCCCCTATCATCCAATCTGAGCCTAAGCTTTTAAAAATTCCTTTTTTCCTATTTTGCTTTTAGTATTATTTACTACTATTATTATTATTACTAACATTTTTATTTTCATTATTATTATTACTATTATTTTATTACTATTATTACTAATATTTTTATTTTCATTATTATTATTAATATTATTTTATTACTATTATTATTATTACTAACATTTTTATTTTCATTATTATTATTACTATTATTTTATTACTATTATTACTAATATTTTTATTTTCATTATTATTATTAATATTATTTTATTACTATTATTATTATTACTAACATTTTTATTTTCATTATTATTATTATTTTTATTATTATTAATAATAATTACTATTATTATTAACACTAATCAATTTTATTTGCGAGGTACCTCCCGGCAAATTCGTTAAGGATGGCGCTATTGGACAATTCCAACATTTTGCGATTATTATTGTTTCCTTTATATGATTTTACTCGGCTCACCTTTATTTCCTTTTTTACTTCACATATTGGCACACTAACTACTTTATTTCATTTGCAAGGTAAATCCGGACGAAGCCTTCCGAAGAAGAAACCATTATAAGAGATCAATACTTTATTTCATAGATAGTTATTTAAATTGTGCATTATAGTCTGTTGTTTAATATCTTTTATTGCTTATTTAGTTTAATTACTAGCTTAAAATCCCAATATTTAGTTCGGTTGATAACCACATTTGGTGGAACCCGAGAGGTGCCTAACACCTTCCTTTCAGGTTAACTTGAACCCTTACCTAGAATCTTTAGTTCGCAAGACCATGATTTCGGAGTTAATTATAAAATTGGCTAGAAACAAAAGTAGGTGCTCTAAAATGCCTAGTTAAAAATATGTTAGGTGGCGACTCCAAGTCTTACCCGTGAGTTTCGATAAGTCGAGCCTTGTTTCGAACTCTAACCGGTTCGAAAAAAATGAGTGTCGACGTCCCCGAGTCCCCAGCTTCGATAACAGAAGCCAGGTTAGCTAACGCGTCAGCTTCGGCATTTTCTTTTTGAGGAATTTGCTGGATTTTCCACTCTTGGAACGCACCGAGGGCTTTCTGTGCTCGAATCACAAATTTCTTCATCCTGGGCTCCCGAGCCGAAAAGTCACCGAGGATCTGCTTTACGACCAACTGCGAATCACTCTTTAGCTCGACTTTCTAACCCCTATTTTCTTAGCCAATTCTAAACCCGCTATTGCAGCCTCATACTCAGCTTCATTGTTGGTCAATTTCCCAAATTTCACTGAATGACTTAACCTCTCCCCGGTAGGAGTCACGAGCACTATTTCGAGCCCCGAGCCGTTGGAATTATTTGCTCCATCAGTAAAAACATTCCATACCCCGGGGGCTGGACCCTTTGAAAATAGATTCTCCCTTTCTGCCTCGGGGAGTATCCTAGCGCTGAAATCAGCCACGAAATCTGCCAACACTTGAGATTTTATGGCGGTTCGGGGCTGATATACAATGTCATACTCACTTAGCTCAACTGCCCACTTAGATAATCTCCCCGAAAATTCAGGCTTATGTAGTATTGTTCTCAATGGGAAGGTTGTGACTACAGCTATGGGATGACATTGAAAATAAAGGCGAAGCTTAATAGCTGCTACAATCAATGCAAGTGCTAACTTCTCTAAGTGAGGGTACCTTGTTTCAACATTGAGAAGAGTCTTGCTGACGTAATATCTTGGTTGTTGCTTCCCATCCTCTTCTCGAACCAAAACTGCACTGACTGCCACCTCAGAGACAGCTAAATACACCAACAATGTCTCCCCGTCCTTTGGCTTGATGAGCAACGGTGCATTTGCCAAGTAGTGCTTTAGTTCTTTCAATGTTTCCCTACGTTCGGAAAAGAACCTGTGGCACCGCTCGAATAACCTCGAGATAAATTTGCTTAGAGCGGCAAGTCGGCCAGTCAAACGTTGAACTTATTTTGGGCTTGTCAACTCCTCGGGGATTTCTTGTATGGCCTTAATCTTATCAGGATTAGCTTTGATGCGTCGCTCAAAGATAATAAATCCTAAGAACTTACCCGAGCCGATCCCAAAAGCACACTTTTCAAGGTTTAGCTTCATGCAATATTGCCTTAAAATTGCAAAAGCTTCCCTCAAATGGATCAAGTGGTCCTCCATTAGAATAGATTTCACTAGCATGTCATCTATATATGCTTCCATCGTTTTACCAGTGTAATCTTTGAACATCTGGCATACCAGCCTTTGATAAGTTGCCCCATTATTTTTAAGACCAAAGGGCATCACCTTGTAACAATATGTTCCTTCATCTGTGATGAAAGAAGTTTTTTCTTTATCGCTTGGTTCCATTAGAAATTGGTTATACCCCGAATACGCATCCAGAAAGGTCAACATTTTATGTTCAGCCATGGAGTCTATCAACCTATCTATCTGAGGTAAAGGATATGAATCCTTCGGGTAAGCCTTATTCAAGTCGGTGTAGTCAACACACATCCTCTACTTACCATTCACCATTCGGGATATTTTACTTCTCTAATGAAGCCATAATGGAGCAGCCTCTTTGTTTCATCCTGAATTGCCTTTTTCTTCACGCCAGCATGTGGCCTCTTCTTTTGTTTCACCGGGGGATGGTTGGAATTCACGTTCAATTTATGTGTCATTATCTCTGGGTCAATCCCTACCATGTCTGCGTGAGACGAGGCGAAACAGTCATCATTAGCTTTTAGCAACTCAATGAGAGCTTTCTTTGACTCGGTATCTAGCTCCGAGCCTACAAACACCTTTCTTTCTGGATATTCCTACGATAAAGCAAAAGATTCCAACTCCTCAATTGTGGAATCCTCGGCCTTTTGCTTCCAAGGCTCCTGTATGAACGCCGGGGCCTTCTCTACTTCTCCTTGAGAGCCTACTTCAAGAACCGAGCCCTACTCTTCGTCAGGCCCCGAGCTAGGTAACTGTAAATTGGATGGCCCAGCCGGGGCGACTCTATTCTTCATAGCAACTGAACAACATTCGTAAGCTATTTGCTGCTCACCTCGGATGGCTCAAATTTCCCATAGAGTTGGGAATTTAACAACTTGGTGCCAGGTAGATGGAACGGCTTCCATCTCATGAATCCAGGGTCTTTCAAGGATAACATTGTAAGCCGTATCCTCGGCCATCACTTGAAAAACAGTTTTCTTATCAACTCATTCGGCAGATGTAGTAAGAGTAATATCTCCTAGCGTCTTCTCCGTGGAATTGTTAAATCCTGTCAATATGGTTGCCTTCGAGACAACGAGGCCCTCCAACCACATCTTCTTAACAGCCCCACAATTGATAATATTTATCGAGCTGTCAAGATCGATCAAAACTCGCTTGACATCACAGTCATTAATTCTCAGCATGATTACTAGCATATCATGATGGGGAAACATCATCCCATCAAAATCTTCTTCATCGAAAACTATTTCACTCTCCGACCCACCAGCTCAGGTCCTCTTCTCCATGGTGATCGAGAGTTTTGAGAATTTCTTCGCAGCAGTGAATTTGACACCATTCACCTCTAACCTACCAGTTATAACATTCACAATTCTTTTAGGATCAGTGTTGTCTGTCATTGGATTAAATTGATAGAACTGATATGTAAGCTAAAAATGTGACTTTGGAACAAATATTATTGCTAGTTCCCCACAGACGGCGCTAATTTGTGTTGGCCTAAATCTGATTAGGACAATAAATCGAATTTATTTTGGGTTAATTAACAATTGTTTGTATCAAAGTCGTGAGATAACAAAAACTACAGCAAAGAAACTTGAACAATAGCAAAGAGACAAAAAGTAAGTGTTTGAGATATCTTTCTGTATGATTTTCCCTGATTACATAGCTTCTATTTATAATCTAAAAGGATGAAAAGACAATAAATACATTTAATGGCCATTACACCACGTTTAATCATGGTCAGCCCATGATCTTTCTCTTAAATGTCCATATAACGGTCGACAGTTACAGAAGATAAAAGCTCATTTGTAAAGAGTGAAACTTCCCCGAGGGGTGAACTGGTTGCCTCGTGATGACTACCCTTCGGTCATCCCGAGTGACGACTCTTAGCCAGGATTCATTCTCGCCCGAGGCATCTAGCCTTGGGATCAAACCAAGCTTCTTCGAAGGGTTGTCTTCAGAGGACTCAGCCGACTCGAGCCTTAACGCCGAGGCTTGGTAGATTTCCACCCAATACAATTTTATCCCATATTTGGTTTGGAAAATTGATGATGATGTCGCACACCGTATAGGAGTTGGTTGGATGAAGTGAAGACTCGCCTCCGGTGTACTATGCGGCAATAGAGTGCCTTATAGCCTCAAAGGCAAATTTTATATAGTGGTTGTCAGGCCAGCTATGTTGTATGGAGCAGAGTGTTGGCCAGTCAAGAACGTGATATCCAGAGGATGAGTGTGGCAGAAATGAGAATGCTTAGATGGATGTGTAGTCACACTAGGATGGATAAGATTAAGAATGAAGCCATCAGTGACAAGGTGGGTGTGGCCCCAATGGTAGACAAGATGCGAGAAGCGAGGCTATGATGGTTCGGCCATGTGAAGAGGAGAAGTGCAGATGCCCCGGTTAGGAGGTGTGAGAGGTTGGCGGTGCTAGGTCTACGGAGAGGTAGAGGTAGATCGAAGAAGAACTAGGCCGAGGTGATTAGACAAGACATGGCCCATATCCAGATCACCGAGGACATGACCCTAGATAGGAGGGCGTGGAGGTCGAGGATTAGAGTAGAAGGTTAGATACTGGTTAAGTGTCTTGTCTATTATTAGGTATTATAATATACTATGCTATATAGACTAGCTCCATCTTAGGCTTTGTATTTATATCTAATGTTTATCTCTTTATTTTGAATAGGCGTTAGTTTCATCATTCTCGTTTGCATGCTAATTCCATCTTATTTTCAAACGTGTTTTCTAAAATATTTTCTCTAGCCGAGGGTCTATCGGAAACAGCCTCTCCACTTTAGTGGGAGTGAGGTTTGCGTACATCTCACCCTCCCCCAGACCTCACTTGTAGGATTATACTGGGTATGTTGTTGTTGTTGTTGTTGTTGTTGTTATTGTTGTTTGGTTTGGATTTTGAGCCATGTATAAGTAATACGTGGTATAACTTAATACACCAATTGGTGTATTATCTAGTAGAGCATGGAATAACAATCCATGGATAAAGTTATACATAGATTAAACACTAAAATAACGATACTATACTACCAATTGATGTATTATCTAATACCTAATAGAGCATGGAATAACAATCCATGGATAAAGTTATACATGGATTAAACATTAAAATAACAACACTACCATTGTCTTTTTCTTATGATCCAATGAAGGCCAAACATCCAAGGGTATAATTGTAAAGTCATTGCTTTTACTTTAAAAAATATCTTGTAAGTCCAATTTTAGAACAATGAACCAAACACCCAACAAAAAATAATTCATGTATTATTAATCCATATATTACTAATCCCAATATTACTAATCCATATATTACAATCCCCGTATAACTTACCTTTGAACCAAACGACCTATTTAATGGTATACGGTGGTTTGACACTCTATAATATGTTCAGTGCTAAAACTGTATGGGGTCGTTCTGTTGGGGGTGTAAAAGCCTAATACATGTATTAAAAACCACACTAAATTATTACCATGTTTGGTTGGTTTGAGTGAAATTTTAATACTAGCATAAAAATAGTACAACGTTTGGTTAGACTTTTAGACATAATACCCGCATAACTTAATGATGAAATTTATGTATTATTTTATGCATGGTAGAAGGTGGAATTAGTAATGTGGGTATAAGCAATGTAGGTATTAAAATTTAAAATGACAATATTAACCCCTCATAATATATAAAAATATTTTTTTTAATTTATTTAAATAATAAATAAATATATTAAAATTATACTTTGTATATTAATTTGTGATATATATCAATGATTTAAGAAATAATTCCTACATTAAAATCCCCACATAGTTAATACATACGTTGCTAATACCTGCATTGCTAATTCACACATTACTAATACATGTCTTAAAGGTATTTCAACTGACCCCTAAAGGGTTTTCTTGGTAGATAGAATGTTCGTTGATTGCCACTCACGGCCCTTTAGTTTTGGTTTGTGACACAGAATTTTGAATATCATTTCAATTATTGTTTACTAGTTTTAGAAGAAAGAGATGTCGAAGTAAAAAGCATAAAGTTTTAATTTGACTTGTGTAGTGAAATATCTTTTTACAGATGTAACAAAAAAAAAAGTATCTTCTAACAATATTAAGTATGAAATTTGTGCAAAAACAGCACAAATTTTCAAGATCTGATGAGCACGCTAAATTTCGTGATAATTTTATCACAAGTTCTTACAAAGCCGCCAAAAGTTTAATTATTCATAATTTTTTAGAAGCAACTTGTCGATACAGTTGTCAAGAAATACACTGTCGACGACACTCATAAGAACTTGTGTAAAAAATTTGAAGCGGCCATCAAAACTTGTAATGTGGAGCTATCTTCGTAAAAATTTATTAAAAGGGAACAAAACTTAAACATCACGTATTATAATGACCCTACTCATGCAAATAACCTAGATGACATGATTTTGAGGGTAAAGAGCACAAACAGCTACTTTTTGCGCGTGCCTGTACAACTTTAGCTATTTAAGGGTGCACATGTTGGTTACTTTATCTATCTTCAGATCATTTGCATTGAAGTTCATGTAACATCAAGCAAACTTCATCCCTTTGGTCCGAAGTTGAAATCGGTTTTTTTTTCTCAACTTCAAACCAATAAAACAAAAAGTGTGAATTTGGTTTGAAGTTAAGCCCAACTTCATATTTTTAGCTTGACTTTGATTTATTTTCATATCAAAAAATTTAAGTAGTGTGAAATTCATACCATAGATATTCAACTTTAATCCCAATAGTTTGAAAGTGAGTGGCTATACTTGTGAATTGTTTTTAGTAAATGGTTAAAAACTTAATGATATGGATAAAACTAGCTGCATTGTTAAACTTTTACGAGTTTTGACTATGGAATTTTTACATAAAAGTACAAGTTTTAGAAGTTATTTACAAAACATAGCAATAATTTAGCAAAATTATCCATTATAAAAGAAATGAGAAGTTAATTACAAACATAGCAAAAACATAGCAATATTTTCTCATAACATACCAAACCCTTACATTCTTCCTCCTATTTCCCCCACTATCACTTTTGCTCCTCCCATTTTATCCTATTTCACTTTTCCTCCCACTATTTCCCCCAATTTCACTTTTACTCCTCCCATTTCCCCCAATTTCACTTTTCCTCATCCCATCCTTATTGTATCTCGATGTTTCTCAACTACCAACTACCTTGTATCTCATTGTATCTCAACTACCAACCACCTCGTATCTAACCGTAACTCACCTACCAACCACATCGTATATTGTATCTCAACTACCAACCACATCGTATCTCGTTGTATCTCACTGTATCTCAATTACCAACCACCTCGTATCTAATCGTATCTCGCCTAACAACTACATCGTATCTCAACTACCAACCACATCGTATCTAACCGTATCTCGCCTACTAACCACATCGTATCTTATTGTATCTCACTATATCTCTGCTACTAACCACATCGTATCTAACCGTATCTCGCCTACCAACCATATCGTATCTCATTGTATCTCAACTACCAACCACCTCGTATCTAACCGTATCTCGCCTACCAACCACATCGTATCTTATTGTATCTCAACTACCAACCACATCGTATCTCGTTGTATCTCACCGTATCTCAATTACCAACCACCTCGTATCTAACCGTATCTCGCCTAACAACTACATCGTATCTCAACTACAACCCACATCATATCTAACCGTATCTCGCCTACCAACCACATCGTATCTCATTGTATCTCACTGTATCTCAGCTATTAACCACATCGTATCTAACCGTATCTTGCCTACCAACCATATCGTATCTCATTGTATCTCAACTACCAACCACCTCGTATCTAACCGTATCTTGCCTACCAACCACATCGTATCTTATTGTATCTCAACTGCCAACCACATCGTATCTCGTCGTATCTCACTGTATCTCAACTACCAACCACCTCGTATCTAACCGTATCCCGCCTACCAACCACATCGTATCTCATTGTATCTCACTGTATCTCGACTATCAACCATCTCGTATCTAACCGTATCCCGCCTACCAACCATCTCGTATCTAACCGTATCTCGCCTACCAACCACATCGTATCTCGTTGTATCTCAACTACCAACCATCTTGTTTCAGATTGTTTCAATGTTGTTTCTAAACTCTTTCACATTTTTTGCGTTGTTTCACATTATTTTTTACATTTTATTTCAGACTTTTTCACTAGCTGTTTCAGACTGTTTCAGCGTCGTATCTGCACTATTTTTGCTCCGTATCTAACTGTATCTCGTTGTATCTGTGCTATTTAAGACTGTTTCAGCGTCGTATCTGCACTATTTTTGCTCCGTATCTAATTGTATATGCGTTGTTTCAGACTGTTTCACTATCGAATCTGCACTATTTTTGCTCTGTATCTAATTGTATCTCATTGTATCTGCGTTGTTTCTTACGGTTTAAGAACTTCTTTTTAAATACTTTATCTTTTAACCGAAAAACTTATTGACATTGTAATATCATTCCGTAGGACATAGTGAAAATGGGAAATTAGGGACAAAAATACCTAAAAACATTTACCAATGTACTGACATGAATGCAAACTATGGTAGAAAGTATCAACTTGGAGTATTGTATAAGTAAATCAAAATTTGAACAATATAAAACATGTTAATCTATTCTTTTGAAATGGAAAGCACTGATACAGTCAATTCCCCTTCTTATAACACCTAAAATTAGTACTTAGATGTGTAAGATTAACCAAACTCTATCAACTACGTAAATGCGTGGATCAGACACCATATAAAATGACAAGCACATTAATTGACAGGTGTAGCTCAAAGGGTAAAACACTAAATTCAAGGATGCTTTACTGGAAGAAGTGAAAGATTAATATGTTAGCACCGTCAGCTTGAAGATTAATATGTTAGTACCAGCGAAAATGACAACTATAATTTGCACTCCGCGCATGTTAGCACTGTCAGCTTAAATTACCAACTGTAATCACCTAATTTTGGTACGAATACAGAAAAATTGCTCAAAATAGCCGTGTTATGTTCTTAGGATTTTTGCCGAAATCTTCCTAAATTTTAGTCTTTATTTTAATTAAAATTGTCATTAATTAGGATAGAAAATATGAAAAAAAATACTTGTTATGTGTTTAATTTTTGATTATATAGTTTAATTGATATAGTATTGTAAAGTATGCGGTTTACCTTTAGTTAGTTGTGTGTGTATCAACCATTTTAATGGCCATTTGTAAAAACTAATAGCCCACAATATTGGCCCGTCAGCCCACTTGCATAACCCAAGCCCATACCACACATATATATACACAAATCCCATTTTTCTTGCCATTTACACAAAAATCAGAATAATGGGGCAAACCCTTGCCAAAATTTTATAAACTCGCCGGAAATCGCCTCCACGGCGGAACCACCGGTCGGCCGCCGTCGACCACCGCCGGCCGGCCACCGGAAAATTTTAAAAAAATATCAGTCGACTCCTTTCGTCCCCCTCATTCCATTTCTCCAATTGGTTTCGTCAAAATCCAAGCCGTTTGGAGTAGATCGGAAGTCAAAGTTGCGGTCAAACAAAAATCCGGCCACTTTGTACTTTTTTCGGTAAGTTTCCTAGTTCCCTCCCTTCCTTTACTCCTCCCTCAACCTCGTATCCCACTTATCCCAAAAAACCCCGCCCCTTGTACCCCATTTCTGCCCCGTTTCTGTGTCTTTCTTCTTTCTTCTTATTTTTTTTTTCTTTTCTGTTTTGGCTTCGGCATGGTGTGAGGATGAGAGGCTGTGATGATTTCGTTTGTGGGGGTGGGATTTTGTTTGAATTAGGGGCAGAGATGATGAACGGAGGCTGTGGGAATTGTTTTGATGGCGTTTGTAGCAACGAGGCAGTGACGAGGTGTTTGTTATGATGATGTTGATTGGAGTCGATGGCTAGGCGGGGGCTGTGATTGTTTCTGTTTCTGAAATGAACGGAGGGGTGGGCTGTGATGAGTCGATGAAGCAAAGCTATGATGAAACGCTTGATGTGACAAAGCGATGAGTGGTGGAGAAGCGATGGTGCAGCATTGCTAATGGCGCGAGACAGCGATGGCGACTAGCTCGACGCCAGTTAGATTGAAGTGAACCCTATCTTTTCCCTTTTTGTTTATCAATCTATTTTCTTTTCCTGTAAATCTAGAGTTTAATGTTAAGGAAGTGTTGTCGCTTATGTATGTTTGCCATCCTGTTCAATGAAAGTTTATTTCTTCAAGCATTGTTTGTTTCTTCAAGATGATAAATGTTGGTTGCGTGCTTGTTCATGTTCACAGATGAAAGGAAAATGAAGATTGGTTCACTGTCGAATTGTGGTGTCAATGCTTGCGTGAATTGATTGTATCAATAGGAGTTCGTATGTTCTGTTTGTTGTAGTTCAGCTTTAGTTTTGGAGTTTAGTCTAGATTGATTACTTGTTGCATTCAAGAGTGAATATCTAGTAACTTGTTCTTGCGTCTCTGTCTCTTTAAACATGAGCTTTGTCCATGTTCCTTTTGGATTAAGTGGAGATCTTGGCTTAAAAACAAGTATGGAATCTGTATAAGATGGTGTGTTGCTCATGATCAGTATGAATTCGTATGTGATGTGTGAATTTGTATGTGTGACATCTCTGTGAGAGAAATTTTATGTTGTATGATGAGTTTCAAGTTAGTTTGCCTGCTCTATTTGCTAGAGGTGTGTATTAATTAGCCAATCTTGGCTCCAGAATGATGCTCAAGAGTAATCTAGTTTGTTAGTTTCAAGGGTCAAGCGACCATCTCTGAACTCGTGGAGGGGCTGTTTTTAGCTTGGTTTTGATAGTTTGATTCTAAGTTTGTTTTGGTCTCTTTAGTATAAGTTTAGTTAGTTTGGGGCTGATTTAGGGTGGCTAGTTTGGTCCTAGTTTCTTCTATGTAATGTAATGAGTAATGGGGGTCCTTTTAGAGGACCCTACTTGTACATATTTCATCATTTTTGAACTGTTTTGGCTGCTGAAATAATGATCTTTCAGCTGCTCTACTATGCTGAAAATGGCCAAAAAACACTCAAGTATAGGGGTGTGGGCTTGTACTTTTGTACAAGTCCACACTCCACCCTTTAGACCCCAATTTTCAGCTATAAGAGGCCATTTATTGCCCTTTTTCAACAGGAACTAACAGCTGAAAACAACACCAAAAACCAGCTGAAACTACAAGCTGAAATTGACAGAAAAGAGAGCAAAACACTTTTAAAAAAAATAGTAAGTTTGAGAGTTAGGATTTAGAACCAAAAGCCATTACTTCAAGTGTCTTTTGGGGTATAAATCTACTAGTTTTAAGAGTTAAAAGGGGGTCATAAAGGGCTGTTTAGTGGCTGTCTCATTTGGTTCTAGTTGGCTTTGTTTCATTTGCTTTTTGGCTTGGAATTTTCGGCACAAGGTAAACACAAATGAACCTTGTATTTTCTTTGAATTTATTTGGTTCTAAAATGACATGAAATCATCATGTGTTTGATATTCTAAAAGACTATAGTTTAATGTGTTTAGTCAGTTTATTAAACTTTTGAATGTTGTGTTTAAACAGTAGAAAAATGCTAGTGTCATTGTATGCATGATTCGTCTTACCCTTTATAGCTTATATATGATTATTAGTGGAGCAAGTATGAATAGTTTATATATATGATTATTAGTGGAGCAAGTGTATGTATGTGGCAAGGTGTGTTAACATGTTTAAATATGAACTTTTCTCAAAACATGGTCAAAATCTGGACATTTAGGCAAATTATAGGATATAATTGAAGGAAAAGTGGACTGAGTCTTGTACGTAAAGAAACTGAGCACGAAAACAAATTTGCAGAAACAGCCACTGTTGAGCCACGTTTTTCTGCTGCTGCACCAACTTGCAGAAACAGCCACTGTTGAAAAAATAGAAATGTAAAACAATCTATTTGTGCAAAGTATAAAATGAAATTGTAAAGTGGCCAAAATCTAAAGAAAATATCATTAGTGGGTTGTTTTTGCACAATGTTTAATGTATCATCTTTTAGAAAGCCTCTGACCCGAATATTTTGTAAAACAGCCTATTATTTAGCAAGTCTTGGATAGACGACCATTATTTTGATATATAATCACCAAGTTTATAGAGTTATGTTGGCTTCCATATCATTTCTTTTCTTTTGTCATTTTATTTCAAAACCAATGTTACTATTTAATAACAAAATATAATACGATTAGGCAAAAATAATAGGATTGTGAAGGCTTATAAGATTAGGCAATATTATAAGTATGATTTGTGATCTACTTGTTAAGCTAAATGAAAACTAAAATTCTAAATCAATTATTTTTGAAGTTAATTAACTTCTTTTAAAAATAGACCAATCCTTTGCAAGGTTGGAGATACGCGATACATTTTATTTTGAATCAAAGTGTAAATTCTTCCAGTCCTTTGTGAGGTTGGAAAGGAATTAACACTTTTAAATTCTCTGAATCGAAGTTTAAATTCAAATTAATGGCATTAATATAACAACCGTATTTAATAAATTAAAATTGCGACAATAAAGCAACTGTGCTCGGCACAGGACTCGAGGGTGCCTAATACCTTCCCGAGAGTCAACTGAGAACCTTCCCCGAATATCTGACGCAGACTATTAGACGAGTCAAGGGTGTTCCAGGTACACCACTTTGGTGACTTGGCACACCTTTAACTTGTCAAGTGGCGACTCCGATAATCTCTTAATAATTGTGTACCTGCGAACACTCGTCATAACCTTTAAAATACGCAATTTCTATTCCTTTTAGTTTTGTGTGTCAAAAAAGGGTCGTGACAGCTTGGCGACTCCGCTGGGGAAAATTGGTGAAAACTAGAATCTCCGGCTTTGATAAATTGTCGCATTTTTAATTTATTAAATATTTGGTTGTTATATTCTTGCCGTTATCACATGAAAGTTGAATGTTACTGCTTTGATATTGTTGAACTGTATATAAACTGTCTTCTTCCGCAAACCTCTGAGTCTTCTGGAACACTGCACACATACACGCCAGTTTCGCTTTGTCGGCTGGAATTTCTGTCTTGTCTTCGGGCAAAAAAAGTTAACCCTGTTTTAGGAGGAGGTGCGTTGGGTTAGGCCGTTAGACGTTGTCGACCGGTACCCCTGAGGCACTTCCAAATGGCTGAATCATTAGATCATGAACCCATTGAGTCACCTAGAGTTTGACCCGCTCCAATTTAGGTCGAATTATCTGCATATCATTGGATTTAATGAGGTGCGGTACACCGGTATTGCACTTGTCTAGGCTGACCCCTTTGTGTCAAGATGGGCCCGTGTCCCGAAAAGACACAATATTGGCATCTTATGTGTTGCATTTGTTGTAGAAAGAGGGTTGTTATACTGACCGATCACCGGAGGTGGGTGTTAAATTTTGAAAAAAAAAAAAAAAATTGAATTGAGAAAAATGAAAAAATGGGTTTAGTCCCGTGTCTCAAAATATCTTTAGTTACTCTCCGCCCCTGTCAAATAAAGTAGAGGTAGTTCCGCAACTACTACCGTGGTTGTTGCCCTCGACCGATCTCATCCACTTGAAAATTCGTGTAAAAGTTGCAGCAGGCGGGTTACACGTTCCACTGTGCCGAGATGTGAGGTGCAGGTGGTGATGATCACCCCGGGGTATGCGCTAGCGCCCTTGACAGGCACTCCAGAACCCGAATTTTCGATATTCCTTTTTATTTCTCATCAAACGAATGCATTTTACGCCGTTATAATGGCGAATTTTTTTTTCAAGAACTTTTTGGAGTCTAATTTTGTGTACGGATTTGGTCTCAAGTATTAGAAAATAATTTGTCATAATTTTGCGCCATTATAGTTTTGCGCCGGTATAATGGTAAAATTTTGGGACCCTTTTGTCTTTGAGTCTGTATCCAAGTCAAGTCCATATTTTTGGAAAGTAATTTATCGGGGTTTTACGCCGTCATAATGGCCAATTTTTGTAAACCAATTTTGCATCTAATTCGTGTAATATTTTGTGTCGTTGTGTCGTCATAATGGCCAAATTTTGTACATACTCAAAGATTCTTTTTCGAATTAGATCAAAGAGTTTGTTTCAAAAAAAATTGTGTCCATTTTTGTGTTGTCATAATAGCCGATTTTGGGATCACCTTTCGGTTGAAAAAAAAAAATATTTTGTTTCATAATCTGTTCTTAAGTTCTGTTAGAACCTCCCTCGGGTTGAGTCTTAAATTTTTCATTAAACAAAAAAAAAATATTATTTTTAGGGTCCCACTCTTCTTTGTATTGTACTTTTCAAGGTCAAGACAGGGTACAAACGATAAATTGCAATTAGCTAAGTTGTATTTTGCGTCGATCCTCGTGGAATAATCTGACTCCGCTAAAATATCGAGTCTCATTATTTTTACCGTCCGGGTGTACCCACCTAATGTGTCAGTTTGTATATATCTTTTGACTCGTGTATCACGTTAAGCAGTTTATTTTGAGTCTGTCTCGTGTCGTTTGTCTAAATTATGTTTTTGAGTCAGAAAAAGAGGTAAAGAAAGAAAAATAAAAAAAAATCATCCAAGTTTGTCCTTGTTCTAATTACGTGTCAGTTACAATTTTGTTCTGATTTTTCTCAAGGCACGTAAGCAATCTTTAAGGGATACGGTCGGTACACTCGGCTTGCGCCGAGAACCATTTCGGGATGACGCATAACAACCCTAGGCTTGCAATTTGTAACTCTTTTGTGCTAATCTGATTTGTTTGCCACTAGCCTTGGAGTTTGGAAGTTGCTACGGAATTTTGGTATTATCTCGCGCCCGTACGCAATAGGATCAAAGGGACCTGTTACCATGTCGTTTGATAAGGGAAGTTCTGAGATCAGCGCCCATGAACTTCTGGTGCTGGGAAATAAGAGGTTGACTGAAGAGGTAAAAAATTTGAAACAGTTGGTGGCTGACTTGTATATTGCCATTGCCACGGGGAAAGCATCTCCTCCTATGCCGACCAATCTTTTAGGGGCTGCTTCATTCTCTGCACATCAGGCACGTGGCTCACCTACTAAATTTGAGGACCCACAGTATTCTCCCGACTTTCCTTACTACCAGAACGATGCAAGTGATGGGGGATCGTCTAAAATGCATCCTTGGGCACCACATCCATCTCAAATGGGGCATACTTCGCCCAAAGCCTCTGTTCCACCATTCGCGGGTCCTATTAGGAGGGAGAATCTTGGAAGGAAAGATGAAAGGGAGCGAGGTCCAGGAAGAAGGGATGAGGAATGGTGTAAACAACCCCACTCATACCCTCGAGCCTCACGGAAACATCATTTGCAACACTACCCTTTGCAAAAATATTGCGTTCCTCCACTCCAAAAAGCGCGACCATATGCTCCAAAAACTGCCTATCCGCAATGGCACGCACCAGCCCCACAACCCACATACCACACTCACCAAGCTCAACATAATCAATACCAGACTCCACATAAATTGCCATATCGGCCAAAGAGACCTTCTACTTTCGTCCCAGGACCCAAATACAAGAGAGCGCGAGAGGAGGGAAAGAAGAAGCTCACGCCAATCGGAGAATCTTACACTAATGTCTTCGAGAAGTTGCAGGCTTTGGATATGTTGAGGCCGGTCAAAGGAGGAATGCATCCAAGGGACAAAGTGGATGACTCTCGTCAATGCGCTTACTATTCAGGCGCACGTGGTCATGACACAGAAGATTGTCACTATCTCAAGAGGGCAGTCCAAGCCCTGATAGATAATGGTCAGATTCAAGTCGAGGGTTTAGATACAACAAATATCAACCAGAACACATTGCCTGTCTGTGATGATGTGCACATGGTGGGTATGGTATGTGGAGAAGATTTGAGAGCTGAATCTGCAATGCCGGTAGTACCTGTTGGTGATGTGTCAATTGGGGCTAACCAAATGCTTGTGACAGTGAACTGTGTTCCTGAAATTGTGTTTGGGGTAGTAGACAGAGTAAGGGTGGAAGAAATGAAGAAGACGAACATGTCTCTCGAGAAGCCAATTCCATATCTTGCCCAGTCAGTCATCAATCCTAAAGAAGTGAAATCTGCCATGATGGGAGTTGGAGAAAATGAGGAAAAGCAGAAGATGTTGCCAGATTCAGGGATTTTCTTTGGTATCAGCATGGTACATCTTGGTGAAGGGGTCAACAATGCCTAACACAGGAAAACTAGCCCTGACTTGCAATTGAGAGACTGTGAAATGTTGTAGCTTGTTTTGCTAATCTTTTTGTGTACTTGGTTATTTAAGGTTTGTAATCCAAGTGCATTATTTTGCTTATTTTGATGTTCAAACTCTTCTATCTTTAATTCAATGAAAAGCGAGATCTCTTCTCGTCTCGACATTATTTCTCTTGTTTTTTTTCTTGGTCTTGTTTTCTTAGTATTCTGTTTTATGTTTTGTCGGCCTTAATAACATGACATGCGTGCGGAATTCACGCCTTGATCTAAATATGTGCTCTGACATTGTGAGCTATCTGAGAAGTCAAAAGGGGATAAAATAGGGAGTGAAATAAATTGGGAGTTAATCAATAGTCACCCGATAAGGGAGATCGGTGAGAAGTTCAAGATCGTGCACGGTCGCTTCGACCGAAGTTGAAATACCCGTTTTGAGAACTATCAGTGAGGATACGTATGGATCAGTCCAGCTCAATTGATTGAATCATTATTTGTGCGAGGCATTCTCGGGTCGGGATGACGAACGGCTTCCGTTTCTTCTACCCAAACACTATATCTTTTGTAATCCCTTTTGTTGTTTTCTTTGGCCTACCTTCCCTTGGAATCAATTTGATGTGATTAAAGAAAAGAAAAGAGAAAAAAAAATCAAAAGAAGACAAAACAAAATCTACCTTAGTGTAGAGCTACGTCTGACCTGATTCCTCTCAAAAGGATACGTAGGCAACCATTCGGGTGCAGTCATAACAGGGAAAAGTTCATTTTTTCCTTGTTCCTCGTTGACGCAAAAGCTTGCCTCCAAGTTTGCGGCCAACATCAAAAGAAATTTTGTTCCCCATGCTATGCTAAACTGGGGCAGAAGTTTGTTTTTATTTTATTTTAATAAAATAAAATAAAAACAAACTTCTATTTTTTGTACCATCTATTCATATGTTTCACGAGATATCAGTCTCGAAATTGGGGACGAAACTCAAAATGCCCCAGTTTATCCTAAACCGGGGCAGAAGTTGGTTCTGGGAAAAAAAAAAAGAAAATCAGAAATTCAAAGGATAATTCCTCGATTTTTCAATAAATTGAAGCCTCAGTTAGTTATTATTTTAAAAGAAATGACTCCAAGGGTTGTAATATTTACCAAGTCGTTTCATGAGATGCTTTCATACCGCTCTTCAAGCCAACAAAAAAAAAAAAAAAAGGAATCCCCAATTTGCCTAAACTGGGAAAAAGTTTGGTTTATTTTCAAAAGCGGTGATTTCAAATCGTGTAATGCTCATTCTAGTCGTCTCATGAGATGTTTTGAGTTTTTGTGCTGAATTCTTTTCTTTATAGCCTAACCAAATCCAACATTGCAATCCAAATAAAGACCCTTCTGACCGATCATTGAGAATGTCAAGCCGAGTGGTGTATCAAGGGACAATTTTTACACTGTAAAGTCGCATTTCTTATGAGTCGACAATCGCATTTGAGAGATGGGAGCACCAGGGTCATTAAAGGAGAAATTCTCTGAAGAATAAAGATAAAGGCCGAAAATTGAAGAAAGAAAGAAAAGGTGGGGTCGATCGGTAAGGAAAGATAGGAGATCAATGAGGAAACAGCGAAAAAATGACCAAAAAAAAAAACAAACAAAAAAAAACAACAAAAAGAAAAAAGAAAAATGAAATCTTGTCGGTGAAAACCTGAAAGGGCGCTGCAAGACAATAGTGAGTTAAAAGAACAAAGAGAGAGGCTAGTCGGTGAAAAC
The DNA here is from genome assembly GCA_037355625.1 of Petunia x hybrida. Classification (NCBI taxonomy): domain Eukaryota; kingdom Viridiplantae; phylum Streptophyta; class Magnoliopsida; order Solanales; family Solanaceae; genus Petunia; species Petunia x hybrida. The sequence continues at coordinate 120,625 of JBBBVM010000338.1, forward strand.
TCGAAAGGGCACTACTAGTCGAATGAGGGTCGTTATATTTGCCATCAGACAAGATTGGAAGAATGGGAGCAAAATCAGGGATAGATCGTGTGAACGGATGAAGAGCTGATTCCAAAATGCATGTCATGTTTAATAAGGTCGTTATTTCACCTCCGGATAAGTTCTTCTTTTTCTGGAGACATCTTTCATTCAATGTCTCCTCTTGAAATTCTTTCATTTTATTTTCTTCTCATTTCTTTTCGAGCAATAGAAAGCTTCGCAAAGCTCGTTTACAAGTTTCATAGTCGTACTAGAGCAAGTCAGGACCAAACTAGATAATTGGAGTCCAATGTTGCACATTGGTATAAAGAATGACGGTCCAAAGGATGTACCATGAAAGAGATCGTCCAAGGATAAGCAGATTCAAGATGCAGTTTCCAGTCTTAAAGTCAAAATCCGCACAACTATAAGCGGACATTTCATTTTCAAGTCAAAGCCTGCCTGAGCGGCAATTTCAAGTTTCAGGGGTTTCAAATTTCAAGTCAAAGCCAGCCCAAGCAGCAATTTCAAGAGCAGCAGTTTCAACTTTCATGTCAGAAGCAACCTTTACAAGGAAATTCATTTCAAGAAGCCGAGGCACCCACATGGAGAATGAGGGAGTAGTTTAGAGAAAGTCAAGGCACCCACCTGGAGAATAAGGGAGTAGTTTAGAGGTAGTCGAGGCACCCACTTGGAGAGTGAGGGAGTAGTTTAGAGGTAGTCGAGGCACCCACCTGGAGAATGAGGGAGTAGTTTAGTGAAAGTCGAGGCACCCACCTGGAGAATGAGGGAGTAGTTTAGAGATAGTCGAGGCACCCACCTGGAGAATGAGGGAGTAGTTTAGAGATAGTCGAGGCACCCACCTGGAGAATGAGGGAGTAGTTTAGAGAAAGTCGAGGCACCCACCTGGAGAATAAGGGAGTAGTTTAGAGGTAGTCGAGGCACCCACCTGGAGAATGAGGGAGTAGTTTGGAGAAGTCGAGGCACCCACCTGGAGAATGAGGGAGTAGTTTAGAGAAAGTCGAGGCACCCACCTGGAGAATGAGGGAGTAATTTGGAGAAGTCGAGGCACCCACCTGGAGAATGAGGGAGTAGTTTAGAGGTAGTCGAGGCACCCACCTGGAGAATGAGGGAGTAGTTTAGAGATAGTCGAGGCACCCACCTGGAGAATGAGGGAGTAGTTTAGAGATAGTCGAGGCACCCACCTGGAGAATGAGGGAGTAGTTTAGAGATAGTCGAGGCACCCACCTGGAGAATGAGGGAGTAGTTTAGAGATAGTCGAGGCACCCACCTGGAGAATGAGGGAGTAGTTTAGAGATAGTCGAGGCACCCACCTGGAGAATGAGGGAGTAGTTTAGAGAAAGTCGAGGCACCCACCTGGAGAATGAGGGAGTAGTTTAGAGAAAGCCGAGGCACCCACCTGGAGAATGAGGGAGTAGTTTAGAGAAAGTCGAGGCACCAACCTGGAGAATGAGGGAGTAGTTTAGAGGAAATCGAGGCACCCACCTGGAGAATGAGGGGAGTACTTTAAAGAAAGTCGAGGCACCCACCTGGAGAATGAGGGAGTAGTTTAGAGATAGTCGAGGCACCCACCTGGAGAATGAGGGAGTAGTTTAGAGAAAGCCGAGGTACCCACCTGGAGAATGAGGGAGTAGTTTAGAGAAAGTCGAGGCACCAACCTGGAGAATGAGGGAGTAGTTTGGAGAAGTCGAAGCAACCACCTGAAAAACAAGAGAATACATTTGAAGAAGGCTAGGCGCCCACCTGAAGAACGAGGGAATTCATTTCTGCAAGAGGAAGACCCACCTGAACCAAGAACGGTGGTTTCATTTTTCAAAAAATGAGGGGAGCAAGAACCAAGAAGCTCATCTCGGGAAGCATGAAGACTTAGAATAGGAATTGTAACTTTACATTTTCAATGTTGTACTTTCATTTTCTCTGTAAAGCAATGACCGCCAATCAGCAAGCAACCAGTGACCAGCAGCGACAGCCCTTGTGTGCCTAAGAGTGTCTAGTATCAGTCCCAAGTGTGTCTAGACGAGTCTCTAGTTTGTCTTAGTAGTCTAGAGTGTCTAGTTTTGTCTTAGAGAGTCTAGAAGAGTCTGGTGTCTGTTTGAATGCGGTAGTCCCAGCTGCCGCACATAAGGAACTACACTGACCTGATTCCTTAGTCCGGGGATATGTAGGTAACTTTGTTCTCGGTTAGAACCGAAATTCAAGGTACGGTAACCATTTTGGAAAGCATGCTCTCGGCTAGAACCGAAAAGCCAAAATTAGTTGTAGATTACTTCTTTGTCCGAAAACTCTTCGTGTTCCCGAACAAAGAGGGGCAGCTGTAATCACCTAATTTTGGCACGAATACAGAAAAATTGCTCAAAATAGCCGTGTTATGTTCTTAGGATTTTTGCCGAAATCTTCCTAAATTTTAGTCTTTATTTTAATTAAAATTGTCATTAATTAGGATAGAAAATATGAAAAAAAAATACTTGTTATGTGTTTAATTTTTGATTATATAGTTTAATTGATATAGTATTGTAAAGTATGCGGTTTACCTTTAGTTAGTTGTGTGTGTAACAACCATTTTAATGGCCATTTGTAAAAACTAATAGCCCACAATATTGGCCCGTCAGCCCACTTGCATAACCCAAGCCCATACCACACATATATATACACAAATCCCATTTTTCTTGCCATTTACACAAAAATCAGAAAAATGGGGCAAACCCTTGCCAAAATTTTATAAACTCGCCGGAAATCGCCTCCACGGCGGAACCACCGGTCGGCCGCCGGAAAATTTTAAAAAAAATATCAGTCGACTCCTTTCGTCCCCCTCATTCCATTTCTCCAATTGGTTTCGTCAAAATCCAAGCCGTTTGGAGTAGATCGGAAGTCAAAGTTGCGGTCAAACAAAAATCCGGCCACTTTGTGCTTTTTTCGGTAAGTTTCCTAGTTCCCTCCCTTCCTTTACTCCTCCCTCAACCTCGTATCCCACTTATCCCAAAAAACCCCGCCCCTTGTACCCCATTTCTGCCCCGTTTCTGTGTCTTTCTTCTTTCTTCTTATTTTTTTTTCTTTTCTGTTTTGGCTTCGGCATGGTGTGAGGATGAGAGGCTGTGATGATTTCGTTTGTGGGGGTGGGATTTTGTTTGAATTAGGGGCAGAGATGATGAACGGAGGCTGTGGGAATTGTTTTGATGGCGTTTGTAGCAACGAGGCAGTGACGAGGTGTTTGTTATGATGATGTTGATTGGAGTCGATGGCTAGGCGGGGGCTGTGATTGTTTCTGTTTCTGAAATGAACGGAGGGGTGGGCTGTGATGAGTCGATGAAGCAAAGCTATGATGAAACGCTTGATGTGACAAAGCGATGAGTGGTGGAGAAGCGATGGTGCAGCATTGCTAATGGCGCGAGACAGCGATGGCGACTAGCTCGACGCCGGTTAGATTGAAGTGAACCCTATCTTTTCCCTTTTTGTTTATCAATCTGTTTTCTTTTCCTGTAAATCTAGAGTTTAATGTTAAGGAAGTGTTGTCGCTTATGTATGTTTGCCATCCTGTTCAATGAAAGTTTATTTCTTCAAGCATTGTTTGTTTCTTCAAGATGATAAATGTTGGTTGCGTGCTTGTTCATGTTCACAGATGAAAGGAAAATGAAGATTGGTTCACTGTCGAATTGTGGTGTCAATGCTTGCGTGAATTGATTGTATCAATAGGAGTTCGTATGTTCTATTTGTTGTAGTTCAGCTTTAGTTTTGGAGTTTAGTCTAGATTGATTACTTGTTGCATTCAAGAGTGAATATCTAGTAACTTGTTCTTGCGTCTCTGTCTCTTTAAACATGAGCTTTGTCCATGTTCCTTTTGGATTAAGTGGAGATCTTGGCTTAAAAACAAGTATGGAATCTGTATAAGATGGTGCATTGCTCATGATCAGTATGAATTCGTATGTGATGTGTGAATTTGTATGTGTGACATCTCTGTGAGAGAAATTTTATGTTGTATGATGAGTTTCAAGTTAGTTTGCCTGCTCTATTTGCTAGAGGTGTGTATTAATTAGCCAATCTTGGCTCCAGAATGATGCTCAAGAGTAATCTAGTTTGTTAGTTTCAAGGGTCAAGCGACCATCTCTGAACTCGTGGAGGGGCTGTTTTTAGCTTGGTTTTGATAGTTTGATTCTAAGTTTGTTTTGGTCTCTTTAGTATAATTTAGTTAGTTTGGGGCTGATTTAGGGTGGCTAGTTTGGTCCTAGTTTCTTCTATGTAATGTAATGAGTAATGGGGGTCCTTTTAGAGGACCCTACTTGTACATATTTCATCATTTTTGAACTGTTTTGGCTGCTGAAATAATGATCTTTCAGCTGCTCTACTATGCTGAAAATGGCCAAAAAACACTCAAGTATAGGGGTGTGGGCTTGTACTTTTGTACAAGTCCACACTCCACCCTTTAGACCCCAATTTTCAGCTATAAGAGGCCATTTATTGCCCTTTTTCAACAGGAACTAACAGCTGAAAACAACACCAAAAACCAGCTGAAACAACAAGCTGAAATTGACAGAAAAGAGAGCAAAACACTTTTAAAAAAAATAGTAAGTTTGAGAGTTAGGATTTAGAACCAAAAGCCATTACTTCAAGTGTCTTTTGGGGTATAAATCTACTAGTTTTAAGAGTTAAAAGGGGGTCATAAAGGGCTGTTTAGTGGCTGTCTCATTTGGTTCTAGTTGGCTTTGTTTCATTTGCTTTTTGGCTTGGAATTTTCGGCACAAGGTAAACACAAATGAACCTTGTATTTGCTTTGAATTTATTTGGTTCTAAAATGACATGAAATCATCATGTGTTTGATATTCTAAAAGACTATAGTTTAATGTGTTTAGTCAGTTTATTAAACTTTTGAATGTTGTGTTTAAACAGTAGAAAAATGCTAGTGTCATTGTATGCATGATTCGTCTTACCCTTTATAGCTTATATATGATTATTAGTGGAGCAAGTATGAATAGTTTATATATATGATTATTAGTGGAGCAAGTGTATGTATGTGGCAAGGTGTGTTAACATGTTTAAATATGAACTTTTCTCAAAACATGGTCAAAATCTGGACATTTAGGCAAATTATAGGATATAATTGAAGGAAAAGTGGACTGAGTCTTGTACGTAAAGAAACTGAGCACGAAAACAAATTTGCAGAAACAGCCACTGTTGAGCCACGTTTTTCTGCTGCTGCACCAACTTGCAGAAACAGCCACTGTTGAAAAATTAGAAATGTAAAACAATCTATTTGTGCAAAGTATAAAATGAAATTGTAAAGTGGCCAAAATCTAAAGAAAATATCATTAGCGGGTTGTTTTTGCACAATGTTTAATGTATCATCTTTTAGAAAGCCTCTGACCCGAATATTTTGTAAAACAGCCTATTATTTAGCAAGTCTTGGATAGACGACCATTATTTTGATATATAATCACCAAGTTTATAGAGTTATGTTGGCTTCCATATCATTTCTTTTCTTTTGTCATTTTATTTCAAAACCAATGTTACTATTTAATAACAAAATATAATACGATTAGGCAAAAATAATAGGATTGTGAAGGCTTATAAGATTAGGCAATATTATAAGTATGATTTGTGATCTACTTGTTAAGCTAAATGAAAACTAAAATTCTAAATCAATTATTTTTGAAGTTAATTAACTTCTTTTAAAAATAGACCAATCCTTTGCAAGGTTGGAGATACGCGATACATTTTATTTTGAATCAAAGTGTAAATTCTTCCAGTCCTTTGTGAGGTTGGAAAGGAATTAACACTTTTAAATTCTCTGAATCGAAGTTTAAATTCAAATTAATGGCATTAATATAACAACCGTATTTAATAAATTAAAATTGCAACAATAAAGCAACTGTGCTCGGCACAGGACTCGAGGGTGCCTAATACCTTCCCGAGAGTCAACTGAGAACCTTCCCCGAATATCTGACGCAGACTATTAGACGAGTCAAGGGTGTTCCAGGTACACCACTTTGGTGACTTGGCACACCTTTAACTTGTCAAGTGGCGACTCCGATAATCTCTTAATAATTGTGTACCTGCGAACACTCGTCATAACCTTTAAAATACGCAATTTCTATTCCTTTTAGTTTTTGTGTGTCAAAAAAGGGTCGTGACAGCTTGGCGACTCCGCTGGGGAAAATTGGTGAAAACTAGAATCTCCGGCTTTGATAAATTGTCGCATTTTTAATTTATTAAATATTTGGTTGTTATATTCTTGCCGTTATCACATGAAAGTTGAATGTTACTGCTTTGATATTGTTGAACTGTATATAAACTGTCTTCTTCCGCAAACCTCTGAGTCTTCTGGAACACTGCACACATACACGCTAGTTTCGCTTTGTCGGCTGGAATTTCTGTCTTGTCTTCGGGCAAAAAAAGTTAACCCTGTTTTAGGAGGAGGTGCGTTGGGTTAGGCCGTTAGACGTTGTCGACCGGTACCCCTGAGGCACTTCCAAATGGCTGAATCATTAGATCATGAACCCATTGAGTCACCTAGAGTTTGACCCGCTCCAATTTAGGTCGAATTATCTGCATATCATTGGATTTAATGAGGTGCGGTACACCGGTATTGCACTTGTCTAGGCTGACCCCTTTGTGTCAAGATGGGCCCGTGTCCCGAAAAGACACAATATTGGCATCTTATGTGTTGCATTTGTTGTAGAAAGAGGGTTGTTATACTGACCGATCACCGGGGGTGGGTGTTAAATTTTGAAAAAAAAAAAAAAATTGAATTGAGAAAAATGAAAAAATGGGTTTAGTCCCGTGTCTCAAAATATCTTTAGTTGTCATTTTACGCCGTTATAATGGCGAATTTTTTTTTCAAGAACTTTTTGGAGTCTAATTTTGTGTACGGATTTGGTCTCAAGTATTAGAAAATAATTTGTCATAATTTTGCGCCATTATAGTTTTGCACCGGTATAATGGTAAAATTTTGGGACTCTTTTGTCTTTGAGTCTGTATCCAAGTCAAGTCCATATTTTTGGAAAGTAATTTATCGGGGTTTTACGCCGTCATAATGGCCAATTTTTGTAAACCAATTTTGCATCTAATTCGTGTAATATTTTGTGTCGTTGTGTCGTCATAATGGCCAAATTTTGTACATACTCAAAGATTCTTTTTCGAATTAGATCAAAGAGTTTGTTTCAAAAAAAATTGTGTCCATTTTTGTGTTGTCATAATAGCCGATTTTGGGATCACCTTTCGGATGAAAAAAAAAATATTTTGTTTCATAATCTGTTCTTAAGTTCTGTTAGAACCTCCCTCGGGTTGAGTCTTAAATTTTTCATTAAACAAAAAAAAATATTATTTTTAGGGTCCCACTCTTCTTTGTATTGTACTTTTCAAGGTCAAGACAGGGTACAAACGATAAATTGCAATTAGCTAAGTTGTATTTTGCGTCGATCCTCGTAGAATAATCTGACTCCGCTAAAATATCGAGTCTCATTATTTTTACCGTCCGGGTGTACCCACCTAATGTGTCAGTTTGTATATATCTTTTGACTCGTGTATCACGTTAAGCAGTTTATTTTGAGTCTGTCTCGTGTCGTTTGTCTAAATTATGTTTTTGAGTCAGAAAAAGAGGTAAAGAAAGAAAAATAAAAAAAATCATCCAAGTTTGTCCTTGTTCTAATTACGTGTCAGTTACAATTTTGTTCTGATTTTTCTCAAGGCACGTAAGCAATCTTTAAGGGATACGGTCGGTACACTCGGCTTGCGCCGAGAACCATTTCGGGATGACGCATAACAACCCTAGGCTTGCAATTTGTAACTCTTTTGTGCTAATCTGATTTGTTTGCCACTAGCCTTGGAGTTTGGAAGTTGCTACGGAATTTTGGTATTATCTCGCGCCCGTACGCAATAGGATCAAAGGGACCTGTTACCATGTCGTTTGATAAGGGAAGTTCTGAGATCAGCGCCCATGAACTTCTGGTGCTGGGAAATAAGAGGTTGACTGAAGAGGTAAAAAATTTGAAACAGTTGGTGGCTGACTTGTATATTGCCATTGCCACGGGGAAAGCATCTCCTCCTATGCCGACCAATCTTTTAGGGGCTGCTTCATTCTCTGCACATCAGGCACGTGGCTCACCTACTAAATTTGAGGACCCACAGTATTCTCCCGACTTTCCTTACTACCAGAACGATGCAAGTGATGGGGGATCGTCTAAAATGCATCCTTGGGCACCACATCCATCTCAAATGGGGCATACTTCGCCCAAAGCCTCTGTTCCACCATTCGCGGGTCCTATTAGGAGGGAGAATCTTGGAAGGAAAGATGAAAGGGAGCGAGGTCTAGGAAGAAGGGATGAGGAATGGTGTAAACAACCCCACTCATACCCTCGAGCCTCACGGAAACATCATTTGCAACACTACCCTTTGCAAAAATATTGCGTTCCTCCACTCCAAAAAGCGCGACCATATGCTCCAAAAACTGCCTATCCGCAATGGCACGCACCAGCCCCACAACCCACATACCACACTCACCAAGCTCAACATAATCAATACCAGACTCCACATAAATTGCCATATCGGCCAAAGAGACCTTCTACTTTCGTCCCAGGACCCAAATACAAGAGAGCGCGAGAGGAGGGAAAGAAGAAGCTCACGCCAATCGGAGAATCTTACACTAATGTCTTCGAGAAGTTGCAGGCTTTGGATATGTTGAGGCCGGTCAAAGGAGGAATGCATCCAAGGGACAAAGTGGATGACTCTCGTCAATGCGCTTACTATTCAGGCGCACGTGGTCATGACACAGAAGATTGTCACTATCTCAAGAGGGCAGTCCAAGCCCTGATAGATAATGGTCAGATTCAAGTCGAGGGTTTAGATACAACAAATATCAACCAGAACACATTGCCTGTCTGTGATGATGTGCACATGGTGGGTATGGTATGTGGAGAAGATTTGAGAGCTGAATCTGCAATGCCGGTAGTACCTGTTGGTGATGTGTCAATTGGGGCTAACCAAATGCTTGTGACAGTGAACTGTGTTCCTGAAATTGTGTTTGGGGTAGTAGACAGAGTAAGGGTGGAAGAAATGAAGAAGACGAACATGTCTCTCGAGAAGCCAATTCCATATCTTGCCCAGTCAGTCATCAATCCTAAAGAAGTGAAATCTGCCATGATGGGAGTTGGAGAAAATGAGGAAAAGCAGAAGATGTTGCCAGATTCAGGGATTTTCTTTGGTATCAGCATGGTACATCTTGGTGAAGGGGTCAACAATGCCTAACACAGGAAAACTAGCCCTGACTTGCAATTGAGAGACTGTGAAATGTTGTAGCTTGTTTTGCTAATCTTTTTGTGTACTTGGTTATTTAAGGTTTGTAATCCAAGTGCATTATTTTGCTTATTTTGATGTTCAAACTCTTCTATCTTTAATTCAATGAAAAGCGAGATCTCTTCTCGTCTCGACATTATTTCTCTTGTTTTCTTTCTTGGTCTTGTTTTCTTAGTATTCTGTTTTATGTTTTGTCGGCCTTAATAACATGACATGCGTGCGGAATTCACGCCTTGATCTAAATATGTGCTCTGACATTGTGAGCTATCTGAGAAGTCAAAAGGGGATAAAATAGGGAGTGAAATAAATTGGGAGTTAATCAATAGTCACCCAATAAGGGAGATCGGTGAGAAGTTCAAGATCGTGCACGGTCGCTTCGACCGAAGTTGAAATACCAGTTTTGAGAACTATCAGTGAGGATACGTATGGATCAGTCCAGCTCAATTGATTGAATCATTATTTGTGCGAGGCATTCTCGGGTCGGGATGACGAACGGCTTCCGTTTCTTCTACCCAAATACTATATCTTTTGTAATCCCTTTTGTTGTTTTCTTTGGCCTACCTTCCCTTGGAATCAATTTGATGTGATTAAAGAAAAGAAAAGAGAAAAAAAAATCAAAAGAAAACAAAACAAAATCTACCTTAGTGTAGAGCTACGTCTGACCTGATTCCTCTCAAAAGGATACGTAGGCAACCATTCGGGTGCGGTCATAACAGGGAAGAGTTCATTTTTTCCTTGTTCCTCGTTGACGCAAAAGCTTGCCTCCAAGTTTGCGGCCAACATCAAAAGAAATTTTGTTCCCCATGCTATGCTAAACTGGGGCAGAAGTTTGTTTTTATTTTATTTTAATAAAATAAAATAAAAACAAACTTCTATTTTTTGTACCATCTATTCATATGTTTCACGAGATATCAGTCTCGAAATTGGGGACGAAACTCAAAATGCCCCAGTTTATCCTAAACCGGGGCAGAAGTTGGTTCTGGAAAAAAAAAAAGAAAATCAGAAATTCAAAGGATAATTCCTCGATTTTTCAATAAATTGAAGCCTCAGTTAGTTATTATTTTAAAAGAAATGACTCCAAGGGTTGTAATATTTACCAAGTCGTTTCATGAGATGCTTTCATACCGCTCTTCAAGCCAACAAAAAAAAAAAAAAAGGAATCCCCAATTTGCCTAAACTGGGAAAAGTTTGGTTTATTTTCAAATGCGATGATTTCAAATCGTGTAATGCTCATTCTAGTCGTCTCATGAGATGTTTTGAGTTTTTGTGCTGAATTCTTTTCTTTATAGCCTAACCAAATCCAACATTGCAATCCAAATAAAGACCCTTCTGACCGATCATTGAGAATGTCAAGCCGAGTGGTGTATCAAGGGACAATTTTTACACTGTAAAGTCGCATTTCTTATGAGTCGACAATCGCATTTGAGAGATGGGAGCACCAGGGTCATTAAAGGAGAAATTCTCTGAAGAATAAAGATAAAGGCCGAAAATTGAAGAAAGAAAGAAAAGGTGGGGTCGATCGGTAAGGAAAGATAGGAGATCAATGAGGAAACAGCGAAAAAATGACCAAAAAAAAAACAAACAAAAAAAACAACAAAAAGAAAAAAGAAAAATGAAGTCTTGTCGGTGAAAACCTGAAAGGGCGCTGCAAGACAATAGTGAGTTAAAAGAACAAAGAGAGAGGCTAGTCGGTGAAAACTCGAAAGGGCACTACTAGTCGAATGAGGGTCGTTATATTTGCCATCAGACAAGATTGGAAGAATGGGAGCAAAATCAGGGATAGATCGTGTGAACGGATGAAGAGCTGATTCCAAAATGCATGTCATGTTTAATAAGGTCGTTATTTCACCTCCGGATAAGTTCTTCTTTTTCTGGAGACATCTTTCATTCAATGTCTCCTCTTGAAATTCTTTCATTTTATTTTCTTCTCATTTCTTTTCGAGCAATAGAAAGCTTCGCAAAGCTCGTTTACAAGTTTCATAGTCGTACTAGAGCAAGTCAGGACCAAACTAGATAATTGGAGTCCAATGTTGCACATTGGTATAAAGAATGACGGTCCAAAGGATGTACCATGAAAGAGATCGTCCAAGGATAAGCAGATTCAAGATGCAGTTTCCAGTCTTAAAGTCAAAATCCGCACAACTATAAGCGGACATTTCATTTTCAAGTCAAAGCCTGCCTGAGCGGCAATTTCAAGTTTCAGGGGTTTCAAATTTCAAGTCAAAGCCAGCCCAAGCAGCAATTTCAAGAGCAGCAGTTTCAACTTTCATGTCAGAAGCAACCTTTACAAGGAAATTCATTTCAAGAAGCCGAGGCACCCACATGGAGAATGAGGGAGTAGTTTAGAGAAAGTCAAGGCACCCACCTGGAGAATAAGGGAGTAGTTTAGAGGTAGTCGAGGCACCCACTTGGAGAGTGAGGGAGTAGTTTAGAGGTAGTCGAGGCACCCACCTGGAGAATGAGGGAGTAGTTTAGTGAAAGTCGAGGCACCCACCTGGAGAATGAGGGAGTAGTTTAGAGATAGTCGAGGCACCCACCTGGAGAATGAGGGAGTAGTTTAGAGATAGTCGAGGCACCCACCTGGAGAATGAGGGAGTAGTTTAGAGAAAGTCGAGGCACCCACCTGGAGAATAAGGGAGTAGTTCAGAGGTAGTCGAGGCACCCACCTGGAGAATGAGGGAGTAGTTTGGAGAAGTCGAGGCACCCACCTGGAGAATGAGGGAGTAGTTTAGAGAAAGTCGAGGCACCCACCTGGAGAATGAGGGAGTAATTTGGAGAAGTCGAGGCACCCACCTGGAGAATGAGGGAGTAGTTTAGAGGTAGTCGAGGCACCCACCTGGAGAATGAGGGAGTAGTTTAGAGATAGTCGAGGCACCCACCTGGAGAATGAGGGAGTAGTTTAGAGATAGTCGAGGCACCCACCTGGAGAATGAGGGAGTAGTTTAGAGATAGTCGAGGCACCCACCTGGAGAATGAGGGAGTAGTTTAGAGATAGTCGAGGCACCCACCTGGAGAATGAGGGAGTAGTTTAGAGAAAGTCGAGGCACCCACCTGGAGAATGAGGGAGTAGTTTAGAGAAAGTCGAGGCACCCACCTGGAGAATGAGGGAGTAGTTTAGAGAAAGCCGAGGCACCCACCTGGAGAATGAGGGAGTAGTTTAGAGAAAGTCGAGGCACCAACCTGGAGAATGAGGGAGTAGTTTAAAGGAAATCGAGGCACCCACCTGGAGAATGAGGGAGTAGTTTAGAGATAGTCGAGGCACCCACCTGGAGAATGAGGGAGTAGTTTAGAGAAAGCCGAGGCACCCACCTGGAGAATGAGGGAGTAGTTTAGAGAAAGTCGAGGCACCAACCTGGAGAATGAGGGAGTAGTTTGGAGAAGTCGAAGCAACCACCTGAAGAACAAGAGAATACATTTGAAGAAGGCTAGGCGCCCACCTGAAGAACGAGGGAATTCATTTCTGCAAGAGGAAGACCCACCTGAACCAAGAACGGTGGTTTCATTTTTCAAAAAATGAGGGGAGCAAGAACCAAGAAGCTCATCTCGGGAAGCATGAAGACTTAGAATAGGAATTGTAACTTTACATTTTCAATGTTGTACTTTCATTTTCTCTGTAAAGCAATGACCGCCAATCAGCAAGCAACTAGTGACCAGCAGCGACAGCCCTTGTGTGCCTAAGAGTGTCTAGTATCAGTCCCAAGTGTGTCTAGACGAGTCTCTAGTTTGTCTTAGTAGTCTAGAGTGTCTAGTTTTGTCTTAGAGAGTCTAGAAGAGTCTGGTGTCTGTTTGAATGCGGTAGTCCCAGCTGCCGCACATAAGGAACTACACTGACCTGATTCCTTAGTCCGGGGATATGTAGGTAACTTTGTTCTCGGTTAGAACCGAAATTCAAGGTACGGTCACCATTTTGGAAAGCATGCTCTCGGCTAGAACCGAAAAAACCAAAATTAGTTGTAGATTACTTCTTTGTCCGAAAACTCTTCGTGTTCCCGAACAAAGAGGGGCAGCTGTAATCACCTAATTTTGGCACGAATACAGAAAAATTGCTCAAAATAGCCGTGTTATGTTCTTAGGATTTTTGCCGAAATCTTCCTAAATTTTAGTCTTTATTTTAATTAAAATTGTCATTAATTAGGATAGAAAATATGAAAAAAAAATACTTGTTATGTGTTTAATTTTTGATTATATAGTTTAATTGATATAGTATTGTAAAGTATGCGGTTTACCTTTAGTTAGTTGTGTGTGTATCAACCATTTTAATGGCCATTTGTAAAAACTAATAGCCCACAATATTGGCCCGTCAGCCCACTTGCATAACCCAAGCCCATACCACACATATATATACACAAATCCCATTTTTCTTGCCATTTACACAAAAATCAGAAAAATGGGGCAAACCCTTGCCAAAATTTTATAAACTCGCCGGAAATCGCCTCCACGGCGGAACCACCAGTCGGCCGCCGGAAAATTTTAAAAAAAATATCAGTCGACTCCTTTCGTCCCCCTCATTCCATTTCTCCAATTGGTTTCGTCAAAATCCAAGCCGTTTGGAGTAGATCGGAAGTCAAAGTTGCGGTCAAACAAAAATCCGGCCACTTTGTGCTTTTTTCGGTAAGTTTCCTAGTTCCCTCCCTTCCTTTACTCCTCCCTCAACCTCGTATCCCACTTATCCCAAAAAAACCCCGCCCCTTGTACCCCATTTCTGCCCCGTTTCTGTGTCTTTCTTCTTTCTTCTTATTTTTTTTTCTTTTCTGTTTTGGCTTCGGCATGGTGTGAGGATGAGAGGCTGTGATGATTTCGTTTGTGGGGGTGGGATTTTGTTTGAATTAGGGGCAGAGATGATGAACGGAGGCTGTGGGAATTGTTTTGATGGCGTTTGTAGCAACGAGGCAGTGACGAGGTGTTTGTTATGATGATGTTGATTGGAGTCGATGGCTAGGCGGGGGCTGTGATTGTTTCTGTTTCTGAAATGAACGGAGGGGTGGGCTGTGATGAGTCGATGAAGCAAAGCTATGATGAAACGCTTGATGTGACAAAGCGATGAGTGGTGGAGAAGCGATGGTGCAGCATTGCTAATGGCGCGAGACAGCGATGGCGACTAGCTCGACGCCGGTTAGATTGAAGTGAACCCTATCTTTTCCCTTTTTGTTTATCAATCTGTTTTCTTTTCCTGTAAATCTAGAGTTTAATGTTAAGGAAGTGTTGTCGCTTATGTATGTTTGCCATCCTGTTCAATGAAAGTTTATTTCTTCAAGCATTGTTTGTTTCTTCAAGATGATAAATGTTGGTTGCGTGCTTGTTCATGTTCACAGATGAAAGGAAAATGAAGATTGGTTCACTGTCGAATTGTGGTGTCAATGCTTGCGTGAATTGATTGTATCAATAGGAGTTCGTATGTTCTATTTGTTGTAGTTCAGCTTTAGTTTTGGAGTTTAGTCTAGATTGATTACTTGTTGCATTCAAGAGTGAATATCTAGTAACTTGTTCTTGCGTCTCTGTCTTTTTAAACATGAGCTTTGTCCATGTTCCTTTTGGATTAAGTGGAGATCTTGGCTTAAAAATAAGTATGGAATCTGTATAAGATGGTGTGTTGCTCATGATCAGTATGAATTCGTATGTGATGTGTGAATTTGTATGTGTGACATCTCTGTGAGAGAAATTTTATGTTGTATGATGAGTTTCAAGTTAGTTTGCCTGCTCTATTTGCTAGAGGTGTGTATTAATTAGCCAATCTTGGCTCCAGAATGATGCTCAAGAGTAATCTAGTTTGTTAGTTTCAAGGGTCAAGCGACCATCTCTGAACTCGTGGAGGGGCTGTTTTTAGCTTGGTTTTGATAGTTTGATTCTAAGTTTGTTTTGGTCTCTTTAGTATAAGTTTAGTTAGTTTGGGGCTGATTTAGGGTGGCTAGTTTGGTCCTAGTTTCTTCTATGTAATGTAATG
Source organism: Petunia x hybrida (assembly GCA_037355625.1). Classification (NCBI taxonomy): domain Eukaryota; kingdom Viridiplantae; phylum Streptophyta; class Magnoliopsida; order Solanales; family Solanaceae; genus Petunia; species Petunia x hybrida. Next base: position 135,887 of record JBBBVM010000338.1, read on the forward strand.
AGTAATGGGGGTCCTTTTAGAGGACCCTACTTGTACATATTTCATCATTTTTGAACTGTTTTGGCTGCTGAAATAATGATCTTTCAGCTGCTCTACTATGCTGAAAATGGCCAAAAAACACTCAAGTATAGGGGTGTGGGCTTGTACTTTTGTACAAGTCCACACTCCACCCTTTAGACCCCAATTTTCAGCTATAAGAGGCCATTTATTGCCCTTTTTCAACAGGAACTAACAGCTGAAAACAACACCAAAAACCAGCTGAAACAACAAGCTGAAATTGACAGAAAAGAGAGCAAAACACTTTTAAAAAAAATAGTAAGTTTGAGAGTTAGGATTTAGAACCAAAAGCCATTACTTCAAGTGTCTTTTGGGGTATAAATCTACTAGTTTTAAGAGTTAAAAGGGGGTCATAAATGGCTGTTTAGTGGCTGTCTCATTTGGTTCTAGTTGGCTTTGTTTCATTTGCTTTTGGCTTGGAATTTTCGGCACAAGGTAAACACAAATGAACCTTGTATTTGCTTTGAATTTATTTGGTTCTAAAATGACATGAAATCATCATGTGTTTGATATTCTAAAAGACTATAGTTTAATGTGTTTAGTCAGTTTATTAAACTTTTGAATGTTGTGTTTAAACAGTAGAAAAATGCTAGTGTCATTGTATGCATGATTCGTCTTACCCTTTATAGCTTATATATGATTATTAGTGGAGCAAGTATGAATAGTTTATATATATGATTATTAGTGGAGCAAGTGTATGTATGTGGCAAGGTGTGTTAACATGTTTAAATATGAACTTTTCTCAAAACATGGTCAAAATCTGGACATTTAGGCAAATTATAGGATATAATTGAAGGAAAAGTGGACTGAGTCTTGTACGTAAAGAAACTGAGCACGAAAACAAATTTGCAGAAACAGCCACTGTTGAGCCACGTTTTTCTGCTGCTGCACCAACTTGCAGAAACAGCCACTGTTGAAAAAATAGAAATGTAAAACAATCTATTTGTGCAAAGTATAAAATGAAATTGTAAAGTGGCCAAAATCTAAAGAAAATATCATTAGTGGGTTGTTTTTGCACAATATTTAATGTATCATCTTTTAGAAAGCCTCTGACCCGAATATTTTGTAAAACAGCCTATTATTTAGCAAGTCTTGGATAGACGACCATTATTTTGATATATAATCACCAAGTTTATAGAGTTATGTTGGCTTCCATATCATTTCTTTTCTTTTGTCATTTTATTTCAAAACCAATGTTACTATTTAATAACAAAATATAATACGATTAGGCAAAAATAATAGGATTGTGAAGGCTTATAAGATTAGGCAATATTATAAGTATGATTTGTGATCTACTTGTTAAGCTAAATGAAAACTAAAATTCTAAATCAATTATTTTTGAAGTTAATTAACTTCTTTTAAAAATAGACCAATCCTTTGCAAGGTTGGAGATACGCGATACATTTTATTTTGAATCAAAGTGTAAATTCTTCCAGTCCTTTGTGAGGTTGGAAAGGAATTAACACTTTTAAATTCTCTGAATCGAAGTTTAAATTCAAATTAATGGCATTAATATAACAACCGTATTTAATAAATTAAAATTGCGACAATAAAGCAACTGTGCTCGGCACAGGACTCGAGGGTGCCTAATACCTTCCCGAGAGTCAACTGAGAACCTTACCCGAATATCTGACGCAGACTATTAGACGAGTCAAAGGTGTTCCAGGTACACCACTTTGGTGACTTGGCACACCTTTAACTTGTCAAGTGGCGACTCCGATAATCTCTTAATAATTGTGTACCTGCGAACACTCGTCATAACCTTTAAAATACGCAATTTCTATTCCTTTTAGTTTTTGTGTGTCAAAAAAGGGTCGTGACAGCTTGGCGACTCCGCTGGGGAAAATTGGTGAAAACTAGAATCTCCGGCTTTGATAAATTGTCGCATTTTTAATTTATTAAATATTTGGTTGTTATATTCATGCCGTTATCACATGAAAGTTGAATGTTACTGCTTTGATATTGTTGAACTGTATATAAACTGTCTTCTTCCGCAAACCTCTGAGTCTTCTGGAACACTGCACACATACACGCCAGTTTCGCTTTGTCGGCTGGAATTTCTGTCTTGTCTTCGGGCAAAAAAAGTTAACCCTGTTTTAGGAGGAGGTGCGTTGGGTTAGGCCGTTAGACGTTGTCGACCGGTACCCCTGAGGCACTTCCAAATGGATGAATCATTAGATCATGAACCCATTGAGTCACCTAGAGTTTGACCCGCTCCAATTTAGGTCGAATTATCTGCATATCATTGGATTTAATGAGGTGCGGCACACCGGTATTGCACTTGTCTAGGCTGACCCCTTGTTGTACCATCTATTCATATGTTTCATGAGATATAAGCTGTCACGACCCTTTTTTCACACACAAAAACTAAAAGGAATAGAAATTGCGTATTTTAAAGGCTATGACGAGTGTTAAAGGTACACAATTATTTAAGAGAATATCGGAGTCGCCACTTGACAAGTTAAAGGTGTGCCAAGTCACCAAAGTGGTGTACCTGGAACACCCTTGACTCGTCTAATAGTCTGCGTCAGAGATTCGGGTAAGGTTCTCAGTTGACTCTCGGGAAGGTATTAGGCACCCTCGAGTCCTGTGCCGAGCACAGTTGCTTTATTGTCACAATTTTAATTTATTAAACATATGGTTGTTATCTTTTGCCGTTGATTTGAATTTATACTTTGATTAAGACGATTAAAAAACGCATCATCCTTATCCAACCTCACGGAGGACTGGACGAATTTACACTTTTATTCATGATAAATAGATAACATATATTACGCATTTCCAACCTCACAAAGGACTGGTCAATTTTAAAAGAATTTAATTAACTTCGTTGAGGCTATTAATAAAAGGTGAGTTGTTTGCTAAAATCATAATGGGTTAAGCCCGTTGGCATTAATAAGCTGCCGTAAAGATTGTTTGCAAAATTATCGTATTTTTTATTGATTAAAAAATCACAAAATGAGTTTAAAAGAACTAATTTCCTTTAGCCTAATGAGTAGACCGCAAGTCATACTCATAATTAAACTCAATTTTTTTTAATTTGTCCAATCGATCTAATTAAATATAACCGCTAAATTTGTTCAGTGACAAATTGGGACTCCCAAATTTGCCTTTATTAAAACATGAATTACGAAAGTATATACATATAGTAGGCCATTTGTTAAATTGGGATAGCTTTATGGGCTGTCTTTAAAAGGAAATAATTTTACAGCCTATGTGTGGGCTCATCTATTTGCATTAACAGGCTGCATTTAAACTGATTTGCAAAAAAATAGCCACGTTCTGATTTTTGTCCATCAAATAATCACTTCTTGCAAATATAATGTATGGCCATATTTCAAAACGTCCTATCCATATTGCCTATTCATCCAGCTCATCATTTTTATTCAGTTGTGCACTTATGTCCTAACTTTGCCTATTCGTTTCAGTTTTAACTCAAACCAACGTATGAACACATTTGCAAAAGAAATCAAGTTACGTATCAAATTTTCAGAAAAAATAAACGATCCCAGATTTTTTTTTTTTACTTATGCAATGATGATGGAGATTATTAGTTTTAAAGCAAGCCTAAAATTACTTAATGATTAATAGTTCAAGTCCATTTACATTAGTATTTGCAAATTCTTGGCCCTTGTCACCAAGATAAATATAGACAGAATGGAGAAAATAGCTTTAGAACTCGAATACATCCCATTATATTCATAACCTTAATCATGGCCAAAATACGAAATACATAAAAGAAAGGAGCTTGGAAACAAATACCTATTGGAGTAAAATCCCAAGCTTACAAAGAAAAGACCAGGCAGCCAAACCAAGCATCAACGCTCAGCAACAGAAGCAAAGTACCAGCAGCAACACAAAGCAACAGAAACAGTACCTTAACAGCCCATTTTAACTTTCAAACAACCAAGAACAAACCCCTTTCAACTCTATCCTAACTATGAAACTCTTTTAAATGTTCTCACTATTTCTTTATCTTAACTCTCTCCATTTTCTCTTAAATTGCTATTTTATTTCTTTTCACTCTCCCAGATCTCTCTTTATCAAGTTTCAGAGTTGTTACTTTTCAGATTGTGAAGTGTTTTTTCTTTAAGTGGGATGAGAGGTGAGAGTCCAGTAGTATTTTTTAGGCTGGTAGTTGGTGTATTTTCCAGCTGTTAGTTGTCCTCAAATGAGGAGTTCAAACTCCTATTTATGGATGAAAAGTATAGCTAAGGGTGGAGTGTTTGGTTGGCTAAAAGTACAAGTCCATCCCCCACTTGAGTACCCTTGTCAAATCCCACATTTTATGGCTTTTATAAGACTATTTCAGCCACTTTTATGTACTAAAAAGCTGAAAAAACAAGCTGTCCAAGTTGGCTCTAGTGGCCCCTACACTACAAGTCAATCCCACAAATTCTACATGAAAAATCTGCACTTATTACACACTTAAATTGAACACAAAGCTAATCAAACCATACTTAATTAAGCCAAAACAAATTTCCAGTTATCTTGGCTCAAGACATGTTTAAAGCAAACCAACAATTCCATGTTACTAAGCTAAACAAAGGCAAAAACTAACTGCAAACCCACTGAAACTAACACTTTGGGTTCTGGATAGTCTACACACTAAACTAAGCCAAACAACATATCCTAATTTCCATCCAAACGCCTGTAATCAAACTGACAAATTAATCTAGAGAGCGAGGTTTTCTGGACATGTAAGAAGCTTTAAAACGTACTTGAACTATACTAAACTACGCATACAACATGATATTACAGTGAACTACCCAAATGATTACTTAAATGACTTCGAACTTGACAATAAACTAACAGGAACACATGTATTCACAGCAACTAACCAGGCGCCATCATTCATTCATAAATCAACTCATTAAGCCAAAGCCATGAATTCATTTGATCAAAACGAGCATACAAGATGATTTGAATTCAATGCCACTACTACGACTAAACAAGATCATATAATACCATAAAACGCTAGCATAATCTAAACAAAACAGAGATGGAAACACAAGAAATTGGAATGCCTTTCTAACCCGTAAAGCAAACAGCCTCACTGCCTGGATCGTATTAGCATCATCGTCATCGCTGTCTCGTTGCTTGCCTCGGCTTCACTGCCTCGCCCTCGGATCAGCTGCATCCCTTGTTGCTGCACCATGCCATCACAGCCTCCCCACACTGCCTTGCCTCCCTGATTTAAAACAGCCATACCATAGCCCTATATCACACCAAACGTCACCACTGTCTCGACTCCTAGCTACTGTTTTCTTCCTACTTACTCGACTCATTAGCTAAGTCTCACCATCATCATCATCTTCCCATCTCAATGCTCACCAAAAACAGTAGCAGCGATAAAACCACACAGCCGCTCCGCTAACAACGTAACCAATGTCTCCGTTCGACTGAAAACAGCCCCCTCCCCACTGCCTTATCAACACACAAATCACAGCCCTTATAACGCTCTCGCTTCTGCCCAATCAACATTGAAAACAAACCCCTCCACCACAAACAAAATCATCACAGCCTTCTCATCCTCACACCATACCAAAGACAAAACGGAAAAGAAAAAATAAGAAGAAAAAGAAAGAAACAGAAACGGGGCAGAAATGGGGTACAAGGGGCGGGTTTTTTTGGGATAAGTGGGATACGAGGTTGAGAGAGGAGTAAAGGAAGAGAGGAACTAGAAAACTTACCGAAAAAAGCACAAAGTGGCCGGATTTTTTTGTTTGACCGCAACTTTGACCGTCGATCTACGAAAATCGGCTTAGAATTTGGAGAAACTGATTTGAGAAATGGAACGAGGGAGCCGAAATCTTTCGAATGGTATAGTTTTTTATATTTTTCCGGCCACCGGAGGTGGTGGCCGGCAACGGCAGAACGGCGGGGCTCCGGTGGAACAGTGGTGGCGTGGGATTTCCGGTGGGGAGGGAGAAATTTCAGCATGGTGGCCCTAGTCTCTTGACTCAAGGGGTGTGAAATGGGAGAAATGGGGGTTTTTGTGTATATATTTGTGAGGTGTGGGCTTGGGTTAGAGTATTGGGCTGTGGGCTTGTGTTTTGGGCTACATTTTGTTTTAGAAATGACCATTTAAAAGGCACTACACACTAAATTAAACAATATAAAATCACATAATCTACACTAAACATTACAATTAGACATAGAATTACAGTTAAACACATAACAAGCAATTTTTGGTAATTTTTCCATATTTCTATCCTAATTAAAGACAAATTTAGTTAAAATTAAAGACTAAATTTAGGAAAATTTCAGTAAAAATCCTAAGAATCTAATACGGCTATTCCGAGCAATTTTATGAATTTTGGTGCAAAAATTAGGTGATTACAGCTGCCCCTCTTTGTTCGGGAACACGAAGAGTTTTCGGACAAAGAAGTAATCGACAACTAATTTTGGCTTTTCGGTTCTAGCCGAGAGCATGCTTTCCAAAACGGTGACCGTACCTTGAATTTCGGTTCTAACCGAGAACAAAGTTACCTACATATCCCCGGACTAAGGAATCAGGTCAGTGTAGTTCCTCACGTGCGGTGGCTGGGACTACCGCATTCAAACAGACACTAGACTCTTCTAGATTCGCTAAGACAAACTAGACACTCTAAACTACTAAGACAAACTAGAGACTCTTCTAGACACACTTGGGGCTGATACTAGACACTCTTAGGCACACAAGGGCTGTCGCTGCTGGTCACCGGTTGCTTTCTGATTGGCGGTCATTGCTTTACAGAGAAAGATGAAAGTACAACATTGAAAATGTAAAGTTACAATTCCTATTCTAAGTCTTCATGCTTCCCGAGATGAGCTTCTTGGTTCTTGCTTTCCTCACTTGTTGAAAATAAAACCACCGCTCTTGGTTCATGTGGGTCTTGCTCTTTGTAGAAAGATAATCCCCCGATCTTGGCTCAGGTGGGTCTTCTCTCTTTACAGAATGGATTTCCTTGTTCTTCAGGTGGTTGCTTCGACTTCTTCAAACTACTCCCTCATTCTCCAGGTGGGTGCCTCGACTATCTCTAAACTACTCCCTCATTCTCCAGGTGGGTGCCTCGACTTTCTCTAAACTACTCCTTCATTCTCCAGGTGGGTGCCTCGATTTCCTCTAAACTACTCCCTCATTCTCCAGGTGGGTGCCTCGACTTCTTCTAAACTACTCCCTCATTCTCCAGGTGGGTACCTCGACTTTCTCTAAACTACTCCCTCATTCTCCAGGTGGGCGCCTCGACTTTCTAAAAACTACTCCCTCATTCTCCAGGTGGGTGCCTCGACTTCCTCTAAACTACTCCCTCATTCTCCAGGTGGGTGCCTCGACTTCCTCTAAACTACTCCCTCATTCTCCAGGTGGGTGCCTCGACTTTCTCTAAACTACTCCCTCATTCTCCAGGTGGGTGCCTCGACTTTCTCTAAACTACTCCCTCATTCTCCAGGTGGGTGCCTCGACTTCCTCTAAACTACTCCCTCATTCTCCAGGTGGGTGCCTCGACTTTCACTAAACTACTCCCTCATTCTCCAGGTGGGTGCCTCGACTTCCTCTAAACTACTCTCTCATTCTCCAGGTGGGTGCCTCGACTTCCTCTAAACTACTCCCTCATTCTCCAGGTGGGTGCCTCGACTTTCTCTAAACTACTCCCTCATTCTCCAGGTGGGTGCCTCGACTTTCTCTAAACTACTCCCTCGTTCTCCAGGTGGGTGCCTCGACTATCTCTAAACTACTCCCTCGTTCTCCAGGTGGGTGCCTCGACTTTCTCTAAACTACTCCCTCATTCTCCAGGTGGGTGCCTCGACTTTCTCTAAACTACTCCCTTATTCTCTAGGTGGGTGCCTCGACTTCCTCTAAACTACTCCCTCATTCTCCAGGTGGGTGCCTCGATTTCTTGAAATGAATTTCTTTGTAAAGGTTGCTTCTGACATGAAAGTTGAAACTGTTGCTCTTGAAATTGCCGCTTGGGCTGGCTTTGACTTGAAATTTGAAACTCCTGAAACTTGGAATTGCCGCTCGGGCAGGCTTTGACTTGAAAATGAAACGACCACTTATAGTTGTGCGGATTTTGATTTTAAGACTGGAAACTGCATCTTGAATCTGCTTATTCTTGGACGATCTCTTTCATGGTACATTCTTTGGACCGTCATTCTTTATACCAATGTGCAACATTGGACTCCAATTATCTAGGTTGGTCCTGACTTGCTCTAGTACGACTATGAAACTTGTAAACGAGCTTTGCGAAGCTTCCTATTGCTCGAAAAGAAATGAAAAAGAAAAAAAAATAAAAATGAAAGAATTTCAAGAGGAGACATTGAATGAAAGATGTCTCCAGAAAAAGAAGAAACTTATCAAAAGGTGAAACGACGACCTTATGAAACATGACATGTATGTGGAATCAACTCTTCATCCGTTCACACGATCTATCCCTGATTTTGCTCCCATTCTTCCAATCTCGCTTGATGGCAAATCTAACGACCCTCATTTGACTAGTAGTGCCCTTTCGGGTTTTCACTGACTAGCCTCTCTCTTTGTTCTTTTAACTCACTATTGTCTTGCAGCGCCTTTTCAGGTTTTCGCCGACAAGACTTCATTTTTCTTCCTTTTTTTTTCTTTTTTTTTTTTTCATCGATCTCCTATCTTTCCTTGCTGATCAACCCCATCTTTTCTTTCTTCAATTTTTTGGCCTTTATCTTTATTCCTCAGAGAATTTCTCCTTTAATGACCTTGGTGCTCCCAGCTCCTAAATGCGATTGTCGACTCATAAGCAATGCAACTTTTCAGTGTGAAAATTGTCCCTTGATACCCCACTCGGCTTGACATTCTCAATGATCGGTCAGAAGGGTCTTTATTTGGATTGTAACATTGGATTGGGTTAGGCTATGAAGAAAAGGATTCGACATAAAAGCTCAAAAACATCTCATGAGACGACTAGAATGAGCATTACAAGATTTGAAATCATCGCTTTTGAAAAATAAATCAAACATTTCCCCAGTTTAGGCAAATTGGGGATTCTCTTTTTTTTTTTTTTATCTTTTTTTTTTATTTGGTTTGAAGAGCGGTATGAAAGCATCTCATGAAACGACTTGGTAAAGTACTACAACCTTTGGAATCATTTCTTTTAAAATAATAACTAACTGAGGCTTCAATTTATTGAAAAACTGAGAAATTATCTTTTGAATTTCTGATATGAAAACATAGGGGATATTGAGATTATTCCCTGAGATGAACACAACCATAAAAGGGATGTTGAATTTCTCCCCTTTTTCTTTTTTTTTAGAACCAACTTCTGCCCCAGTTTAGGATAAACTGAGGCACCTTAAGTTTTCGTCTCCAATTTCGAGACTGATGTCTCATGAAACATATGAATAGATGGTGCAAAAATATAGAAGTTTGTTTTTATTTTATTTTTTTAAAATAAAATAAAAACAAACTTCTACCCCAGTTTAGCATAGAATGGGGAACAAAATTTTTTTTGACGTTGGCCGCAAACTTGGAGGCAAGTTTTGCGTCAATATGAACAGGGAAAAAATGAGTTTTTCCCTATTATGACCGCGCACCCGAATGGTTGCCTACGTATCCCTTTGAGAGGAATCAGGTCAGACGTAGCTCTAGCTGAGGTAGATTTTTGTTGCTTTTCTTTTCCTTTTTTTTTCTTTAATCACATCAAATTGATTCCAAGGGAGGGTAGGCCAAAGAAAACACAGAATAAGACTCAAAAAGGACTGACAAAAGGATATAGTGTTTGGGTAGAAGAAACGAAAGCCGTTCGTCATCCCGACCAGAGAATGCCTCGCACAAATGATGATTCAATCAATTGACCTGGATTAATCCACATGTGTCCTCGACTTCTACTTCAATGATAGTTTTCAAAACTGGTATTACAAATTCGGCCGAAGCAACCAAACACGATTTGAACTTCTCACCGATCTCCCTTATCGGATGGCTATTGATTAATTCCCAACTTATTTCACTCTTTTTTCCTCACAATTCTGATGGTTCATTGAGACAAAATGTCGGACCGCGTGTTTAAATCTAGAAGTAAACCCCGTATGCATGTCATGTTATTAAGGCCGACAAAACATAAAAACAGAATACTAAGGAAACAAGACCAAGAAGAAAAATAAGAGACATAATGTTGAGACGAGAAAAGGATCCCGCTTTTCATTGAATTAAAGATAGAAGGGTTTGAACATCAGAACAAGCAAAATAATGTACTTGGATTACAACCCTTAAATAACCAAGTACACAGAAAGATTAGCAAAACAAGCTACAACATTTCACAGTCAACCAGTTGCAAGTCAGGGCCAGTTTCCTGCTTTTCATGCATTGTTGAGCCCTTCACAAGGATGCACCATGCTGATACCAAAGGAATTCCCTGAATCTGGCAATTTCTTCTTCTTTTCCTTATTTTCTCCAAGTCCCATCAGGGTGGACTTCACTTCTTTGGGACTGATGAATGATCGAGTAAGATTTGGAATTGGCTTCTTAAGAGACATGTTCGTCTTCTTCATTTCACCACCCCTTACTCTGTCTGCTACCCCAAGCTCGATTTCAGGAACACAGTTCACTGTCACAAGCATTTGGTTAGCCCTAATTGACACATCACTAACAGGTACTATCGGCATTGCAGATTCAGCTCTCAAATCTTCTCCACATACCATACCCGCCATATGCACATCATTACAGACAGGCAACGAGTTCTGATTTATATCTGGTGCATCTGAACCCTCAACTTGAATCTGACCACTATCGATCAAAGCTTGGATATCCTTCTTGAGATAGTGGCAATCTTCTGTGTCATGATCACGTGCGCCTGAATGGTAAGCGCATTGACGTGATTCGTCCACTTTGTCCCTTGGATGCATTCCTCCCTTGACCGGCCTCAACATATCCAAAGCCTGCAACTTCTCAAAGACATTAGTGTAAGATTCCCCGATTGGCGTGAGCTCCTTCTTTTTCTGCATTCTTAACATCTTGTGATATGGACAAGGGCGGAAGGCTTTCTTTGATCGGTGAGTGGGGTTTGGAGAAGCATGGAAATAGTTTCGTGGAGTATTATTTGTGGGCTGTGGGCTTGCTGCGCGCCATTGTGGATGCGAAGGTGCTGGAACATATGCACGCGCTGTATAAAGTGGAGTATTGGAATATTTTGAAATTTTTGGAGGGTGGCTTTCCGGATTATGCTTTTGTTGTGCCCTGGGGTATGAGTGGGGTTTTTTGTACTCTTTCTCATTCCTGCTTCCTTGACATCGCTCCCTTTTATCTTTCCTCCCAAGATTCTCCCTCCTAATAGGACCCGTGAATGGTGGAACAGAGGCTCGGGGCAAAGTATGCCTCATTTGAGATGGATGTGGTGCCCAAGGATGTATTTTAGACGATCCCCCATCACTTGTATCATTCTGGTAGTGAGGAAAGTCGGGAGAATACTGTGGGTCCTCAAATTTAGTAGGTGAGCCACGTGCCTGATGTGGAGAGAATGAAGCAGCCCCTAAAAGATTGGTCGGCATAGGAGGAGATGTTTTTCCCGTGGCAATGGCAATATACAAGTCAACCACCAATTGTTTCAAATTTTTGACCTCTTCAGTCAACCTCTTGTTTTCCAGCACCAGAAGTTCATGGGCGCTGATCTCAGAACTTCCCTTATCAAACGACATGGTAACAGGTCCCTTTGATCCTATTGCGTACGGGCGCGAGATAATGCCAAAATTCCGTAGCAACTTCCAAACTCCAAATCTAGTGGCAAACAAATCAGATTAGCACAAAAGAGTCACAAATTGCAAGCCTAGGGTTGTTATGCGTCATCCCGAAATGGTTCTCGGCGCAAGCCGAGTGTACCGACCGTATCCCTTAAAGATTGCTTACGTGCCTTGAGAAAAATCAGAACAAATTGTAACTGACACGTAATTAGAACAAGGACAAACTTGGATGATTTTTTTGATTTTTTTTTCTTTGCCTCTTTTTTTCTGACTCAAAAATATACTTTGGACAAACGACACGAGACAGACTCAAAATAAACTGTTTAACGTGATACACGAGTCAAAAGATATATACAAACTGACACATTAGGTGGGTACACCCGGACGGTGAAAATAAGAGACTCGACATTTTAGCGGAGTCAGATTATTCCACGAGGGTCGACACAAAATACAACTTAGCTAATTGCAATTTATCGTTTGTACCCTGTCTTGACCTTGAAACGTACAATACAAAGTAGAGTGGGACCTTAAAATTTTTTTTTTTTTTTAAATGAAAAATTTAAGACTCAACCCGAGAGAGGTTCTAACATAACTTAAGAACAGATTATGAAACAAAATAATTTTTTTTTTATCCGAAAGGTGATCCCAAAATCGGATATTATGACAACACAAAAATGGACACAATTTTTTTAAAAACAAACTCTTTGATCTAATTCAAAAAAGAATCTTTGAGTATGTACAAAATTTGGACATTACGACGACACAACGACACAAAATATGACACGAATTAGATGAAAAATTGGTTTACAAAAATTGGCCATTATGACGGCGTAAAACCCCGATAAATTACTTTCCAAAAATATGGACTTGACTTGGATACAGACTCAAAGACAAAAGAGTCCCAAAATTTTACCATTATACCGGCGCAAAACTATAACGGCGCAAAATTATGACAAATTATTTTCTAATACTTGAGACCAAATCCGTACACAAAATTAGAAAAAAAAAATTCGCCATTATAACGGCGTAAAATGACAACTAAAGATATTTTGAGACACGGGATTAAACCCATTTTTTCATTTTTCTCAATTCAATTTTTTTTTTTTTTAACAAAATTTAACACCCACCCCCGGTGATCGGTCAGCATAACAACCCTCTTTCTACAACAAATGCAACACATAAGATGCCAATAATGTGTCTTTTCGGGACACGGGCCCATCTTGGCACAAAGGGGTCAGCCTGGACAAGTGCAATACCGGTGTACCGCACCTCATTAAGTCAAATATGATGTAGATAATTGGGCCTAAAGGTTTAACTCTAGGTGACACAACTGACTCAGTGTCTAGACTGGCTGGAAACCCGGTGGACAAACCGGGCGGAAAGCGCATCAGGGCCATCCGGAGACAGTGTGTCCGGCCTAAAACCCCGTCACGCCTTCCTCCTAAATCATGGGCAATTTAGTAGGAAGTCCCAGATGCCACAAGCAATCTGGTAAGTGCACGTGTGCGTGTGTTTCAGAGACTCAGAGGGTTGCGGAGGAAGACAATTTATATACAGTTCAACAATATCAAAGCAGTAACATTCAACTTTTCACGTGATAACGGCAAGAATATAACAACCAAATATTTAATAAATTAAAACATGCGACAATTTATCAAAGCCGGAGATTCTAGTTTTCACTAATTTCCCCAGCGGAGTCACCAAGCTGTCACGACCCTTTTTTCACACACAAAAACTAAAAGGAATAGAAATTGCGTATTTTAAAGGCTATGACGAGTGTTAAAGGTACACAATTATTTAAGAGAATATCGGAGTCGCCACTTGACAAGTTAAAGGTGTGCCAAGTCACCAAAGTGGTGTACCTGGAACACCCTTGACTCGTCTAATAGTCTGCGTCAGAGATTCGGGTAAGGTTCTCAGTTGACTCTCGGGAAGGTATTAGGCACCCTCGAGTCCTGTGCCGAGCACAGTTGCTTTATTGTCACAATTTTAATTTATTAAACATATGGTTGTTATCTTTTGCCATTGATTTGAATTTATACTTTGATTAAGAAGATTAAAAAACGCATCATCCTTATCCAACCTCACGGAGGACTGGACGAATTTACACTTTTATTCATGATAAATAGATAACATATATTACGCATTTCCAACCTCACAAAGGACTGGTCTATTTTAAAAGAATTTAATTAACTTCGTTGAGGCTATTAATAAAAGGTGAGTTGTTTGCTAAAATCATAATGGGTTAAGCCCGTTGGCATTAATAAGCTGCCGTAAAGATTGTTTGCAAAATTATCGTATTTTTTATTGATTAAAAAATCACAAAATGAGTTTAAAAGAACTAATTTCCTTTAGCCTAATGAGTAGACCGCAAGTCATACTCATAATTAAACTCAATTTTTTTTAATTTGTCCAATCGATCTAATTAAATATAACCGCTAAATTTGTTCAGTGACAAATTGGGACTCCCAAATTTGCCTTTATTAAAACATAAATTACGAAAGTATATACATATAGTAGGCCATTTGTTAAATTGGGATAGCTTTATGGGCTGTCTTTAAAAGGAAATAATTTTACAGCCTATGTGTGGGCTCATCTATTTGCATTAACAGGCTGCATTTAAACTGATTTGCAAAAAAATAGCCACGTTCTGATTTTTGTCCATCAAATAATCACTTCTTGCAAATATAATGTATGGCCATATTTCAAAACGTCCTATCCATATTGCCTATTCATCCAGCTCATCATTTTTATTCAGTTGTGCACTTATGTCCTAACTTTGCCTATTCGTTTCAGTTTTAACTCAAACCAACGTATGAACACATTTGCAAAAGAAATCAAGTTACGTATCAAATTTTCAGAAAAAATAAACGATCCCAGATTTTTTTTTTACTTATGCAATGATGATGGAGATTATTAGTTTTAAAGCAAGCCTAAAATTACTTAATGATTAATAGTTCAAGTCCATTTACATTAGTATTTGCAAATTCTTGGCCCTTGTCACCAAGATAAATATAGACAGAATGGAGAAAATAGCTTTAGAACTCGAATACATCCCATTATATTCATAACCTTAATCATGGCCAAAATACGAAATACATAAAAGAAAGGAGCTTGGAAACAAATACCTATTGGAGTAAAATCCCAAGCTTACAAAGAAAAGACCAGGCAGCCAAACCAAGCATCAACGCTCAGCAACAGAAGCAAAGTACCAGCAGCAACACAAAGCAACAGAAACAGTACCTTAACAGCCCATTTTAACTTTCAAACAACCAAGAACAAACCCCTTTCAACTCTATCCTAACTATGAAACTCTTTTAAATGTTCTCACTATTTCTTTATCTTAACTCTCTCCATTTTCTCTTAAATTGCTATTTTATTTCTTTTCACTCTCCCAGATCTCTCTTTATCAAGTTTCAGAGTTGTTACTTTTCAGATTGTGAAGTGTTTTTTCTTTAAGTGGGATGAGAGGTGAGAGTCCAGTAGTATTTTTTAGGCTGGTAGTTGGTGTATTTTCCAGCTGTTAGTTGTCCTCAAATGAGGAGTTCAAACTCCTATTTATGGATGAAAAGTATAGCTAAGGGTGGAGTGTTTGGTTGGCTAAAAGTACAAGTCCATCCCCCACTTGAGTACCCTTGTCAAATCCCACATTTTATGGCTTTTATAAGACTATTTCAGCCACTTTTATGTACTAAAAAGCTGAAAAAACAAGCTGTCCAAGTTGGCTCTAGTGGCCCCTACACTACAAGTCAATCCCACAAATTCTACATGAAAAATCTGCACTTATTACACACTTAAATTGAACACAAAGCTAATCAAACCATACTTAATTAAGCCAAAACAAATTTCCAGTTATCTTGGCTCAAGACATGTTTAAAGCAAACCAACAATTCCATGTTACTAAGCTAAACAAAGGCAAAAACTAACTGCAAACCCACTGAAACTAACACTTTGGGTTCTGGATAGTCTACACACTAAACTAAGCCAAACAACATATCCTAATTTCCATCCAAACGCCTGTAATCAAACTGACAAACTAATCTAGAGAGCAAGGTTTTCTCGACATGTAAGAAGCTTTAAAACGTACTTGAACTATACTAAACTACGCATACAACATGATATTACAGTGAACTACCCAAATGATTACTTAAATGACTTCGAACTTGACAATAAACTAACAGGAACACATGTATTCACAGCAACTAACCAGGCGCCATCATTCATTCATAAATCAACTCATTAAGCCAAAGCCATGAATTCATTTGATCAAAACGAGCATACAAGATGATTTGAATTCAATGCCACTACTACGACTAAACAAGATCATATAATACCATAAAACGCTAGCATAATCTAAACAAAACAGAGATGGAAACACAAGAAATTGGAATGCCTTTCTAACCCGTAAAGCAAACAGCCTCACTGCCTGGATCGTATTAGCATCATCGTCATCGCTGTCTCGCTGCTTGCCTCGGCTTCACTGCCTCGCCCTCGGATCAGCTGCATCCCTTGTTGCTGCACCATGCCATCACAGCCTCCCCACACTGCCTTGCCTCCCTGATTTAAAACAGCCACACCATAGCCCTATATCACACCAAACGTCACCACTGTCTCGACTCCTAGCTACTGTTTTCTTCCTACTTACTCGACTCATTAGCTAAGTCTCACCATCATCATCATCTTCCCATCTCAATGCTCACCAAAAACAGTAGCAGCGATAAAACCACACAGCCGCTCCGCTAACAACGTAACCAATGTCTCCGTTCGACTGAAAACAGCCCCCTCCCCACTGCCTTATCAACACACAAATCACAGCCCTTATAACGCTCTCGCTTCTGCCCAATCAACATTGAAAACAAACCCCTCCACTACAAACAAAATCATCACAGCCTTCTCATCCTCACACCATACCAAAGACAAAACGGAAAAGAAAAAATAAGAAGAAAAAGAAAGAAACAGAAACGGGGCAGAAATGGGGTACAAGGGGCGGATTTTTTTGGGATAAGTGGGATACGAGGTTGAGAGAGGAGTAAAGGAAGAGAGGAACTAGAAAACTTACTGAAAAAAGCACAAAGTGGCCGGATTTTTTTGTTTGACCGCAACTTTGACCGCCGATCTACGAAAATCGGCTTAGAATTTGGAGAAACTGATTTGAGAAA
This sequence comes from Petunia x hybrida, assembly GCA_037355625.1. Classification (NCBI taxonomy): domain Eukaryota; kingdom Viridiplantae; phylum Streptophyta; class Magnoliopsida; order Solanales; family Solanaceae; genus Petunia; species Petunia x hybrida. The sequence continues at coordinate 152,788 of JBBBVM010000338.1, forward strand.
TGGAACGAGGGAGCCGAAATCTTTCTAATGGTATAGTTTTTATATTTTTCCGGCCACCGGAGGTGGTGGCCGGCAACGGCAGAACGGCGAGGCTCCGGTGGAACAGTGGTGGCGTGGGATTTCCGGTGGGGAGGGAGAAATTTCAGCATGGTGGCCCTAGTCTCTTGACTCAAGGGGTGTGAAATGGGAGAAATGGGGGTTTTTGTGTATATATTTGTGAGGTGTGGGCTTGGGTTAGAGTATTGGGCTGTGGGCTTGTGTTTTGGGCTACATTTTGTTTTAGAAATGACCATTTAAAAGGCACTACACACTAAATTAAACAATATAAAATCACATAATCTACACTAAACATCACAATTAGACATAGAATTACAGTTAAACACATAACAAGCAATTTTTGGTAATTTTTCCATATTTCTATCCTAATTAAAGACAAATTTAGTTAAAATTAAAGACTAAATTTAGGAAAATTTCAGTAAAAATCCTAAGAATCTAATACGGCTATTCCGAGCAATTTTATGAATTTTGGTGCCAAAATTAGGTGATTACACCAACTCCTCCGTCTTCCGCCGCGGAGAACTTCGTCTCTGTCGAGATGTTGCCGGAATTTCAAGAAGGATAAAGCGGTGTTTACAGGTTTCCGGCCAGAGAACCAACGACGGCTACTGGGTCTTCTCCATTTCTGTCTATTCCCCTCACCCGTCTCCCTCTTTCGATCTCTGTGTTTGTGTCACCATGTCGCCGGTGCTGAACAGTACTGGATAGTCCACCGCCGCCGTCGCCGACTATTCCACACTGCATCAGTTAATTTTTTGGTGTTTTTTATTTTTTTGGTTTCTTCTGGTGAGTTTTCTGCTGATTTTTCAGTGAGATTCCGGCGGTGGTGGTGTTTCTACAATTCTACTGGTGTTTGGGGTGGTGGTGGTGGGGTTGTATGTTTGAATCTGAGAGAACCAATTGTGGTGGCGGCTGATTTGTTTGTGGGGAGTGGAAAAAGTATTTTAGGGTTTTTAGGAGAATAGGGTGTAAGTTTAAATATCAAAAATAAAATGTAAATGTGTTAGGAAAAATATTGACATGTATTGTAATTTGAGAAATGTTGCTATTTTTTTGGTAATTAAGGGGTGTTTGTTTGTATAGATATGTAAAAAACCCTTTGACTATCGGCCTGCCCTGTGTAAGCCCTGGAGAATTGCAGAACTATGGCATCATAGGCAATGGTTTGCCTTTTTGGCCTCATTACGGTAGTTTAGCGAAACTATCTTTCCTTCAGTTTAATGAATAGATTTCGGACATAAATACCTCTATAAATCTTATAAATGATGCACGACGACTAACTGGGATATGGGGTCGAGGGCACTTGCGCTCGACCCTGTCCCAGAATCTCTCAGCTAATTATCTTGAAGTCTATCTTAGACAACACTTGTGCTTGACCTTTTCCCACATTCTTCTAGCTAATTACCTTGAAGTCTTGCCTAGGCAACAATTAAAAAAAAATGAAAGAGTATGTTATTTTACAAAAATCATGGAAAATGAAGATAAACTTTCAGAACCAGTCAAATTTGAAGATATGGGTGACATTTTTTCATTTTTTTATGTGGGATGAGCACATTAGTGCCTGGTCTTGATTTGGTGAGCTATTTTTCACGTCTTCAAAACCTAAGCAGTTTGAGCACTTTTAATAGAATTTTCACTTTTACCCCTTAAACACTATTCTACAATCGTTTCACATTCACTACTTTCTCTCTCTACCGACTTTCTCTCTCTATACACCAAACCCTAACCCCACCACAACCACCACCACTAACCCACCGCACCACCACAATAGCCGCGCCACCACCGTAACCACAATTCGAATACACCATCAGAAAAATGGAGAAGAGAAATATCACCGCCACCAGTAGTGCTGGAATCACAGTGGCTATCCTAAATGTTTTTATTATCTTCGATGATGTTGCCGACGGTGATTTCTTCACCACCGTTGTAATACTTTGCAGATCTATAGCTGAAGCACGCTATCTCCTTGACCTCATAACCTGCAGATCAATAATGTTGTGCAATAAAGTAACCGACCATAAATAATTATGGTCAAATTGAACGCAACATAGTTATCGATCTAATAATGCAAACAAGTCACATGATCAAATTTATGATTTGTAATTTTTTAATCACTTTTGACAATGCACAAGAAAAATTTTCTGCTCAAGACGATTCAGTAAATTTGTTGGTGGATGGTAGGAGCCGGAGGAAAAAGGCAGTGGCAGAATTGATCGGAGCAATGTGATGTACATAAAAAAAAATTAGAAGACAACATTGCAAAAGTAATGACGATTTGTATTGAAAGTGATGACGATTTGTTTTCAATGTTGTGTCGAAGTTGATGACGATTTTGTGTTGGAAATGATAACAATTTGTATTCAAAATTGTATTGAAAGTGATGATGATTTGGCTTTAGTTAGTTGTAAAATAGACATAATAATTCTACTCAGTTGTTAAATAAATGCGGACGGATTGTCGTCATTTTATATTTTCGTATGTATTTTTATGGATGAATGAAGTGAATACAATTTTGGACTCATTTGTTTGCAAAATGTACTTAAGATTTGGTTCAACATATGCATAAACACAACCTGATTGTTGTTATTTCTAAATATATAAGTACTTGAAGGTCTTTTTTATGAGTGTGTGAAGTGAGGTCGATTTGACCTCATTTCTTCACAAGACGGACACAATTATATGAATAAATACACTCGGATTGCCGTTATTTCTAAATATATAAGCACTTGAAGGTATTTTTTGCAATAAATAAAGTAAGGCTGATTTGGCATCATTTACTTACAAAATAAATATGATTTTTTGCTCATTGTATGAAGAAATGATGCCGAATTGGTCTTATGTTATGTTTTGCTTTGATTTTTGTATATAAGAGAAATGATGACGATTTGACTTTATTTATTCACAAAATAGTTGTTAAACACAAACGAATTGAATACATCGTATATGAGCGAAACAATGCCGATTTGGCCTTATTTATTCACAAAATGAACGTGAAACACGATTGGGGTTGGTATTTTTTTCTGCTGTGTAGGAAGCAGTGGGATTTTTTGTAATTTCGGAGGTAAAAGATGCAGTGGCATTTTTATAATTACGGCTTCAAAAAATGATCGGTGGCATTTTTATAATTACGAGAAGTTCTCTATTAGTAAGGGTATTTTTGTACTTTCAGCTTCATTTAATGGTAAAGTATTTATGTTTTCTAGACCACAAAAAAAGTGCTAATGTTTTCAAGATCGGGTGCATTTGCGCTCCTTTTTGTAATTCATCCAAAAAATTTGGTGTAAGCCAAATTTCGCGTAGGGGCCTGTTTGGCACGCGCTAATTGACCCGTAGCCACCAAAAATAAATTCGCTGAAAAATAGCCACCTCCGGACGAAGTCCCAATATTTTATACTGGGACTTTGAACATGTTAGTTCAAAGTCCCAGTATAAAATACTGGAATCACTTAAACACCATTATACTGGGACTTTGAACATGTTAGTTCAAAGCCCCAGTATTTTATACTGGGAATTTATATATATAAAGCACCAGGAAAAATAATGGGACTTTGAACATGTGTAGTTCAAAGTCCCAGTATAAAAACTTGGGACTAGTCCGGGCTGTTTGCCAATGCTAATAGAGTGTATGTGTGCGCTGTGGCTGTTTCTCAATTAATTCTGAAACGGTGGATAATTCGCATTTAACGCATCAAAATCTTCCTCATGAATTCGACCGTGAAATTTTGATAACTAGCCAATTTTGAGGGCGAAGTGCACCAAAGGCCACTTTTGGCTGTGATCTTTGGTTTGAGGCCACTTTTTTTTTATTGGTTTTACATGAGAGGCCATTTTTTGGAACTTCAATTCTTTTGGGGGAACTTCACACAAGTTCAGCCCACAAGGATTGAAGTTCAACTTCAGCCCACCACAAGGATTGAAGTTCAACTTCAGCCCACAAAGGTTGAAGTTTACGCATCTATACCTAAAAGTTCAGCCCTTACAGATTGAAGTTGAAACTTCATAATTTAGGCATGAAGTTCAACCCACAAGGTTTGAACTTCAGCCTACAAAGATTCAAGTTCCAAAAAGTGGCCTCACATATAAGACCAATAAAAAAAGTAGCTTCAAACTAAATATCAGTGACAAAAGTGGCCCATGGGTGAAAATTTTACAATTTTGGACGCCCTAATTAAGTTTTATCCATCATTTTAAAATTAATTGAGAAATACTCAAAAATCCGCGGCACACTTACACTCCATTAGTGTTGGCAAACACCGCTGACTACTCTCAGTATTTTATACTGGGACTTTGAACATACTGTGATTCATGTTCAAAGTACCTGGAGCTTTATATATAAAGTCCCAATATTTTATACTAGGATTAGCGTTTAAGTGATCCCAGTATATAATACTAGGACTTTGAACATGTTAGTTTAAAGTCTCAATATAAAATACTGGGACTTGTCTGGAACTGGCTAGTTTTTAAACAGTTTTGTGTCGCTGGCTAGTATTCAATTAGCGCAGGAAAGTGCACGAAAGGCCACTTTTGTCACTGGTCTTTGGGCACAGGCCACTAATACCAAAATATTTAGTTTGTGGCCACTTTTGCTTAAAGAGATAGAACTTCAGTCCATAGGCCGGATTGAAGTTCAGTCCTTAAAGATTGAACTTCAATCCAGGGCCATATGGACTGAAGTTCAGTCCAGTCCTTAAGATGGAACTTCAGTCCATATGGCCATGGACTGAACTTCAGTCCATAGTATGGCCATGGACTGAAGTTCCATCTTTAAGGATTGAACTTCAGTCCATGGCCATACCATGGACTGAAGTTCAGTCCATGGCCATATGGACTGAAGTTCAGTCTGGAACTTCAGTCCAGGGGCCGTGTGGACTGAACTTCGGTCAATTAAAGTCAATATTTATTTAGTAAAGGCCCAAAAGTGGCCTCTAGTGTAAGACCAAAGAAAATAGTGACCTCAAACCAAATACCAGTGTTAAAAGTGGCTGCTGGGCGAAATTTTTACGTTCAAACAGGCTATGGAGCCAAATTTTTACATAATACCATATAGCCCACTTCTCTATTCATCTTATAAATACTACAATTTTCCCAATAGTTTAGTCTTTTAGCCAATAATACCTCATATTCTCAAGGTTAGGGTTTCATCCATTCTCCTCAAATACCATTTTACTCTTTCAATTTTCTTATTTCGCGATCTTTGAAACCTTTTAAATTAAATCAAATACCACTAAATTTTGTATCTTTTTTTTAAAAATTAATTGTTTTATTTCTTAGTTTGTAGAAAATCTCAGGCATGGCTGGAGGAAATTTCCTTCATAGGGTTATTTCTTATGTTGCCAATGAATTAATTGTCAATGGACTCGCCAACAGGTAATTTTTTTCATTAATCTTTCCCTTAACTTTATAAATCTTATTTGTTGATAGTTTGTGTATTAGGCGCATGTCACAGGTTCGAGCATTGTCGCATATAAAAGCCTGGTATTTAAGTTTAGACGGGTAGATGGGTGCGCCCATTATCGACTGAATTTCATATAGTGGGTCTGACTTTTGGGACTTTCTTGGTTATTTAAAAGAATTATCTTTCCCTTTAAAGTCATAAAAATTAGTTCTTTTTAGCTAATTTTTGCTTAGGATGAAGTAAGGGATTGTTCTCAAGTCAAGATTAGATTTTATTTATGTGGGTGATGACAATATTTAGCTTTTATATAACATACTATGATCAATTTTGTGCATATGTTCTCTCGTAAAAGAGTCATCTTACCGCCTCGATCCAACTTGTTATGTGTGGATTAGGTGTAGAAGGGTGGTCCCATTATCCACTGAGTTTAATATTGTGGGCCACTTACCTTTGGGGGTTTCTTGGTTATAAAAAAGAATCATCTTTACCACCTCATGATAGGTTATGATGTGTAGATTAGGCACACACCACGGGTTGGACAAACACTAGGGAAGGGTATTGGGATGGGCACATTATCCAATGAGTTTCATATTGTGGGTCACCTGTTGTTATAAAAAATGAATTATCTTTACCACCCTCGGGCTATCTTGTAATGTGTGGATTAGGTGTGCATCATAGGTTCGAGTACTGCCACAACAACAACAATCCTAGTGTTATCCCACTAGTGGGGTCTGGGGAGGCTTTGATGTACGCAGACCTTACCCCACCAAGGTGGAGCTACTGTAACCCAAAGACCCTCAAAGACACTTTTGAAAGCAAGTTTGAAAAGAAATAAACAAGATGAGAATAACATGGTAAAGAAAATACTGGATAAAAATTAAAGATAACCAAGTTAAATATTAAATAGGAAACACCAATAGCAATAAAGACAAAGAATAAGATAGAAATTTCTAAGTGGAGAAGGATGGAGGGGTGGGCCCATTATCGATCAAGTTTCATATTGTGGGTCACTAGCCTTCGGGGATTTTTGGTTATTAAAAAAGAATTATCTTTACCGTTTTGCACCACACTTTTTAGTTGAGTAATGCTCATATCCTGCTATGATTGATCAAGTCTAAAGTTGTGTTATTGAATGATTTTTATTAATTCTTTTTAGGTTTAATGTTTCTCAAAGTTTGAATTTTACTCATAGTCAGTTAAGAGGATTGTATTCAAGGTGGGGAAGTAGTTTAGTAGTGAAGGAACTCATTGATGTGAATAAGATGCAACTAAGCCACCTTGGAGAGACCTGTGTCGATAATAAGGACCTTTATATGGGTTTGTCTTGATGGAAGATTTGGTGTTGATTTGTTGGTGATAGGGGTGGGTGTAGAGTGTTGGTTTTGGGTTCATCCGAATCCAGTAGCTTTGGCTAAGATTTTGTGTCTCTCTTTAAAAATTCATTAATAGGTACAAATAATTGAATTCGAAGCCAATAAATCAAATGACTGTAGACTCCTGAACTCTAACCCATAGATTTCTGGTTGGTGATGCATAAAGTTTCCAAGTAGCCTGGCACTGACCCAACAAAAAAACAGAATATCGCTATAATCATACTGGGGGGCTGTGTTCTATGAGCGGAGATGATGAACTCTACGTGAACTAAGGTTGCGTGTGTTCCAATGACGACTCTATTGGTTTGTAATGATTGCAAAGATGGGAGCATTCTTTTGCTGCAAGCTGTAACTGACAGAGGCTATTCATTTGTCGATCATAGTTCATCTCGTTTCATGTCTCTTACTTTGAAAATACAAGTAGAGGCCAAGGTGACTGTCATTTTGTGCAGTTTTAACTAAACAAAGAATAAAGAATCTATTAAATTATATATTATCAAAAAAGAATCTATTAACTTATGGCTGGCTTACTTTAAATAAATGATGGCCTAATGGATTAAGTCTCTTCTGCTGCCTACCTTTTCTTATACCAATCCTAGTTATTTCGAGAATGTTATATAATTTAAAGTTCTGATGGCTAATCTTGTAGAAGATTAAGGAATTAAGTGTTCCTGTGGCTGGGTTGCTGGGTGAAAGGAGAACTGTGTTTCAATTGTCTTTTTTATTTATTTCATAAAGGCAGAATACATATCAGACACTCCAAGTTGGCACCAATGGCACCAACGGTCAGTTAGACACCTCAACTTTCCAAATGACTTTCAGACACCTTACGTAGTATTTAAGTGGGACTTTTAAACACCTCATGATGACATGGCAAATCAAGTGTGTTACGCCTAAATATGAGTGCGTGAAGCTATTGACTTTGTTATTTCTCCCTTTTTTCTTGATATTTATGGGAAACAAATCATTCATGCATTACATAGCAAAGTTTCTTAATTAAGCGTCAAACACCCTTTTTCTCTTTCTTCCTTTTTTCCCGACCACCCTTTTTACTGGAAAATACTGCCGCCGGTGACCACCACCACCCTTTCCAGCTACCCTTTTCCTTGCTCTTTCTATGTCAAAAAGTTTCTTGAAGCTTGTCGACGTGAAGATCCGATGAGTCTCCGGTGACCAACCATAGCTAGGTAGTTTTTGTTTCAGCTGAAAAAGAAGATAATAAAAGAGAAAATGAGAACGCTGGCGAACAGTGCCGGTGTTCCGTAGGCTGCAGCTGCCAATGCTGACCCCGCCAAGGGTTACCTATGTTCGCCGGGACTATTTTGGATGGAGGGTGGTGGCCAGTTTTGGGCCATTTTAAGTTGGTTTTTCTTTTTTTCATTCTTTTTTACTCTCTTGTTTTAATTTTTTTGGTTAGTTAGTGGTTCCTTGTTCTTTTAAAAAGAAAAAACTGTAGTTGACAATGTTTTAAATCAAAATTACACGTGTCAAAGTTTTACTGCCTCATTTTACACGTCACCAGCAAGTGTGTTACACGCGTGTCTGTCAGACTAAGGTATCTACCAGGCACATCTTTGCTGATAAAAGTGTCTGGAAAGTCATTTGGAAAGTTGAAAAGTTGAGGTGTCTAACTGACAGTTGGAGCCAACTTGGAGTGCTTGTTTATGTATTCCGCCTTTCATAGCTGAGTTATATCTTACGTCTCAAGTTATTGTTGTTACATTTTGATTCTCCGACTCAAAAAAATAAGCAAAAGTCACTCTAGCAAGTTGGTAGCGCCGAGATGTTATGTTCTGAAGATGCCCATTAAAATGCCTCTCTCTCTCTTTCTCTCAGCCCAGGTTTTCAGAGATTTGCAGTGAGGACGTCAAAGAGAATGGAGGATATCTCTAAATTGGGTAACTAAGATTTCCAGCTTTTCCCTTATTCTGTTGAAGTTTTTCAGGCTGTCTTGACCATTTGTTTTGCTACTTGCAGCTGAGCAGAAGAGGAGAGAAATTGCTGATCAGGTGAAGGATGTGTCTAAAAATTTTGAGGTATCAACGCTGAAGCATTTTCAATCGAAGTATAGTGACCCTTGTGCCAGTGATTAATTAATTTTCCCGATTTATGTTCTGCAGTCTTTCAAGAACCAGTGATTTTGAAGCTTGGTGTACAGGGTTACTTATCTCGCTGGAAGTAATATGATGAATGAAGTAGAGTCTGTGTAGTTGTGTTAATGTACTAGAGTATATGTTGAGGATAAATGTTTGCAGTTACACAGTCGTGTGCGGGAATGGCACCGTAGTCTTTACTGATTTTGCATTAGATGATGAATGCTCAACCCTTTTTGTCTATTTGATTTCTATATTGATTCTCCTGAAAAAGATGCCCTAGGTGGTATGTCAAATTTCGAGTAAAACAATCTCTAATAATGTGACATCAGGTGTACGATATCTGACTTCTGTTCCTTCTAATCCTCGAGCATGTTGGAAATTTGAATGCTTAATTGTCTTTCTAACCATTTTTTGCTTGACAAATTAAAAATGTATTCTCTGGGTTTTCATTTTAAGTATTTGAAGAGCCATTGCTTCGAACTTGTGCACACTGGAACCTCATCCGAATGGATCTGTATTAATAGGTTGGTCACCATATTAGCACAACAGTGCAAACAACAAAAACAAAGAATTGGAGGATCAATCAAAGGAAAACGAGATATTATGAACATGTAATTGATCAATGAAGTCTCACTATTTAAGCTCGAGCGAAAAGTTACGCAATGATGATACATGGGTTTAAGCAGCCTCAATTCTGACAATAACTGACCATTTGACATATCACACAATTCCAATAGATTGTCTCCCTAGTCAGATACCACAATATCAGTAAAGCACAGCAAACATGATCTCAGAGCATTGATGTAAGGACCATCTTGCCAACTCCATCCCGTACACAAACAAGATAAACCTCTTACTCCAGAAACAAAGAAAAAGACAGGAAAAACGAGACAATGTAGAAGCAATACCAAATTTTCTTATTTGCAAGAATTGTCACTATGATACAACAGGAGCACACAACATTCAGAGTCATCATCTAGACGCATTTAAGGTTGGTAACCTATGCCATGTCTTTCCTTCATCATGGGCTGTTGCTTTCGTATCAAGACAACAACCTACGTATGATTTTACCAAGACATATGCTTTAGTTCCAATTACTTCCAGAATTACTACTTTCTTCGTGCTTAGTATTAACATGAGGTCCATTGCCTGATTTGGTCTAGCATTTAAGCTAGTTCTCCTCTTAGCTTGCAGCCTTGCACGATATAATTAGTCTTCCATGGTAGAGAAACTTGTTGAGTTACTTGAATGGCCAACCCCGCAGCAGATGGAGAACTACCTCCTTTTATGTTTCCTGATAATCAAGACTGTGAATTACCTCATAATCCGTCAATACTCAATCCTACTTGATTTGCTCATGGATCTAATGAATCAGGAAACATAGCCTTTCCAAGATAAACCTGTTGCATCTCCTCTTTCCATATCTACAAGAATGAGATTACACCGGGTCAGAGAATCACATTAAGAACAAACTAGAGATCATCAAGGATATCACATGAAAGGATATATCTCAGTGTAAGACAGAAAAATTTATTTTCTTAGTAATTTTAATTGTAAAAGCTTGAGCAACCCATTACCCTTAGATCCCCCTTCTATCAACACCTCAACATGTGAATTTGAGAAGACGAACAATTCAAGAATGAGCATTTACCATTTCCCGGAATTCGAGCCTGATGTGAGGCACATTTGTCCTGTGAATATCATTTCCACCTGGTCCTCGTTTGTAGTAATTTCCCCCAATCCAGTGGGACTATGAACAGAAGGAAACATGTCAGGTAAAAGAGAGAGAAAAGGAAAATGAATCAAACTTCCAAATAAGACAGTAGCTGTCCAGCCTGTGAAGATTAGCAATTAAAAATAGACAACTGAGATCTGGATAAGTGCTATTTACTTACTAAGCCGAAGCTAAATGACATTGTTGGGATGCATATAGCTGAATAGTAATCCCCCAAAAACGAATAAACAAAATAAAATAAAATAAAATAAGATCCGCGATAGAACTATGTTAATATTTTACAAGTTAAAAACTGAACCTCTTACGCGTTTTCCTTTGTATCGAGCTACAGAAATGGAATTTCAGCTAAGTGAATGTCATGGATTGAACACAAGGGAAACTTTGATAAAAACTCTACTACCAAGTGCGTGCAAGATAAGATGGTGGAATTGATTTGCTTACTCCTATATCTGTATTATGCAGAACCCCAAATAAAAGCTGATAAAGTGTCTCTTCAATATAGATCGCATAAGAAAACATGAGTTTCCTCAAGAGAATCAAGGAATCCATCCAGTATCAACAACTGTATGACTGAAAGTGGAGATCAGTAGCATATTCGGGACCAGACACAAGAAGAACTTGGTAGCAGCAGACCACCGTGTGTATATATCATTCAGAATTTTCTTGAAGATATACATACCTTTAAAGCATGTGAGAAACCAGACTGGTAAACTGAATTGCGGGCAATCTCACACAGATCGCATGAACTTAACTTCCATACCTGCATAAAAGAAGATATTATTCATCAAAGAATCTTAACATCGTGAAGTGTTATGGTCAATAGACTCCAGAATACTCACTGAAGCAGCTATACTGTATTCTTCAACCAGGGGCTCTTTCGTTAAGTGAATTTGCAATGGATCATCAGTTGAAAGAGAAACATTCAGGCCTCTCAGGAAGAACATGGGAAGAGGATTTCGGTGGTAGTCCACGAATAGAGAGTTGTTACTCAGAGGAGACATTGCCAAACCTATCTGACTCAAGAAAAATAAAACATCATAAAACCAACACATTGCTAACAAAAATTTATTTAAATCTCTGTTATGTTACCTGGGCTAGGTAGTACAAGTATTGTAGAACGGGAGACTTTCTCAAATTGATACCATGAGCAATATTATGGGCCGTTAAAAATGTTGCAGCAAGGTGTTCAATATCTCCAGCCTGTAAATTGGAAAAAGCTTAGCAATGTATGTGAGCAACATACGAATTGACAACCAACGAATAAAGCTTGAGTGGCTACCTCCCCGGAATGTGGGCGAAGCTTGATGGTTGTCATGCCCTTTGACTCGCGCAACTGAGATCTTGTAGAACCACCTAAGGGAGTCAAACCCGTTGGCTGTAAGTGGATCTATAAGAAGAAGAGAGGAGTAGACGGAAAAGTACAAACTTATAAAGCTAGGCTTGTTGCGAAAGGGTTTACTCAAAAAGAAGGTATCGATTATGAGGACACCTTTTCGCCGGTAGCCATGCTTAAGTCTATTCGGATTCTCTTATCCATTGCTGCTCATTATGATTATGAGATTTGGCAAATGGATGTCAAGACAGCTTTCCTTAATGGAAGTCTTGAAGAATGCATCTATATGAGGCAACCAGATGGTTTCAAAGAAAATGGCAAAGAACACCTATTATGTAAGCTTAATAGGTCCATCTATGGACTTAAGCAAGCATCTAGAGCATGGAACACTTGTTTTGATAAAGCAATTAAGACCTTTGGTTTTAAGGAGTGCTTTAACGAGTCTTGTGTTTACAGAAAGTGGGAGGGTAACAAAGTGGCATTCTTGATATTATATGTGGATGACATCTTGCTCATTGGAAATAGTGTAAGCATGTTGATAAAAGTTAAGGAGTGGTTGTCCATGCATTTCGATATGAAAGATTTGGGAGAAGCGGCTCATGTCCTTGGGATCAAGCTTCTGCGAGATCGTAAGAAAAGGATGTTAGGCTTATCTCAGGCTCTTTATATTGATACCATTCTTGCCAGATTCGCTATGCAGGATTCCAAGAAAGGTTTTCTACCTTTCAGACATGGAATTGCTCTTTCTAAGAAACAGTCTCCTAAGACTGAAAAAGAGAAGGAGAGCATGAAGGCGGTCCCTTATGCATCTGCTGTAGGGAGTCTTATGTATGCGATGTTGTGTACTAGACCTGACATTTGCTTTGCCGTTGGCATGGTTAGCAGATATCAGTCTAATCCTGGGCGAGAGCATTGGACTGCGGTCAAGCATATATTCAAGTATTTGAAAAGGACTAGAGACTATATGCTGGTCTATCATTCGGATGATCTAGTGCCTAATGGGTACACGGATTCAGACTTCTCGAATGATAGGGATGCCAGAAAATCTACCTCTGGATATGTGTTCACCTTGGGAGGTGGAGCCATAAGTTGGAGGAGTGTCAAGCAAAGTTGTATTGCTGATTCCACCATGGAAGCCGAGTATGTGGCTGCCTGTGAGGCATCCAAAGAGGCTGTTTGGCTCAGAAACTTTCTACGAGAGTTAAGAGTAGTTCCTTCTCCCAGGGCACCTATTGCACTATGGTGTGATAATACTGGTGCGGTCGGAAATTCGAAGGAACCACGGAACCACAGAGGTGCAAAGCACATTGATCGCAAATATCATGTGATTAGGAAGTTCGTGAAGAAGGGGAAGGTGAAGGTTTTAAAGATTGCGTCGGCAGACAACCTGGCAGACCCTTTTACCAAGACATTGCCGAAAGAGGCTTTTGATAGGCATGTAGAGGGTTTTGGTCTTAGAGTTGTAGACGCATGGTTATAAGTCTAAGTGGGAGATTGTTGGAAAATATACTAATAACCATGCAGTTGTTAGTTAGATTATTTCTTATTAAACAATTGTTGCTTTATACATTTATTAAATATAATAAAGTATTATTTATTTAGATCAATTGTGTCATGTGTGTCCTATTATTTATACAGTAGTTGATTTAGTGTGTAGAGCCAAGCTTATACACGGAAGATTAAATCATCGGTTCTTATAAATAATGAAGTAGTGTTCGCGATCTAAGATGGAAATTGGACAAAACCATCGGTATGATTGTAGTACAAGATTATATATAATTTATCTTGATTATGGGAACGGTATAGTTCCAACTTCTTGTGCTAGTGCACTTTGTGTGTATTGAACGGACCAAGTAGAGATAAGTGTTTTTATACTGACTATATAAAACAAACTCTCTAGCTCATCAGATGTACTTATACTCTTAATCTTGATATAGCTATTATGAGTGATGTATATTATTCATTGTCTTGATTTATCAATAGGTGAGGTCCAGGATATTTGGGTCAAATAATTCCTGATAAGTTGGATAATGATAATATGCATTTGCGAAGTAATAGCTAGTTGATAGAATCCACGTCTCGCTATAGAGATTGATGACATCCCTTTATGAAAGCTTATAAGCTTCTATGTGTAAACCTAGCTAGTGGATTTTGTATCCGGCACATGGAATAAGTTAAGCGGAAATCTAAAGGATATTCATTTAATCAATATATTAAGTTGTCAGTAATTTAATATTATTGATTGGTGTCTGTAATCTTAACGTGGAGAGTTAAATAAGATTTGATGGAAGAATTCGAAATTTATCTAAGGAGTGCAATTACGAATTTCTAGTGGAAATAATTTGTAATTTATTATGGAAAGGTTAATTCTAGAGAAAAAGAATTAATTCCATAATTGGAAGCCTTATTAATTGATTCTGTGGTCCCTGTTGTGACCGAATCCAATTTGGACTGGGAGAAAGTTGATTGGTGGAAAAGGGAAATCCTAACAGGTTTGGAGAAGGGTTTTAACCCTCAAAACTTAACCTATAAAAGGAGGATTTCGGCCTCCACTGTAGACACACGAAAAATACATATTTTTCACCCTCTTTCTCTGAAGCACTTGTTCCACCCAAGTACTGTTGGTCCGGAAATTGATCGGGCACACAACAGAAGACCGTGGAAAGCTGGAGCAACTGGACAACAAGGTTATTGGAGATCTTTGTGTGGGCTTTAACAGGTATTCCGTTTTATATCATTGCAAAACTGAATGCTTGCTACTAGTTTGTCTAGAATACATGTGAGTATGATGTTTGAACTGCTTCCGCTGCATATATGTTCTTTCATAAGTTACATACATTGTCAGTGTAAAGAAATCTTTGCACTAGAGCCTCCATAAAAACCGTGATCTGATCTTGAAAATAAGACATGTTACCTATACTAACATGTAAGACTGACATGATAGTATAAAAATTCGGTGTGTTTTACCTTTGAGCCACCTATGATTTTGGTTCTTGTTAAACTGGTGTGGAAAGCCGCGATCATTTTCCGTTTGGTCGTCCTTTTGTATCTTCTTAGACAACTTGAGTAGCTGATTTAAGGTTTTATGGTGCATATAATACGCTGATACGGCAACCAGTGATGCTCCTACAAGTGCTGCCATGGCTAGATTCACAGTATAGGCATCCATGACAATTACTTTGTTTTCTTTTTGGTTATATTATCTATACAAATATATAGTGTTGGTTCAGTCACAGACGTTACTGGAAAAGGATATAGAGCTAATAAACTGTATGTAGAGGAGCATAGCCAATTAGTAGCACAAACTTTGGAACACACAGCTTATACGAGGCACGAGAAATTTAATATTATATCGTGCCGTGTTAAACCAAACTAGTCTGACTTGTCTCTTTGTTTGCCATTGTGGTGTGGGTCCCACCATACTTTTTTACACTAGATCCCTCTTCCTAGGCAACGTCCCTCAAAGTCAAATTTACTAATACTCCCTTGTCTCATTTGATGTACCGCTGTTTGAGTTGGCATGACCAAAAAAATACTTCTAAAATTTGTGATTTAAAATAAGTCATAAAAAATTAATGTGATTAAAAATTATTTACAAAAATAAATTATTTATACTTATAAAAAGCTGACATTCTTATTAGGACAGATTAAAAAAATAGTATCACATAAATTGAGACAAAGGAAGTAATATTTTGTAACACTTTTTTGAAATAATCAATTTTCTAAAATGATCATGAATCTTATCATGATCCTCATTTAAAAAAAAAATTCACTCCGGCATCCCAAAATTGATTGATTCTGAGAGTTTGTTCTGTTTTAAGACACTTTTAGCAAAATGGCCTCTGTTTCATTCGTAGGCAATACTTCAAGTTATCAAACGAAAATTGCTGACTCTTAGGAAGAAATCAACGGAATGTTGCCTAGACAAGAATTTCAACGGCAAGTGTTGTCTGGGCAACACTTCAAGTTATCTGGGAGAATGTGGGAAGAGATTAAATAACAAGTCTTGCCTTAGAAAGAGGGGTCAAATGCAAGTTCTATACTTACAGAGAACGGAGCAGGGATACGGATGTCATTATAAGATTTATAAGGGTGTTTCTGTTCAGCATTTTTTTTATTAAATCAAGAGGAGGCTATTTTTGCTAAATAATTGTTATGGAGGTCAAAAAAGCAAATGAGTTGCTCCAGTGTCATACTTTTGTAAATAACCCGATCTTCATTGGTAAAGACCTATGATCATATCTAAAAGGATTTTTTACATAAAAGTACAAGTTTTAGAGCTTAATTACCAAACATAGCAACATTTTAGTAAAATTACCCTATATAGAGGAAAACACAAGTTAATTACAAATATAGCAAAAACATAGCAATATTTTCTCATAACATACAAAACCCTTATATTCTTCCTCCTATTTCCCACACTATCACTTTTGCTCCTCTAATTTCTCCATATTTCACTTTTTCTCCCACCATTTCCCCCAATTTCACTTTTATTCCTATCATTTCTCCCAATTTCACTTTTCCTCATCACATCCTCGATGTATCTCATTGTATCTCACCGTATCTCAACCGTTTCTGCACTTTTTCAACTGTTTCTGCAGCACCGTATCTCGACTGTTTCTGCACCATTTCAACTGTTTCTGCAGCACCGTATCTCGACTGTTTCTGCAGCACCGTATCTCGACTGTTTCTGCACCGTTTCAACTGTTTCTGCAGCACCGTATCTCGACTGTTTCTGCACCGTTTCAACTGTTTCTGCAGCACCGTATCTCAACTGTTTCTGCACTGTTTCTGCACCGTATCCAACTGTATCTACGTTGTTTCAGATTATTTCAACACCGTATCTAACTATTTTCTCGACTGTATCAAGTTGTTTCTTGACCGTTTCAGCATTGTTTCATCTCATTTGTGCATTGTTTCTCACTGTTTCTAAGCTATTTTTACGTTTTTAGCATTATTTTTTATATTTTATTTCGGAATTTTTTCACAAGCAGTTTCAGATTGTATCCTTTCGTTTCATCACCGTTTCAGACTATTTCAACTCTGTTTGACACTGTATCATAGTGTTTCAATTCGTTTTTGAGACTGTATCATATTGTTTCAATACCGTTTCAAATTGTTTCAACACCATTTCAAATTGTTTCAACTCTGTTTCAAATTGTTTCACTTTAATGTAATACCAGAAGCATTACCTAGAGGCTAGAGTATGAGACCTTTATGGTGGCCTAAAAGGTGAAATATTTGATATTTAGGAAAATTCAGTCCACTAGTCATCAGTGCTTGGATTCCAAAATAGAATCACATGTTTCACCAAGTAGCACAACACCAGTAACATGAACACAACAGCAGACAAAATTCATGATGGACAAGCAAGTTCTACAAAATAAAATCTCACTCCCAAAAACTTGATAGAACATGGCTTTTCCACACCAGCCTCTATATGCATAGATTTCCAAGAGCACTTCTTTTTCTTTTTCTTTCTAAATGTAAAGATCCAAGACAATGATTTCAATTTTTAGCTAGTACATTGTTCAACTCTCATCAGGAAATCACAGAGAAAAATTGCACCAGATCATTTTCACCAACTACAACACCTAGTTTTTCGGAGAAAACGGCATTAATTGCATCAGCTCCCACATTTTGCAATACATCGTCTGGAGATACTGTAATGTAATCGTTCAGATTGTGTACGGCTCCATCTGTACAAGCAAAAGGCAGAATGAAAATAGCAATTATATCAGATAAAAAATTGAAGAATCGGGGGTGATGGCGTTGGAGGTGGGGGGGGGGGGGGGGTGGGGGTGGCGGCTGTTTGTTTGGGGAGGAAGTGGGAGAAGTGTTTTAGGGTTTTTTGGAGAGTGGGTGTAAGTATAGTTATCAAAATGAAATGTGTTGATTATTGAAGAAATGTGATAAAAAAGTATTGTTATATTTGGTAATTTTAAAAATATTGCTATTTTTGTGTAATTAGGGGTATATTTTTGTATATATTTGTAAAAATCCCTATCTAAAAAATGCCCTAAATCCATAACTTTGATATGCTAATATTCTTCATGTATGCAAGAAGGTATAGACTTTCAGGCAGTGACGTAATAAAAAATTTCACTAAAGATGTTCATGATTTAAATAAGAACACAATTTTTTGATATATAGGTACACCGACAACAATAATTTTGATGAACAATACTTCTTCTGTCCCATTTTATGTGACACTTTTCGCTTTTTGAGAGTCAATTTGACTAAGCTTTGAAGCTAAATTGGATTAGATTAACTTAATATTTTAATATTAAAATTTATATATTTGACAACTACTTGAAACGTACTTTAAGTTGCAATTTTTCTCATAACATTTTGGTGAAAAAATACATCTTAAAATGTTGATCAAATTTCACACAGTTTGAATCTCGAAAAGCAAAAAGTACCACATAAATTGGGACAGAAAGAGTAATTCTTTTCAAAAGAAAGAAATTTATTTACAAATAGCATGTCATCTGTTTGTTAAAGAGTAACAACTCTTATGAAAAGAAGGAATAAAGTACCAAATCAAAATTTTTTAGCATAAACAAATAAAAATGCCGAAAGGCTCCAATTCAACTAAATATCATATTGAATATTAGAAGGTTATAAATTTACATATTCTAAATTAAAAAATAACAACAACAACAACAACATACCCAGTGTATTCCATAAGTGGGGTCTGGGGAGGGTGAGATGTACGGACACCTTATCTCCACCAAGGTGGAGAGGCTGTTTCCTATAGACTAGGGGTGTTTATCGGTGGGTTCGATTCGGTTTTGCACCTTATCGGTTTGGACTATCGGTTTTCGGTTTTTATAAGTGTTAAACCAATAACCGAACCAATAAGCTATCGGTTATCGGTTTTCGGGTTATCGGTTTTAGGTTCTTATCGGTTCGATTTTCGGTTTAACCATTAAGAAACTTAGGCCTAAAAAGTGTTAAAAAAAAACCTCTTAAACGATTGCATCCAATACAAAATCAGCTTTATTTTCACAGCGAATTCAAATGCCTCTTATAGCATTCGCCATATTCAAAAAAGCAACCAACAACAGATTCAAATATACTTCATTATTCTATAAACTAATGGAGGAGGCAAGGAGTGAAATAGTAAATCAGTAGTTGAAATGGATGGGGCGACTTGAAAGCTACATAAGTAAAAGAAGACTAGGGTTTGAGGTTTTCAAGTTCCAACTAATAGTAATTAAGTATACTACTTTTATGCACATAAGCGCTACATAGTAAATTTGAAAACCTTATTGGGTTATCGGTTTAACCAATAAGAAAATGTACAAAACCGACAACCGAACCGATAACCCAATGAAATTTTTTTGCAAACCGTTAAATAACCAATAACCCGATAACCCAATATTTTTAAACCATTAACTTTTTATCGGTTCGGTTTATCGGTTTAAACCGAAAAATGAACAGCCCTACTATAGACACTCGGCTAGAAAAAGAAACACATTAAAAAACACATTTGAAAGATCAATCCAGTGATATCATGCTAACGAAAATGTAAAACTAAAGCATATCCAACAA
Organism: Petunia x hybrida; assembly: GCA_037355625.1. Classification (NCBI taxonomy): domain Eukaryota; kingdom Viridiplantae; phylum Streptophyta; class Magnoliopsida; order Solanales; family Solanaceae; genus Petunia; species Petunia x hybrida. Next base: position 172,334 of record JBBBVM010000338.1, read on the forward strand.
ATAGATAATAACAATAGATATAGAGACAGAGAGTAAATAAAAATCATCTACATAAGCATAATACTACATCTAATAAGGGAAATGACGCTCGACTACAACCTAACCTTCTACCCTAATTTACGACCTCCACGCTCCCTATCTAGAGTCATGTCTTCGATGATCTAAATTAAAAAATATATTTAAAAAATATTTAAATCAATGTCTATCGAGTTTTAAAACATGTATTACTAGTTAGGTTGGGGTTATATGCTTTGGTATGTTAATTACTTATTCCTATTTCATTTATTCAGTAGAAAAAAAAAGAATTAAAAATTAGATTACCGGCAAATATTGCAGTGTAGAGAGAAAAGTTAGGCTCAAAATGTTTGACAGTCGAACTTGGGGACACAAGTTGATTTGAATACTCTTTGGCCACAAAAGGAATATAATAATTAAATATATGCATCCACGTGGGTTTCAACACAAAAATTAATGGTACTGGCGTTCTCATCAAGATCTTAGTAGTACTCCGAATAAAGTACTCTCCCATTCCATTTTAGTTGTCTTCTTCAGTTTCATTAATAAAATTATTAAATAAATTATGTATTTTGCTATGTTATTCTTATTTAATATTTGACTATTAATCTTTTTTGAAAATTATTTTAATTATTAAGAATATAGTCGAAAAGAACAAGTAAATTTAATTTTAAAATACAACTAATTTGAAACTAATTATTTCTCCTAAAATGACAACTAATTTGGCAAGAATAGATTCTGGCATGTGCACCACATTTCTCTTCTCATAACATATTCCCAGAGGAGACAGGAGAACAAAAACCTTAAAAACGACATCGTTTTAGTTCTCCTCTTCCTCTACAATGGCTGAAGAAAAAAAGAAAACAATACCACCATACATGAAAGCAATATCAGGTTCTTTAGGAGGAATAGTAGAAGCAAGTTGTTTACAACCCATTGATGTTATTAAAACCCGCCTTCAACTTGACAGGTCCGGTTCATATAAAGGTATTTACCACTGTGGTTCCACTATTATACATAATGAAGGTGTAAGGGCTTTATGGAAAGGGTTGACTCCCTTTGCTACTCATTTGACTTTAAAATATGCACTAAGGATGGGTTCTAATGCTGTGTTCCAAACCGCGTTTAAAGATTCTGAGACGGGTAAACTTAGTCCCTCCGGTCGTCTTATGGCTGGTTTTGGTGCTGGTGTTCTTGAAGCTCTTGTTATTGTCACCCCTTTTGAGGTTTGTTTCGAATGTTGTTTTGTACTTATTGGTAATGTTAATTTATGTGACGGTGATTGATTGGATACAGTGTTTAAGAAAAAACGAGCTAAGTATTTGGTTTGTTATAAATCATTGTTGTTTCTAGATATAGAAAGGTGTCATTTTTTCTAAGACGGACTGGAAAAATGAAATTCGGTTACATAAAATGGGATAGAGGGAGTTCTTGTGAAGTGTTTGAACCAGTAAATTAGTCTGTCCGGTGTAAATGCGGAACTTGGTCTGTTTTTGGGCAAAATGTGCTAGCTTTTTTGCAGGGTGAGATTGCAGCTTGAAAGACTGATATTAACAAGGCGGTGATTCAAGAATGAGTTTATTGTAAAGTAAAATTAACCATGAACGATGTAGGGAAAAAGCAAATTAATAGTCTTTAAACTAAAAAAGGATTAGTTTGTGTGTTGAGAGACTGTGACGGTAAAGCAATTCATTCCTTGGGGTAGACTGACTCAGTCCAGTTACAGTGACAAAACTAATACACGAACTTTACATGTCCGAAATGATTTTTGTTGGAGTGATAGCAGGTGTATGCAATCTGCACTTTTTAAAAATAGAGTGATTTGGCAAGAGCGTCAATAGCTTAGATTTTATTCTGGATCAAGTGCTCATATTTTTATAATACAAACGCCAATTGTAAGCTTATCAAGTTGGTAACACCAAATGTTATTATGTTATATGGTGTTCATTTGTCAAGGTGGGTATTCACTTGATCGAACTGCTAAATACTGTATCTAAGTCTGTGGCGATATTGCTCCTCCTCCTTGAAATAAACTCCTCTACAATATGACATCTAATTGATGTAACAACAAATATATGAAAATAAAAACATTACAAGGTGGTAGACCTGATCAAAGAAGTGTTTTACTAGTTGAACATGTATCATTATAAGGATTTTCGCATACATAGTTTGGACTTGCTTCTTTTGAGAATATTTTAGGAGGGTATTTGTCTTGTCTTCTCCAAGAACTGAGGTCATTTCTCTCGTTCATGTACACTCACCAAAGACCAATCTTAGAACTACCTAAGTTCTCTTGATCGTCGTTTATTATCATTCAAAAGGTGTGATATTTTCTGGTCATTAAGCTACCTTTCCTCTTTATTTATACAAGATGGAATTAAGGTTCAATTTTGTGTTCTCTTTTCTCTTTTTTTGGTCATCCGATAAGTAATTAATATTTTTATGCTTAGCGAATGATGGAAGTGGTATATACACAAGTAGTGTTCCAAAAACTGAACTATCCTATTTTTTACATAGTAGACTAATGAACTGCATACATATACTTTTGGGGAAATTTTTATGTCAATTTTCTGCAATTACCTACACTTAAGAAAACTTACACTCTCCATGTCTCAACTCCCAGCACACCACACGCTGTTTGTTACCTTTTTAATAATCTATTATACAATAGGTTGGACTTTCGTGTTAGAACTCATCTCCACTTTTGTTTACATGAAACTTTCAACTCTGATCTTAATACATAAATTAGGACAATAATGGCATATATCCACAGAGTGGAAGAATATTCTAATTATCCATATTTTTTAATGAACAAAGCCATGAACAATTTGTCCCAGGATGATTGGATCAGCACGTGGTTAAACATCACAGGTTCCGTGGACACCGTATATGGTGACCTTAGCTGACTTATCTAGCAATTGTAATACTGAAATACATACTAGGAATTTTGTAGTTCATCTAAGTTAACAGATATGCACAGAAGAATTAGTAAATTTACTAATATTTTTAGTGTTGATGAACTGTTCAATGAGTTGAATGTGGGGTCATTAAGTGCACAAGTAAAAGGCAAAAGTAAAGCCAAGTCACCAAGAGAGAATAGATCATGAGCTAAGTGGAGTTCACAGTGTAATAAAGGGCTGAAGAGCTTACCTCCGTGCACAAAGTGCTCCTGGCTAGCATGTGGTTATGACTTATGAGGTGAGTGGATGTGTACCGTACTTAGTCCTCTCCTTGGATAAGATAGGCTGGACCAATAAGACGAGGCTTAGAAAAAAATAAGAAGCTCTGAAGCATCGATTCACAAGTTAATAGAGAGAGAACCAAGGTTGAGTGGTTTATCAGGAAAAAAATTGGATATGCAGTTCCAGTGGAGGGTTTTGGAGTAAGAACACTAGTTTGGATTAGAACAAATTAGAGGAAATAGAGTAAGATTGTTGAGCTGAAGGCTTATATGCTATGGTTACAACTCAACAAAAGCACAATAAATATAGGTGCTACGGATTACAGTCGATATCAAACCCAATCTCAAATGTCTAGAGCAATTTGAGACGGTGCTAAGATGGAGAAGAATTATGGAGTGTGAGACATGACCAATTTGTTGCTTTTCCATATTATGTTCCTTTTAGGTGGTGAAGTATCATTCATTTTGAGCTTTTATTGTTAGTTGGTGGAGACTCCACTTCCCTGGATTTTTGATATCCATTGATGCGTTATGTGAGAAAAGAAAAAGGTAGGAGAAGTGATAAGGTGAGCAGAGAAACTATTTATTGTACAAGGGTATGCTAGCCAACTTTCTGAAAGAAAGGAGTGGAACTTTGATCAATAGGTAATAAATACCCTTCTCTTCCATTTAATACATTGTGGCACATTGCAATTTGCCGCTGCATTCTTTGAATTCTGAGTGTGAATGTAAATCTACCAATGAGAAACTTGGTCTGGTTGAGTCCAAGCACTTGAAAGTTCTGTAACATGTTTAGCCAACACCTAGTTGAACAGATTTTGTAAAAGCAGATGGGAAAATTTGCCTCACCGAAATAAATCCAGGTTGACCAAGCTTTTTCCAGGGTTTTATTAATTTATATCGATAACCATCCATTGAAATATTTTTTCATTTAAAAGAATTTAATGTCCAAAAAGTAGTAGTTTTTATTAGTATGATCGTTTAAACGCGATTCTTTTCTTGCTTTAAAAAAACACTAAGTTTACCGTGAACAACAGCTCATATTGTACTTCTAATTTGATATCCTCTTTGATTAGAAAAGAGAGCTGAGTCTATTGTGAAGGATACTTAGCGCTTTGCTGAGGTTTTATAGAAGGGTCCGTAAAGGATGCTATGGAAACATTTTATTAAATACCATCTCCCATCTTACCTGAGAAGCTTCAACCTTCTAGGGTGCATTTTGCACTGTAGTGTTCCTCATTTTTACACCGAAGTCTTTGAAAGGTAATGAAAGCATCTATGAAATGATCAACTCTGCTGTATATGCTCACTTGTTGAGCCGTGTTACTTGTTTTTCAGCTGATGCTGGGCTTGAAGTGGAATACCTATTCACTGTTCCAGTTGAAGGTCCTCCTGTATTACTTGTCTGAGAAATAGTGCTTACAGGATATTAATTTCTGGTTATTTGCGTAACTTTGCATAGTATTTGGTACACTAGCATGTCTAAAATGGCACTGCACAAGTAGAAACGGATTTTTGAAAGGAAACACAGCATAAATTACTAAAAGATTGTCAAACTTTAATCAATGCAGGTGGTGAAGATTAGACTGCAGCAGCAGAAAGGATTAAGCCCTGAGCTTCTGCGATACAAGGGACCTGTACACTGTGCGCGTCTGATTGTTCGTGAAGAAGGCCTTCGTGGTCTCTGGGCAGGTGCTGCCCCAACTGTTATGCGCAATGGGACAAATCAGGCTGCCATGTTTACAGCCAAGAATGCATTTGATACAATGTTGTGGAAGAAACATGAAGGTGATGGACAAGTTCTTCTGCCCTGGCAGTCTATGATATCAGGGTTCCTGGCAGGCACAGCTGGTCCTATATGCACCGGTCCGTTCGATGTTGTGAAAACAAGGCTGATGGCTCAGAGTAAATCGGCGGGTGAGTTGAAGTACCGAGGAATGTTTCATGCCATTGGAACAATATACACAGAAGAAGGATTACGTGCATTGTGGAAGGGACTAATTCCCCGGCTCATGAGGATCCCACCTGGCCAGGCGATTATGTGGACTGTGGCTGACCAAATAATTGGCCTTTATGAGAGTAGATATTTGAATAATGCACCTTTATAGGTACCACTGCGGTTTTGTCCTCACCTTTCTTTTTTCTGGTTCTTAGTTCATTTTTCTAGCAGAAGCTCGGCGGTTTTGCCCTTTATAGTTCCTTCGGCTATCCTTGATTGAAGGCGAAATGAAGATGGCATTCAGAAAACTTGGCGATGTTCGTCTGGACTACCTCGATCTTACTGGATGGGAATGAGTTTTAGAGAAATTTAAATCTATGAAATCTCCTTTTTGATATGTATGAGCAATTTTTGCTGGTGTGACTGAAGCGCTTGAGAACATTGTTGATTGTTTATTAGTGGCTCTAGTATTCTTCTACTGTGACTGGAAATGGTTACAGGTTACAGTTGAATTCATTCATTATCCTAATAGAGCAGCTAAACTTTTACATAGTTAGTTGTTTAAGGAAGAATTTCGGTGTTTACTTGCTGTTATTCAATCCTAATGCCAAAAGCTCAACTCTGAGAGTGGGTAGTCCAACCGAAAATAGAAGTATTTGGCAGAAAATTCTCTGACAGTCTCAAAGGGAACTTTCATGACCAAATGATCAACATATCTTCAAAGGGAACTTCTATGTCCCATTTTGTCAAATCAGTATCTCCAAGTCAAAAAATCTTTGTCCCTTTATAAAGTAAATGAATGTTTTTAACTTTTGAACGAATGACTCCTTTTTTAACTAAGAGAATAGGAGTATTATAAGTTCTGAAAAGAAGACAAATGGGCATAAAATGCAAAGGGAAAGAAAAAAGTTACTGTCAACACAACATACCTAATTTTATTCCATATAGGTCTGAAAAGAACGATTTCGATTGAAGGCTCGCCTGAAAGAGAATAAAAGATGAAGCAGACGTATACAAGCGGCCCAGCTGAAAGCTATCATCAGTCTTCACAAATTTCTATAGAAGACCTTCACAAAGTTTGTGATGAAAGCATGAAAAATCTTTCACGTGAAACAATAATGAGGAGTGAGTACAATTTTCATATAAGACAAAAGTGAATAAGACAACTGATTTTACTAAAATATGCTTAAAGATAAAAGTGAAACCGTGTTTGCACGCAATGAAAGAAGCTTTATGCAACTCTTTGACAAGGTTGCGGAATCCAAAAATGAAATTCATGTCGAAATACAATATCTAACTTTAAGTACCATCCTTTTCCACATGTAAAAAATTCGTGCAAATTGAGACGGAAGGAGTATTTATAACTTTCTCCAGGGGGCTGTCTCCCTTTTAGACACGAGTCTCAAATATTTAACGCAATATTATTAAGGGGCAAAGATCCAGATAAAAAGGAGGAATTTATTCTTTCACAAAAAAACTAGTACTAGTAGGTCCAAACTAGCACAGGCAATGGCTTCTTTATTCAGCTGCTTCTTGAAACTGTGTTTCTTGATATTATTATGCTGCAGCCAAAGTTCAAGAACAGAGTCTTTCATTCTTGAAGAAGGGACTGTTTACATTGATGGGTCAGCTGCCATTGCATCAATTGATGAGGATTTCATTTGTGCAACTTTAGATTGGTGGCCTTCTAATAAATGTGATTATGGAACTTGTAGCTGGGGAAATGCTTCTCTACTTAATCTTGTAATACCCTCTTTCACTTTTTTTGTTCTTTTTACTTATATTTCCTTCTCATTTTGCACATGCATGATCCAAAGTTTCAACTCATTGCAATGAGGAATGTCCAAAATTAGAGTATTATTAACATAGACGGCTATAATTCAAAAGTAGTTTAGTTTTAGTATAATCTATTTGGTGGGTCATTGTTCTGATTAATGACTACTTAGCCTCATATAAACTTGCATTCTGTTTACCTCTCCTTTGAGTTTTTTAACAGTATTATCCAGGTCAGCTTGCACGTACCTCGACTATTTCACCGGTATCTACTACCTCCTATTAACACATGTATCGGGTAACTCTGCCCGCCATAGCGCTCTGCCCACCATAGTGCTTTGCTCATAGGTTAATTAAAGAAGAAATCAAGTGCAAATCAGTGCCACTTCCTTTCTTTTGAAAAAAAAAAGTGCCATTCCTTTCTGAGCCTTCCACATTTCCTTTGGTGGTGTCGTTTATTCTATTGATGGTACTGTAGAGGCGGATCTAGGATTTGAACCTTATGGGTTTTGGATTCTAAAGAACAACTTTAAGTGCTAGTAAATGGGTTTTGAATTTTTAGTACATATTAGTGAATTTCATAACACATATACAGGGTCTAGGCCAAAGCTGTTGGGTTCTGCCGAAGAATACCCTAACACTATATTCGCACCTAGATGGGAGCTGTCTTTCACATTAATCGACAAAAGAACTGTCCTTTTTAGAAGGTTAACTGCGAACTTATCCCCTAGTTTTACCCTTGGTAATTTTATGTTCTGTTCAACTTTATTGCAGGATCTAAGCAACAAGGTATTCCTGAATGCAATTAGAGGTATACATTTCTGGAGAAACACTCATTTATGCATTCAAAATTTGTTCAGTAGTTTCTGATTAATGAGTAACTATTGAAGTTTCTGCTGAATGCTGCAGCATTTTCTCCATTAAAAATTAGACTTGGAGGCACTTTGCAAGACAAACTAATATACCAAACAGCACATGATAAGCAACCATGTTCTCCTTTTCTCATGAATAGTACAGAGATGTTTGGCTTTATCCAAGGTTGCTTACCTTTGTCTCGTTGGGATGAACTCAATGAATTCTTCAAGAAAGCTGGGTAACTTTACTTCATACAGTTTGGTTCACTTTAAACTTAAGCGAGAAAAATCATTTAGGACACTATAGTAGTGGACTGAGTTTCTTGTTAGGGAGAGCGACATAAATACATGCATGTAATCTTCACTCATACTTCTGAATATCACTGCAGGGCAAAGTTAACTTTTGGGTTAAATGCTTTAAATGGAAGGACAATACGTCCTGATGGCACCACTTCGGAAGATTGGGATTCCAGCAATGCAGAGTCTTTCATCAGATATACAGCTAGCAGAGGTTATACTATCCACGGCTGGGAGCTTGGTATGGAACTCTCCCCTATTAACTAGATATTTTAGGGGTATGTCAATGTGCAAATTTAGCATAGGGATAACACTAAGACTAGGAGATCGAATAAACAGTGCAGTTATGAAGCAAGTAGTATGAAGATTGTCTTTTTATTGTGGTCAAGTATTCAAATTTGTGTTGGTATGATAGATCAGATGCACCATTTGCAACTTGCAAGTAGTTACATATCCATAGAGGGTGAAAGAGAAAAGTTACCATTTTGTTTCAGTTCACGTGAGATGGATGCAGTTGGCATTATCTATTTCCTTCTCTTAAACAAATAAATAAATGTTGAAGTGCTCCTAAAGGACAGGTTCCTATGGATCACAGCCTCCATAGGAACACAGAATTGCAAGACAGCTCCGAGATTGTTGAATGTTCTTTCATCTTCCTTCTCTCTGCTACAATTGATGCAAATATGTAGTTTCTTGCCAGGAAATGAATTGAATGGAAATGGAATTGGTGCAAATATCACAGCCAATCAGTACAGCCGTGATGTCATCGCTCTTCACAAAATATTGCAAGATATTTATAAAGAGAAGGCTATTATGCCATTAGTCCTCGCACCAGGAGGAATATTTGATGCTGTATGGTTCTCAACATTTATAGATAAAGCATTCAATTCTCTCCAAGTGGTTACACATCACATTTACAATGTTGGTGCAGGTACATGGAGCTCTCAAGTCTTTTACCTCTTTTATGCGATAGAAGCTTTAATTTCCTCTGAGTGTCTAGCTCAGCCATTGTCATGGGAATAACAAAATCATCTCATTTTTAGGCAATGACACCAATCTAGTTGAGAAAATACTTGATCCTTCTCATCTGGATGAAGAATCCAAAATATTCAGAAATCTTCGAGGCATTCTCCGAAATTTTGGATCTTCGGCAGTAGCATGGGTTGGTGAAAGTGGAGGGGTTTTTAACAGTGGTCGCAATCTTGTTTCAAATAGCTTCGCGTCCAGCTTTTGGTAAAATTTCAACCTAAGCTTTTCTTCTCCGGGTTTCATAAGAAATGATTTTGCCTCTTGCAATATATAGGTACTTGGATCAGCTTGGGATGTCATCTACGTTCGACACAAAGTCATATTGTCGACAAACATTGGTTGGTGGAAACTATGGTCTCCTCAATACCACAAATTTTCATCCAAATCCTGATTATTATGGGTATGCCTCAGCTCTTTGTTCACCAATGCTGTTACCATGAAAACAATATCAACGTAGAAAAGTTTTACTTGGAAATGTAACACTATTTAGCATTTTACTTATCATCACATAACCCTCTTTATGCACACAGCGCTCTTCTTTGGCACCGTTTGATGGGAAGTAATGTTCTATCGACACATTTCCGAGGAACAAAAAAGCTACGAGCTTATACCCATTGTTCAAAATCTTCTGTAAGTATAAGTCTAACAACTTGAAAATTATCTTTCTATGATCTACACAAGCGACTGATTTTCTAATTACTTATCACTATGTTGCAGGATGGAATCACATTGTTGTTGATCAACCTGGATGGTGGTGCAACAGTTAAGGTTAGTCTTTCGGTCAGAAACAAGGAGCCCGTGCTGCTGCAAGTCATAAACGATCAGAAGCCGAGACACAAAATCCAGAGGGAAGAATATCACCTTACAGCTAAAGATGGTGAATTACACAGCCAAACAGTGCTTTTGAATGGAAAGAAACTTAGTGTAGATCATTTTGGAAGAATTCCTCCATTGGAACCTATACGAGTGAAACCTACTGACCCCATTTCTATTGCACCTTTCTCAATTGTATTTGTTCACATCCCCACTATTCAAGTACCTGCTTGCAATGCGTTTGCTAGAGAGCAAATGTAAGAGTTGTTGCCTTCCCTTTGATCATGAATTGATTTGCGGAATAATTACTGCGAACGATGAGGTCATGTGGTTTGAAGTATACGCCAAATTTATCATAGTATATAAATCAGTGTTACTTTATACTGAGGCCGGCGCCAAAATGGGTTACTTTATTAGTTCAACAACATAAATGGGTTGCTCAACTAAAAAGTAACAAAAATTGGTATATCGACACTAATTATGCCAACTTACAACAATGGATAGACGGTGAAACTTAACGGACAAATGGAGTATCTTTTAACTTAAAAAAACATATATTTTTTCATAAGCCGGCACTTATTCCACCGACTTATCTGCACTTATTCCGACGAGATTGATAGCTTTCAAGAACCAGTGGAAAGGAAAGACTTCTTCCCTGCATCCCTTGGTAGTAGGCCCGCCGGCCTGTTTAGTAGGGACACCGTAGTTGCTGTGAACCGTGGGGTTTGCCAGCAGCCGCTTTCCGTCGTTCCCATCGCTTTAAGCTTTCTTTAATACAACAACCCAGGAATTGATTGATTCGAGATCCCTCTTCCTCAGTAGCTATGGGAGGAAGCTACTGGATCAACTACTCCGACTTTTAGACTTTGGAACCTGTTCTTCCTCCTTTCATTGCTCGGATTCGAGAGATGGCCTTTCAATACACTTATTCCATCGACTTGATAAGTCGTCGGAATAAGTGCCGACTTGCTACTATATATATACACACATATCGGTACTATTATAGTCGATTTACAACTTTAATATTACACTCCAACGAATTAAAACTTTTCACTTGAAACTCTTTTACCCTTTTTCCATCTCCACCAGCACTAACCCCACCACCGCCGCAAACTCCACCATCGCCGACCCCACCAACAGTGCTAATTCTACCATCGCCAGTCAACTCCTCCAGGTAATTATTTCGTCTCTCTCCTTTCTTTTCCTTCTCCCTCTAAACCCTAGGAATAATCACGAACTAATTTTTCCAATATTGTTATAATAGTTCACTCAATTCAACATCTGTTTTCATGAATCCTTATTAGTTATTCCATCAATTGGTTTGACAAATTTGGTTGGCTCGCTTAGTGGTAGACGCTTACAAGTTTTTCTTGATTATTCCATCAATTCATCAACCCTACTTGCTTTGGATTCTTTTTTCCTATAGATTACAGTCATTGTCAGTTACTTATTGCTATATAAACTTGGAGTTGCTTAGTAACATGTGATATTTGCTGATTCTTCGATAGGTATTGTATCGACTTTAATTCTTATTTTTTAGTTTAGTGGTGTTCTGATACATATTGAGGAGGGAAAATACAAATGTTCTTGTGTATCTTAAAAAGAATATCATGTTTTGTCTTCAAAGATTTCAAACATGTAGTCTGTCACGAAAATAAATTTAAGTTTGGTATGCATAAGCTGTTTAAATTGGAGCATTCTCGAGTCGTTTGAGGGTCGTTTCTATGTTAAAAGATAAGCGTAGGACAGTGTTTTCATAGACACAAATTAGGTCTTTTGATATATATGCTGAATCAAGTGATGCCTTCTTTCTCTATTTATGAGTTTATATGAAAACGTTTGGTTTTTGCTAGTAGCTGAAGTATGCTTTCTTAAGCTGTTGACAAGTTTTGCAAAAGTTCTAGTCTTTATGTAGTAATGATATATGCCATTAAATTTTTGAGGATGAATCTGTAGTCTTTGGGTAATGTTATATGCCATTAAATTTGTATAGGAATTATACGCAGAGGTTGTCTCCTTTATACGGACATTGTTTAAATCTTGGGTGAACTAGCTAGTAACCCAATTAGTCCTTCTCTTTACCTGTGTCTCCTTATAGTAAGAAAATATTTAGTGACAATAACTTTTTCTTTTGATAATTTTTGCTTTTTCCTCCATGATACATATCAAATTGTTATTTTTTTCATAAAAATTGGTTTGTTATCTTATTTCTTGATTTTTTCCTAATTCATATTTATTTTCTTTTTTATATTTTTTGTAGGTGCATATTTATAATGGCCAATATTGTCATTCATCCTGGTCCCGGGGACTTTAGTGTGTTGGCACTATAATCTACACATCGATCTACAGATATTTAGGAGGATATAGAGTAAAAGATTGTATTCGTACACGGCGATTAGACTTGAACCTTTGGCATCTCTTCGAGCAAAGGCCTCTACATGATCGTATAATACAATATTTCAATACATCAGGGTTTATTGGGATAATGAAGGCTAGACGCATACATTATGATTGGGCATTGATTACTGCTTTGTTGGAGAGATGGCGGCCAGCGACACACACATTTCACCTTCGATGTGGTGAGTTTTACTATCACGCTGCAGGATGTGGGGGTTATGTACGGTTTGCCTGTGGATGGGCTTCCGGCATTTTTTTAAGTAGAGATTGTACGCTTTGACAGTGGCAGGATGAGATGCATCATTTGACTGGCTTTCGACCGCTAGCCTCAGACATAAACGGTAAGAGCAGGCTGAGCATTACGGCTTTTCAGGCTTATATTAGGGATTTACGGGTGATGACCCAAGATGATCCAGATGAGGTTGTACAACAATATTTTAGGGCTTATTTGTTATGGATTGTTGGTGGTCTACTCTGTTGATGCACCCTAGCAAATATTAAAATAATAAAAGATAATTAGAAATGATGAAAATAAAAAACATTTGAATATATCAAGAAAGGTGCATATATTACCAGTCATGATGGGTAGCCAACTCTTCAATACGAGAAATTTCATTTCCTCTAATTGTTTCACTATGAACCATTTGAGGTCGATAACACCTGCAAGATTAGGGATACACAACTTTTAATTCTACTACAACCTAAATACACTCATATTTTAGCCAATTGATAACAATTTTTAAATAAAAAAAATCAATCAATTACCCATCAAAGTAACCAAACTGTTGTGATATGCTATTATAGTGTGTTTGTTCATAACTTCTTGATGCATCATACGAGTACACGGTCTCTAGTTGAGAAAAACTGCATAAATAATTTAATATATAAGTTATCGTCAACGTTGAAAACTAAATGACTAAAACATAATGTACCATTAAAAAAAATTCATATGGAACTATTATTTTAATTCATAACAACATATTAAACACTTACACACTTACACAGAATTCTGTGAGAACTAATTAGAAGGCCTCTCAAATAGCCTATTTACTTGCAATTGAGTAAATTTATTTGGAACATTAAGATCAACACAATGTTGCTCAGAATGAACTTCATTCATCATGTGTGGTTCAATACGTATATAAATTTCAAGCAATCGTATGGACATTTCGTCCATCATTTCTTCTGGTAACTTCAAAAATTTCGTCAATATTTCATTTTCATATATATATTCCACTCACAATATATTGGCACACTTTGACTAGTAGATGAGTGTGGATATCTACCAAAAATTAAAATCTTTTCCCGTGTTGGATCAACATTCATTTTCTTAAACAAAATACCAACAAACCTATCATATGAAATAGTAGTTGGCACTTTGGAATTACTTTTAGGCGGTAAGCTATATCGGCTTGAATTATTTTCGTTTCCCCAATAAAATAATTCAAGCCGATATAGCTTACCGCCTAAAAGTAATTCCATTTTCATGTAACACTTCGCTTCCCCAATAAAATGATACATTTACTTTGGACATGACAAGAGAACAAAAATTATTTCTTGTTGCTGATAAGAAATATGAGAAATGATAAGAAATGAGAGGTAAGACTCGGTGGTGGTAGATGAAAGATGTGAGGCTGGAGTTATAAAGAACAAAAAATGCATGAAAGTCGGCAGAAGTTTTGCCAACTTATAAATCGGCAAAACTAATGTAGATTAACATTAGTAAAAAAAGACAATTAACTAGACATTTATTTCACCAACTTATTTAAATATATGTTCCGTTTGTCTGTTAAGTTGTTCCGTCTATCAATTGCTATAAGTTGACATTAGAAGTGCCGATATACCCATTTTTGTATTATTTTAGTTCAGCAACCCATTTTTGTTGGTGAACTAAAAAAATAACTCAGTTCGGCGGTGAATTCCGTTATACAGCTCTAGTTACCAGTACTAAAGTTTGGATAATGCGGAGTTTAATACTGGAAACCTAACGTCGTATAACTAATACCTGTAGAAAATTATGTCGGAGTATATGTATTATTTTATTCTCCTTTTTGAATAACTATTTTCAACTAACTATACTAATCCTCTTCATTAAATTTCACAAAAATAGATATGTAAAAACTTTTATTTATAATTTAATTTTATCTTTTAGTAATTATATTTTAATATACTTTAGTTATGGTTATACCTTATGTATGTGTAGAATTTTCATAGTACATGGGGTGTAAGTATTTGAGTTTATAATACAAGAGGTGTAATCAAAATTGTGTTATATTATAGGGTTGTTTAGTGTAATTAATTTTCTTAAAAGTGTTCAAATAACAAAAATGAGGAGCAACCTGTAAATTGGCTCGCTTTAACCAACGTCATAGGTTTACATGATTGAAGATGAGGGAATGGGACATTTAAATGCATGATTGAAGATGAGGGAATGGACATTTAAATTTCTTTTGTTGGGGTAGATGGGATACACCTGGATAACGTATTGAAGCTTTCATTGACAGATAGGAGAGTGGTCTTGTCATTTCTGGTGTATTGATAAAAGTATAGGTTATCCATTTTAACTGAACATTTTTCATTGAAGTCAATTCTATGAAAATATAAATCAATTTTCTTGAAATTCCTTTTTTGCTTTACAGATTCTTTAAGGAAAAAGCAAAGGGTCACTTACCTATATAGATTAACAAAAAAAACAAGGGCAATTCACAAAACTATACAAACTAACACTCTTTCTTACACTAAAATGTCAACATTTTCCCATTTTTAAAACATAGCAACATTTTTTTTCAAATCATAGCAAAATGCACAAAATGGTGCTAAAAACCCTAGATCTTCCTCCTACCAACCCCAGCCACCACCCCCAAGCACTGCTGCTGTATGTGTTGTGTATTTTTAGTGTATGACACATGTATATTTTTTGTATTCACAGTGTATGTAAAGTGTGTGAATCTACATACATTAGATATACACATGAAAAACAGTTTCTTTTGCCTCCACCCCCACCAACAACCA
This sequence comes from Petunia x hybrida, assembly GCA_037355625.1. Taxonomy (NCBI): domain Eukaryota; kingdom Viridiplantae; phylum Streptophyta; class Magnoliopsida; order Solanales; family Solanaceae; genus Petunia; species Petunia x hybrida. The sequence goes on from JBBBVM010000338.1 coordinate 187,644, forward strand.
CCGTGCACCGCCAGAGAAACCAACAAACAAACATACACATACGTGTTGTATGACAAATGTATATACATTGTATGTCCGGTGTATATTCACTGTATACACAGTGCATACACCGCACATACAATGAAAATACGCATGGCATACATTACATACAGTCCACAAACACCAAAAATACACCCAAACCGCCGCGGTTCCGCCGTGGTCCCACCGGAAAACTCAAAAAAAAAAAGATCAAAGAGTGGATCTGCTACTGCAAAGCAGTTCCGGCGCAGTAGCAACAACAATAAGATCTGAATCGACGAGGAAAGGGGATCTGCAGCGACGGGGAAAAGGGGAGGGGCACTGGTGACGACGGCAGCAATGGCGCGACGGGGAAAGGGGAGGTGTCGGAGACGACGGGGATGAGGGATGGGTGGGGATGGGTTGCCGGCGACGGGGGAGGGGTGGTGGCAGCGGTATAAGCAGTGGGGGTGGTGGTGAGGGAGAGAAGAGAGAGGGAAGAGAGAGAAAGGGAGAGGAAAGGTAGGGTTATGGTTCTTTTAAAAAATGCTATATTTGGTAGCATTGGAAAAAGTATTGCTACGTTTGGTAAATGTGTAAAATGTTGATATGTCTTTAAAAAAAGATCCCTAATTTGATATACAGTGTAATTTACCCAAAAAATAAAGGGTGAAAATCATTTACACCCCCAACTTTGAGTTAAAAATCAAACTCCCCCTCAACTATGAACAATAATCAAACTCCCCCTTTTCCTCAATAAACTTTTAAAAATTTCTACTTTACCCTTAAGATTATCAAACCTTTTCATTTTTTTGTTTTTTATTAATATTATAATATATTTTATTCTATTCTAAACTTATATAACAAAAAAATATTATAATTAAAAAAAGTGAATAATAATTAAAGCATAAAAGTTAACGATTTCATCAACAAAATATATGAGGAGAATAAATTATAGAAATAATTTTACTTGTATTAGTACTTTACGAATAAAAAATAAAACTCAAAATTAATCTATTGCACAATAGAAAATAAAATTTTAATGCATGAAGTACTAGAAGAAATTATTGAAGACAGTAGTATATTTTATATATAAAAAATATTTATTTATATGAAACGAATTTTAAATAATAATGTAGATTATATTTCATCATAGAGGCAGACGCCACATGGTGGGTTAGGTGCACTTGTACTCACCAGCTTGGCTAAACCTTTTGTATTTATGTGTTGATTTCCTTAAAAGTAGACATATGTATTAAGGTGGCAACCATAGAACATAATTATTTTTCAGTGCATTGGTCAAGTATGACTGTAATACTTTCATCTTTTTTTAGTGTACCCGTCATATTTTGAATTCCTCAGCTCTCTTCTTTATTTTATTTTTATTCATACATTATAAATAGTGGCACCCGTAACTTCTAACTCCTGAGTCCACCTCTATTTCATCAATAATAACTAAAACTCAAAAATCTATATACAGGATAAAGAATGAGAGTGAATATACTTTGTGGCAAATTCATATTTAAACATATTGATAATATTAATGAACTTAAATTATTATCATAAGCTATAAATTATTTAAATTATAGGTAAAATATTTTGATTAAAAAACTATATATAAAAATATATCATATAGTTGGGGTTTGAAAATGGGAAGGATAAAATGGACATTGTATAGAATAAAGGGGGGAGAATGACTAATTTTTATAGTTGAGAGGGGAGTTTGATTTTTAAACCAAAGTTGGGGTCAAAATGATTTTCACCCAAAAAGAAATCTCTTTAGAAGACTAAAACCCTTAAGTGAAAATTATAGAAAATATAAAGTGTTCTAATAATGAGTTAAACTTGCTAACTAATCTATTAAATTTTTTATACTATCGTTAAAAGTTGGCCTTTTTCCAAAAAAATAAAAATAAAACATTGGACACAGTAAAATTCACCAATTTCACATTAAAGTCGGGGTGATGACCAAAAAAAAAAAAAAAGATAACTTAACTAAATAACGCTCATCAATAATGTCAAGCAAATGCCTAAATAAGATCAGAGGGAGTGCAATTTTGACTGCTTTATGATATGCATCCAGATGAAATAGATAAGAACAATAAATAATGGGCCACGTTGCAGTATTTCTCTCTTAAACCAAGGTTACTGAAGTTAATGGGACATTTTTTGGTTGGTTGTAGATGCATTTATTCTTGGACTATAATTACTATTATTTGCAGTAGCTGATTCAGTTTGAACTTCTTGCTAGAAGACAAGCTGAAGTTTTGACTGTTGATAAGAGAGATTCTTGTGGTGTAGAAATAAAGACAAATGCTAGTATTATGTCACGTTTAAGGCATAAGCATTTCTATTTAAAGTAAATAGAGGTTGTGTGGTGTACTAGCCTCCCTTTTATGATCACTCTTCTATAAACAGTGCAAATAACTCCCCAGAGATCTATCTATATATACACTTCCTTCAACATTAATTCAAGAATCTAAGAAAATATGAAAGTAAAAAGAGGTCAGAGTGTGGTACTAGTGTCATACCCATATCAGGGGCATTTGACACCAATGCTGCAACTCGGAAGTATACTTCATTCTCAAGGCTTTTCTATCATAGTTGCACATACTGAATTCAGTGCGCCTAATTGTACTAACCATCCTGAATTCATCTTCCTTCCAATGAACGACGGGTTACAGGGAAGTGACATGTCGTTCCCGAGTCTAGAAAATATATATGAAATGAATGAGAATTGTAAGGTGCCCCTTCGAGACTACCTCGTTAAGATGATGGAAGAGGAGGAAGTTCGTGGTGGTGATAAGCTTGCTTGTATCATTTATGACAATGTCATGTTCTTTGTTGATTCTGTGGCTACTCAGCTGAGGCTTCCTACCATTGTCATGCGCCCTGCCAATGCTGCATATTTCCATTCTATGGTCACCATTCTTCAGCAACCAGAAAAATATTTTCCTTTTCAAGGTATGATACTAGACACAAACTGCTTCAAGATTCAGATTACAAATTATTATTTGAATCAGGAGCGGAGTTACAACTGGTGAAAGGTGGTCAGCTGAACATCTTTAATAGGAAAATTCTATTGTGTATATAAGTATTTTATACATCCTTCAGTAAGTAATAAGTATAAATGACCAAATTATAATATGAATCAAGGCAGTTGGCGAAGGATGGTTAGCTGAACACTTTTAGTCGGAAAAAAATACTTTGTATATAAGTCAGATATTATTTTTCATACATATATATTAAATTTTGAACACCTGTAGGGAAATTCCCGACTCTGGCACTAAAAATTTGAATTCAATATTGAGATTTTAATTTAAGGTTTAGTGTCGCTAAAATATAAACTGCAATATATTGCAGAGTCTCAGCTGTTGGACCTGTTGCCGGAGCTTGAGCTTCATCCCCTGAGGTATAAGGATGTACCATTACCTGTCATCAACAATGAAGTTCCAGAACCGATACTCGAGTTTTCTCGAGCAATAACTGACATAGGATCTTCTGTCGCAACTATTTGGAACACGATGGAAGACTTGGAGAGTTCATTGTTGTTACGACTTCAGGAACATTACAAGGCGCCCTTCTTTTGCGTAGGTCCTTTTCACAAAATGGCACCTTCAGCCTCATCGACTAGCTTATTAGTAGAAGACAACAGCTGCATCGAGTGGCTCGACAGACAAGCTCCTAACTCAGTCCTGTATGTTAGCTTAGGAAGCCTAGCAAGGATTGATGCAAAAGAGCTAGTTGAGATTGCATGGGGACTAGCTAACAGCGATCAACCATTCTTGTGGGTTATTCGCCCTGACGCTGTCTCTAGCTCTCTAGGGATTGAGGCATTGCCTGAAGGTTTCGAGAAAATCACAGGAGAAAGAGGCCGAATAGTGCAATGGGCACCACAAAAACAAGTGCTTGCACATCCCGCAGTAGCAGGATTTTTCTCACATTGTGGTTGGAATTCTACAGTTGAAAGTATTTGGGAAGAAGTCCCTATGATGTGTATGCCAATTTTAGTAGACCAACTAGTGAATGCGAGGTATTTGAGCCAAGTATACAAGGTTGGCTTGGAATTGGAGGCGATCGAGAGAACAGTTATAGAGAACGTGGTAAGAAAACTCATGTTAAGTGAAGAAGGCAAAGATCTGAAGAAAAGGGTAGCAGACATGAAACAAAAGATAGTTGCTGGAATGCAGACTGATGGTTCTTCTTATAGGAACTTGAATAACTTGGTAGACTTCATTTCGTCGTTGCCCTCACGCACTCCACCAGCGACTACTGCTATCGGGGCAATCATGAACTCAAATCATATTCAAGCAAGAGTATCATAGAGTCCTGTAAAAGAATCAAATTCTTGATTTATCATCTCTTATTTAGAGCTATTTCACTATTTATCTTTGTCCGCGCTTCCCATGGTCCTAAAGAAATAAGTGAATTTAATCAGTTAAGTAGATCTTATTTATTTCAAGTTTATACGACATAATGATCCATGTTGTTAGGCCAATGTTATCCAGAATCAATCTGAATTTCCATGTTATATATTAGTTCACTCTCAAGGTGCTTAGGTTCTAATAAATTAGTCTTGATATTGATTCTTACTGTAGCATTTAACACACACCTTTGTATCAGTGAGTTAGCAATGTAGCTAGTCAATGGATACAGTTGCTTAGGTACCTTTAAAGATTTACAGGTGTGGCTTCCTGGATCAGGCAAAAGTTCATTCGTCACATGAAGTACCAATATGATTCAGCAAAGGTTCAACTTCTGATTTAACTCCACAGGAGCTCCAATAGGTTTAACTAGCCAGGCCTATGTTTGAAATAAGCTCTAATGCATATTTTCTTTGGTGCATGAGAATCCCATCTTTCTGCCGAATTCTATGCCAAGGAAAAATCTAAGCTCTCCCAGATCCTTGATCTTAAAAGTGTGTTGCAAAATATCCTTGGTGGCTTGTATCAGCTGGACAATGTCTCGAGTCATGAGCAAGTCATAACATATAAACCAAAACAACAATATTGATTCCCACCTTCTTAGTGAATAATGAATAATCCAAATTACTTTGAACAAATCCAGAGGTGATCACAGCTGTGGTCAACTTAACGTTCCACTGCCTGGAGGCTTGCTCGAGTCCATGAGGGACTTAAGTCGACTGGAATTTCCCATATGTCTTCTTCATTCGCTTCTTGATTCAACTATCCTTGTAAAATGTATTATAAACATCCATTTGATGGACGTCCCACCCTTTGGCGGCAACTATGGATATAACAGATCTCATGGTTATCATTTTAACTACTGGTGAAAGTGTTTCTTGATAATACAAACCTTCCTTCTAGCTGTACCCCTTTTCTGCTAACCTGACTTTAAACCTCTCAATGTATTGTTGACTTAAATTGTGCTCAAGTAAGAAATCAAAGATGCTAAGCAAGATTGTAGAGAAATAAAATATCTTGAAGTTTAGTTCCCTTAAAATGACTTGATAACCGTCTCTCTACATGTGATGATTAGCTATTTAAGTAGGTAGATCAAATTAACCACCTAAATAACTAACCACGGTTAACTACTAACTCAGTAAACTACAAGGTTACTAAGCTAAGAATGTATTGTACTACTCACTGATATACCTAGCTACTGTACAGTGCTACAATTTGCAACTCTGTTGCAATAATCAATATAATTACTACAATTAACGACCATAAGTCTCTAAAATCTTTATTTTTTTAATTAAACTTTGTGCTCAATCAAATAGGTTAATATAAAATTGAAACCATGGAGTAGAAAAGTATAAATTGTAGCGGCGGCAAATAACATGAGAGATTCCGTTATCTGTCTATATGGCCGAATAAATGGCCGACTAAATCATTGAACCATTGGTCCATTGGATTAGACAATCAGCTAGAGACAAACAAGTGCTATGTCAAGTTTGAGGCATCTGCCATTTACATTAGCCTCCAAAAATAATCTTAGTTCTAGGTGTACACTATATTTTGTGATTAACGATTGTATTTTCCTAATTTCCATCACCATTCATATAGCACTATATGGAAGCAGAAATACTCAGAACTTGGGATCTATATATATCTACAAACTTCCTTCAACATTCAATTCAAGAAAGAAGAGATGAAAGTTAAAAGAGGACAGAGTGTGGTACTAGTGCCATACCCATACCAGGGGCATTTGACACCAATGCTTCAACTCGGAAGTATACTTCATTCTCAAGGCTTTTCTGTCTTAGTTGCACATACTGAATTCAGTGCGCCAAATCGTACCAACCATCCTGAATTCGTCTTCCTTCAAATGAACGTCGGGTTACACGAACATGACATGTCATTCCCGAGTCTAGAAAATATATACGAAATGAACGAGAATTGTAAGGTGCCCCTTCGAAATTACCTGGTTAAGATGATGGATGAAGAGGATGTTGAGCTTGCTTGTATTATTTATGACAATATCATGTCCTTTGTTGATTCTGTGGCTACACAACTGAGCCTTCCTAGCATTGTCCTGCGCACATTCAATGCAGCATATTTGCACTCTATGCTCACCATACTTCATCAACCAGAAAAGTATTTTCCTTTTCAAGGTATGTATGATACCTTACACAAACTGCTTCAAGATTAATGACCAAATAATCGTTTGAATCAGGGCGAAGCTACAACTGGAAATTATATTGTGCATATAAGTACTTTTTATACATATATATTAAATCTTAAACAGCTGTAGCGAGATTCTTGACTTCCTAACTTCGCCCATGAACTTTGGAATTCAATACTTGAGATTCAGTTTATGCTTTATAATGTCACAAATAGATCATAATTACTCACTGCAATATTTTCCAGAGTCTCAGCTGCTGGAACCGTTACCGGACCTTTATCCCCTGAGGTATAAGGATTTACCATTTCCTGTGATCGACAATGTAGTTCCAGAACCAATACTAGAGTTCTGTCGAGCAATAAGTAATATAGGATCTTCTGTTGCAACTATTTGGAACACAATGGAAGACCTTGAGAATTCGTTATTGTTCCAACTTCAGGAACATTACAAGGTGCCCTTCTTTACCATAGGCCCTTTTCACAAAATGGCACGTTCAACCTCATCGACTAGCTTACTAGTAGAAGATAACAGCTGCATCGAGTGGCTTAACAGACGAGCATTAAATTCAGTTCTCTATGTCAGTTTGGGAAGTCTAGCCAGGATTGATGCAGAAGAGCTAATTGAGATTGCTTGGGGATTAGCTAACAGTGAACAACCGTTCTTGTGGGTTATTCGCCCTGGCTCAGTCTCAGGCTCTCAAGGGATTGAGGCATTGCCTGAAGGCTTCAAGAAAATGATAGGAGAAAGAGGTCGAATAGTGAAATGGGCACCACAAAAACAAGTGCTTGCACATCCCGCGGTAGCAGGATTTTTCTCACATTGTGGTTGGAATTCTACACTTGAAAGTATTTGGGAAGAAGTCCCTATGATATGTATGCCAATTTTAGCAGACCAACCGGTGAACGCTAGGTATTTGAGCCATGTATATAAGTTTGGCTTGGAATTGGAGGCGATCGAGAGAACAGTCATAGAGGACGCGGTAAGAAAACTCATGTTAAGTGAACGCGGCAAAGATTTGAAGAAAAGGGTAGCAGACATGAAACAAAAGATAGTTGCTGGATTGCAGACAGATGGTTCTTCCTATAAGAACTTGAATAACTTGGTAGACTTCATTTCGTCGTTGCCCTCACGCACTCCACCAACGACTACTATCAGGGCAATCACGAGTTCAAATCATATACCAACCAAGGGTATCATAGAGTCCTGAGGATAAAAGAACCAAATTTTTTTATATTACTATACCCAAGAAAATAAGAAAGCATGTTCAATAGACATACAGCTGAACTCCAGTTTAGTAACATTTGCATCTTTTAACTTCTGCTGCTACTCAGACTAGCTTACAAATAATGAAAAAATAGTACAATAAATGAAGCTTCGGCAACTTTGCCGAGGTGATCCGTTCTGTTGATCCCCTCTTTTCCCTAATGCCAATATTATAATTGGATAAGCTTGGAGTAGTTTAGGTTGATGACTATGTGTAAATTTCTATCAGCCTATCCTAGCATGGCTACATATTTCCATTCGATGTGAACCAGATTATTATTGGATGGAAAAAGACTGCACATATATTCTACTATCTTATATTGTAGTCACAAAATAAGAAAATATTGCCAATACTTTTTCGGTCTTTTCCCTCTGATTTTTCTGGTTGGTGGTATCACCATATTTTTTAAGATCTTTCTAGTTTCTAGGAATGTCCAATGTATTTTTGTCAGAAGAGAATACACCAACATGACGTTTACAGCAAGTAATCCTAGTTGTAGCAGACAATTCAATATCCATATGATGTACATGACGTTGTAGGTCACAATATCATGCTTGTTCGTTGATTCATTGACTCCGCAATGTTTGAAGTCTCAATGGTTGTTTCTTTGGATTGAGCAACTTTCCTTCAGGTCAGCCAGAGCATACATGGTTGAAGAATTTGAGCACCATATGGCAGAGATAAATGACATCGATAGAAGCTAAGGGTCATAGAAAATTTGTTAAACGATGGACTGCAAGATGGTCCACAGCTACAGAACCACTATTATGACTTCAAACTTGCAAAGTTAATGGATATAGCTAACAAGCAACAAGCAAGATTGTGGTGATAACATTGTGGATCTATATGAATATTGCTTTGTCTACGACAAAAAGGATTATCTGCTGAAAACGTATGAATGTAAAACAGTTACAGATGGATCTTTTCTATTGTTGCATAGTAGGAATTTTGACCTCCTCCCGTGTAAACTATACTTGTAGAATTGTCAGAGATGAGTGAATTGTAGAAAGAGCATGTCAGTTTCTGTGATTTTGATTAATAACATTGGATAGATGAATGTGTATTAAATTTAGAGTTAAATTTACCGTTGACCACTCCTTTTTTTTTTTTTTTTTTGTTACCCCAAAAGTCACTCACTTTTTATCCGCTCTACATCAAAATCACTCTAGCTGGATTTTACTTTAAACTCACCGAATAAATGACGTGTCATCATAATTTAAATAATCTTTCTTAATTATATTAATCAAATTTTTAACTCATTACACTAATTCTACCCAAAAAAATTTCACTACTTAACACACTTGAACCTACTACAAAAAGCTCATATACCCATTTCAGTTGTTTTAAGATTTCTTTTACCCCTTATGAGTAGTTGCATCATTTTGAAAATTTATCATGGTTGTCAGGTTAATGAGCTAATAATTATACTACCAATCCATTATTACAAACTACAATTTATTTTCTTAGTGGACTTCACTTCCAATCTGTTATTTCCTTTTCTATTATTTTCTGCTTGTTTAATTTGCTATTGTTTCATTAAGATAATGAAGTTCAGACAAATATCTCTATAGTGGTAGTGTTTGTCTGAAACTTTCATGGCCGCTATAGTTAGGTGTTGTTATGTTAGAAATTTTGTATTCAAAATATAATCTGAAACGAAAATCTAAAATAGAAAAGAAGGAGATGAACAAACCCGAGCCCGCCGAATTCACAGCGTGTCCTTAAGGAACTTAATCCCCCCACAGTATCCGAAGTTATGGATTAGATCCTCCCAAGATAGAACAGATTTACCTTACTGCAGTAGTGGTACTCCAAACGGCAGTAACAACGAACGCAAATGGCCGGCAGTGAATCACACGACACGACACTTTTATTTTATTTGGAAAAATAATGCAAAGAAGAGAAAAAGTAATTCTGATTTTTCTCTTAAAAAAAATGTCTTTAAATCTAAGGGAAGACCTCATATTTATAGCCAAAGATGGGTGTAAAGAAAAGGTATGACACCTCTTCAATGAAAATGTATTTATGTGTCTTTTCCCATTCAAAAACCCCAATATATTATACATGTATACTGACATTTGACGTTTAGATCTCATTTAGCTGCTATAATAAAAAAGTTCACAAAAATACACGTTAAATTTAAAATAGATTTTTATATTTTATTAATTAAATATTTAAAAGGTTAATACATTATTAATAAATATATAACTAGTTGTGCCGTACCAATAGAAATATTAAAATATAAGAAACATATGCATTTAAAATTAATTGAAACTGTAAAAAAAAAATCAAACTTGACATAAGAATTTTATAATTGTAGGATGTTTCAAAAATTGGAGTCTCTTAGTAACAATATAACGCTTGAATTGACGAAGATTTTTGTCCAAACTTTCAGCAAAAGATTTTTTTATGGTACGAAAAAAGGTAATATATTTAAGTTACGAATGATTATCATAGATATATTGTATTTATTTTATACATGATATATCTCCTACAAAATATTACTCCTATTACACAATATTTGACTATGACTTTTATAGAGAGGTAATTTTATAAAGAGTGTACTGCTATAATAAACGCCATTGCTGTTATAGGTAGAATGTTGTTATAGAGATGTAAAATATAACATGAAAAATTAGTTCTGGAGAAAATTAGGCCGTTATATTGAAATGTTGTTATAAAGAGGGGCTGTTATAGAGAGGTTTGACTGTATAAGCTTGATCAAGTTATGCGATGTCATCGAACACCGACTGACCAACAACTTTTTTCAAACACAAAATTCACATATTTTGTAAGAAGACATGTGATTGTATATTCTGCTTTTTCTTATATTTTCGTTGTCATAATATTTGAAATATAGTTGTATCTGAATTGAGAATGATGAGATCAAATGCATTTGGTGGCAATTCTTGGATTGGGTAGAATAGTATAATGGATTAAGGAATTAGTTAATATAATTAAGAAATATTATGTTTAATTAATGATGTCACATCATTTTTTCAGTGAGTTTAAAGTAAAATCAGGTTAGAGTGGTTTTGGTATAGACCAGAGAAAAGGTGAGTGACTTTTGGGTAACAAAACAAGCAAAAATGACTTTGTAGTAATGAAACAATAATTGAATAACCACCTGTAATATTAACTCTTAAATTTATGATTGGTGTTTTTCTTCTTTAAAGTAACAATACTCTAATTTTGATTGATAAAATTTGAATTAATAGATCATCGGTATATCAAATTATGGGTTCCAATCATTTGACCTTTAATGGAGGAGTCGGTATAGTTTATCCATTTTATACTGTCATGATTATATTAGAGTTTTTTTTTTTCCTTTTTAATTGAATTTGTTTCTATCTCGAGGATTTTATGTAATTCACATGTAACATGTATAGGTTATCATGATTTTAATTTCTTGGTCATATAATCTTCAAACCATAGCCTCCATACATTTTCCCCCAAGAATAAACGTTCAAGAAAAGTATTTTTGTTTCACACATAATGTTGTATTTATAGAAAACTAATAACATTTAGGTAGAAATTAGCTAATAAGCTAATGTTAATATTTCAACATCTACTGCTCACACGCAAGAAAGTGTTCAAGTTTCACCATGCTAAGAAAACATATCCACCTTTTGTTTTTCTTGCACTATTTCATAACGACCGACAAACTAGGAAAGCATTTTCAAACAATCTGATAGGAATTTACTCATCATTATCATAAGAATTTTTAAGTAGATAGAAAAAGATTTAACCTAAATTATTTGAATCGCATTTATACATACCTCTTTGATCTCATGTATCGGTATTTCGCATTTACAATTAGCTATAACATGCTTGCCTACTAGTAAATATAACCAGTTTACCAGTGAAAACAACATAAATTAATGAAACCCTCAATGAGAAGTACCCTGTCAATTGAAATCAGCATGGTCACCTTGAGTAAATAATTTTTACGGATCAAATTATGATAAATATAGTATGTAACTAAGTTATTCCTCCTTCAAACTTCACATTTTATTATTAACATAAAGATCAAACTATCCAACCATACACAAGAATCAGTTCTGAAAATTTGTTATCCAAAGGTTAAAACTATATAAGTGTAAAACATTTTTTATGAATACTTAACTTCTTTTGTTCTAATAGGAAAATGCTTAACAAGAAAATCACTTATAGCTTGTTTGGCATTGCTTCTCCAAAGCCAAAAGTATTTTTTTTCTTCAAAAAAAGTACACTTTTTTTGGAATTTTGAGGTGTTTGGCCAAAAAAAAAAATACTTTTAGGTAGAATCAGAAACAGTTTTTCTTCTATTGGGGAGAAGCTGCAAATACTTGTTATTCCTTATCAAAAATCCATATTTACCAAATTATTCCTCATTTATTAACCATATCTCTTTCAAAATAAAATTATATTTCTTTTTTTCCTATTTTTTTCCTACAACGTACTTTTACAAATCCTCTTCCTCTTAGGACTAGTTTATATTTTTAGGTATTTTTATCAACCTTATATAGGATCTCCTATTCTTTGAATCATCTTTTATGTTTTACAAATCCGTATCACTTTGATTTAACTATATTTTATGTTGTTCAACAACTTAAATTTTTATTTTTACATTATATTTTATATTTTAACTAAATAATTTTTTTAATTTAAAGTTGTATTACGTAGAAAATCACCGAGACCTTGAGCAAGGGCGCAAGGCTTGGCTCAAATCGATCTTAAGACGCGAGTCCACGAGGGCAGATGGCATAACCCTTTGGCTCGAAAGACCACCTCGGGGGAGAAGCAAAACCGAGGCCAAGGTGCAGAGCTCGAAATGATCGCCACGAAACAACATCCCCGAGCAAGCACAACACCTCGTCAAAACGAGGCATGATTTTCGTAACTGACGACCATTGCCCAGGCATTTAAGATGAAGATCATGAGCTGACTACAATCGAATGCAGAGTAATGGCCATAAAAGCATAGTTATTACAGCTATAACGTCACTCTTCTTGTCAACTATAATTAGGAACCCTTTGTAATCCAAAAGAGGATCCAGAAATACAACACTTGACTTATATTCTTTCTCTTAAAGCTTTGTCTCATTTTATATACATATCTGCTCGTTTATTTTTTGCCTCGTTTATTTCATTCCATTAAACATTTGTCTCGTTTAAATTCAATCACAGCTCGATCATAACTTTGATACAAGCAAATTATCAATCAACCCTAAAATAAATTCGATTTGTTGTCTTATCTCGATTTAGGTCAACACAAATTGGCGTCGTCTGTGGAGAATTGATAATAACGTTTGTTCCAAAGTTTGCAACTTCAATTCTCGCTAAAAAATAGCCGACATTATTGATGATAATGTTTTCATCCAAACACCTGACCAAACATTAGGAGCCACCGAAACCAGTGGACGACCCTAATCCCTCCAATTGGCCCAACTCCTCTGATTGGCCTAACACCGCCCGTTAGCCCTATTCCAACAGTTAACTCCACTCCCTTGGTAGGGTTAACACCTCCAAATGGGCCAACTCCCTCGATCGGTCCAACCTCCCCCCCCCCCCCGTAGGAGTAATTTTAGCTGATCCAACTTCCTCAAGCTCAGGTGATCCATTCCAGCAATTCATGATGAGCTCACTGCGGCAGATGCGAGAGCAAGCGGCCGCTCAAGCGGCGACGCAAGCTCAATTTAATGAACAATTTTGAAGCTCCTTACAAGCCCTCGCTGGGAATGGAAGGGCCCCCTCTAACCCTGGCGATTCTCCCTTCATGACACCCAACGAAGGAAATTCTAACACTGTCCCCATGGGTACCACTATGGGAGGCTTTCCAAATAGAGTCACATCTAGGGGCTTGGGGACTACAGCTCCCGCAATATCTCAAACAAGCGTCGCGTCCGACTTTTAGAAGTGGAAGAAAGATTTCAAGGCTAGCATGGAAAAATGGCTCGAAAATGAGCCAGGGGTTCGGAAACCTCAACGCGTGCTTGATATTGAAAAATATCGTCAGCTACCATTCAATCCCGAAGCTGCTCCAGTCGACCATATAGCGGAATATATGGCCATGGTCAAAAGAAATGATTTGACTCCAATCGAGAGGGAGTCCATGTTCTTGAAAAAATTTGCCGATAACAAGGTAAAAATGAGCGATGCGTTGGTACATGCTTCTCCCCTCCGAGTCCATCTCCAACTTCGAGGAATTGGCAGACATATTCATCAAGGCTTACATTGGAGCCCAGAAGATCCTTAAGATTAGGGAGGACATCTTCGACGTCAAACAAGGATACCTCGAGCCAATCAAGGATGTTGACACCCAATTTCGTCCCGATGTTTAATTAATGACAAATTATTTAAGTGAAATTCAGGTATTAAAATAAAATTTGAATTAAGATTAATTTATTAAAATTAATTAAAGTGAATTAATTAATTTCATAGAAAAGGCTAAATTATATCGCTCACCCTAATCTAATTTATTTGTGTAAATTATATTTCAATTAGTTTAGTTAAAGAAAAGAGGCCAAAAACATTTTAGAGCCTAAAATAGGGTTTAATTGCGCAACCCATATATACATACAACAGAGATTATACATTTCCCATTTTCAGGAAAAACCAATCCCTCACCCGATTTCCCCTCCCTTGACCCGCGAAAACCTAAATTCGACCCACGACCATTGCCATCTTCTCCGTACGATCGATTTGTTGGATGAGTAGCCTTATTCCAGCTGGTGTCCTTGGCATTTTCCCTCTCTCACCAGTACAAACGGGCACTTAATCCACTCCGTTCATTTCAAATCGAATCAATCCGAGCCTTAGATCTTCTTTTTGTGAAGATAAGGACGAGAAGGGTGTCACTTTTACCCTTCTCACCTTATCTCACAGAAAGGAGATCAAAAATCATAAGGGTAATTCGAATTTTTAAAGACAAGGTAAAACCCTAATCCTTTGACTATATATTTATCATCTTTTAGGGTTTTAGGGGGGGCTGGAATTGGGATATCTGAAAAACGGCAGCAGAAAGATTTTAGGATTTTTTTTACTCATTCTTTTCCTTTGGAAAAAATATCATTAAGCTAAGAGTGGAGAGCTAAATATGGTTTCTGGAGTAATACTACTGTTTCTTAGTCTTCATCGTCGTTCGCGTCGTCGCTTTAGTCGAGTCGCTCTTTCTTCGGACCTTCGCCCCATTTCACTGCTTTACAATAGGTAATAACTTTTTCTTTCTTTCTTCTTCTTTATTCATTCAGTCATGTTTATTATTTGAAATGTGATGTTTTGTTCTGTGTTTTACTTTGTACTTTTCTGCATAGTTAATGAAGTTGTTTAGCCCCATGTTAGATGTTATGAACCCTTATTGGAATTAAAGCCTGGATCTTGAGCAGTTTAGTTACAAAATTGCATCTTAAGTCGAATGATAAAATAAAAAATGAAAAATGATCTTATTGTGTATCTTTTAAACATAAGAGTAAAAGTTCATTTTTTTTTAGTTTTAGACATCATGTTAATCAAAGCGGAAGGTTATCTGGCTAAGAGCTGAAATTTTAGTGCTGGTGTCTATGTTGAAAAGAGGTAGTTCTCTGTTAAAATGGAAAGAAAGCTCTGACTTTGTTAAAAGAGGATGTTAGTGTGTTGTTTCATTTCAAAATGTCAGTTTTTTTGAACTAGATCAACAAATGGAAACTGATTTTTTTCTTTTTATAAAAGATTCTTGTTTGTTCCATTGCTAAAAGATAAGTAGCATTATGGATTTCTTGTCATTGCTCTGTCTGGTTCCATTCTGTTTGGAATAGTATAAGTTCAAGAAAGCTCAGGTGTAAAGAGGATGGCTAAGGGCTGTCTTGGTCTTGGAGGGAGTTCTGGTAGATTGTTCTTATTTCTGGGAGCTATAAGGTATTGTCTTTGGTTTTTGGTTGATGAGTAGTGGTGTGGAGGAGCAGTTTATAGTTTCTGCAGAGGGTGTAGAGGTCTGGTAGTAGCTTGTGTGCAGGGGGGTTTAGTTAGGTGGCGTTGTCTCTCAGGGAGGTTGTTTCTGGAGCAGGTCTGGTGTTTAGAAAGGCAAGGGGTAAAGAGTGAGGTATTTTGAGAGGTATCTTATTTGTTTTTGGAGGCTGTTTGTTTCCCTGCATGTGTAAGGTGTTCAGGAGCTTTGTGGTATGATTCTGAGGTGGTAGGAGGGGTCTAATTTAGGTGCAAGTGGTGTGCATAGTTCCCTGGAGGCAGGAAGAGGTGCAGGGGCTTAGTTGAGTAGTCTTGCAGGTTGTTTGTAGGCTGGTAAGTGTGGGGAAGTTCATGTTTCTTGTTGTTGTTGTAGTTTTGGAGTGGTCTGTTTGTTCAAAGAGGTCTGAGGGAAGGTAGTTTGATCTCTGGTAGTGTTGGTGTGTGTATGAGTGGAGTAAGAGTTGTTCTGATGTTGTAAGGTGTGC
Source organism: Petunia x hybrida (assembly GCA_037355625.1). Taxonomy (NCBI): domain Eukaryota; kingdom Viridiplantae; phylum Streptophyta; class Magnoliopsida; order Solanales; family Solanaceae; genus Petunia; species Petunia x hybrida. The sequence continues at coordinate 203,897 of JBBBVM010000338.1, forward strand.
AGGTGTTAGTATGGAGGAGTAGTAGTTGATAGGGAGAGTCTGCAAATGTAGGGAGCAGGGGCTAGTTGGTTTTAGTTAGCTTGGATCCTATTTCTTGTTTCAGATCTTTGGTTTGGTGCAGGTGAAGGTGGGTGAGAGAAGCATCCTGGTAGTGGAAAGGAGTAGTTCAGGGGTGGCTCTATTGTTTGTGATCTGAGTTGTTAGAAAGTTTTGTTCTGGTTATGTTGCTTTCTGTATAGAGTTATTTTAGAAGCTGAAGTGTAGGTTCAGTTTTGGGGTACAAGTTTGTGAGTTGATAGGTTGTTTTGTTGATGGCTTAGTAATAGTAGTTTAGGTCTGGAGCTTGCAGGGGTGTCTATAGGGATTTGTGAGGTTAAGTAGGGCATAACAGGGGTCTTTTAGCTCAAGTCTATATGTGTGTTTGTATATAGAGAAGCAGATGTCAAGCTGCTTTGTGTTTAGTTTGTGTTTAGCCTAAGGTTCTGGAAGTTGTCTTTATTATGGTGAGACGCTAGTGTTATTGAATCCTGTTCTGTTTTTTTTATATTCTCTTATGAAGAGTAAGTACCCCTTTGAAATACTTGAGTTCTGTTCTTTAATAACATGCAATGAGCATCTGAATTTCCTGTTACAATTGATGATTCTCCTTTAATCTGTTAAGTAAAATTGGCTACTTGTCTGGTTTATGAAAGTGTCCTTGTAGTTCGTCATGTAGTTTAAACCGTTCACTCCAATGATGATGGCTCAAATATGGTATTCTGAATAATCGAATTAGTGTAACAAGTAAGTATGGCGTAACCTGCATTTGTACCCATTGTCTTAGTCTCCTTTCTCCAGAATATAATCAAATTATTATCTTTTAAATCTTTGAGGCTTAGACATAGCTTTCATTTGAAATGCTAGTTTTTTTTTTTTACTTAAGCAATGAGCTTGTTTCCATGTTAAGATTACAATACAAAAGTTAATGACATTCAGACTGTACCAAACTCAAGATCAACTTAGTCCTAACTAAATCTTGATTGAAATTTCTTGAATAATTAAGCCTAAGTAAACCAATGGGTGTAGTAATCTTTGCAATGACATAAGTTGTATTCTTGCAATGTTTGCTTTAATTATGATTGGGCGCTAATTCCTTATCTTCCTATTTTTCTTGACATGTAACACCTCTTGGGACGAGTTTGAGTTGCTAAACTCACAAATGGGGATGTCGTGCATTTGGGAAGTTATTTGATCCGCTCCGCATTTTCGGGACTTGATATCCCCGAAAATGTAAAAGAAAAGGAAAAAACGAAAACCTTGTGAAATACAGGGTTTGTATTGAGCTTGCTATCCGGGTTCTACCTTCTAAACTCCTTCTCTCCCGTTCCCTTTAGAAAAGCATGTTTTAGGATCCCGTAAATCGGATTAGGATTTTGCATGATTAGAAGCCTGGTAGGATAGCTGCTTTATCAAATTGTTATGGCATGTTTAGGATTGATTATACAATTGATTATCCCGTTTCTTTGGGACTCGCCAATTAGTTTAAGATAATAGGAATCTTTGATTAACTATCGAGTGCAAAAGAAACCAAAAAATTAAAATTGTATTCATTTATTCATTATTTATATTTAAATTAATTATTTATCCATCTATTATTTATGTACTCATTAATTAAATTATTTAAGTGGTCTTTATTTATAAATTAATAAATTAATTAATTTATTCAATTATAATTATTTATTTATTCACTTATTATTTATTTAATCAATTATTATTCATTTTTTTCCCTCATTTAATTGAATTCATATAAATATTTATCTATTAAACTAAGTTATTATCTATTCATTATTTATCTATCCAACCGATTAATTAATCAATTATCATTATTTATCTAATCATTTATTTTTATCATTTATTTTATTTATCCTTTATTTATTTAATTAATTAAGCAATCAACCATTATCTCATTATTCATTTAATTAATCTTAAGTTTTGTTGTTTAGTTATCTAAGTATTGGCATAATCAAACCTTATCTTATTTATATTATATTATTCATTATCTATTTATCTTTATTTAAAATTTATCCTAAATTAATTATCTTTAAGTAAAGTTCGTGAAAATCACCGGATTAACCGCTTTTAGCGGATTTTCGAAAGTGCTCCCGCAAGGGACCTTCTTTCGAATTTAATAGGACCACTTACCTAAGAATCTCTGAATTATTTTCCTTTTAAATAAAGGATAAAACTGCACTCTTTAGTTAACTTAGGTTCCTAATAATCCTTAAATTAGGTGGCGACTCCATAGAAGTCATTTGGAGTCTCTATTTTGTTGAAATCAAATCCCGATGCATACTTGTGTGCATTTTTTGGGAGGGTTCAACAGCGTGGCGACTCCGCTGGGGATGCGCAAATGGTTCTAACCAAAATATTTTCACGAATTTTCTTTATTTATGTATGTGTTGATTGTATGTATGCATAGCTTAACTCTTTGTTTGTTTGCATGCCTAAACTAGTATGCGTAGAATTAATTGTTGTGGATGAATGTATTGAAGCATATTTTTATTTGTGCATAGTCCGCATTCCGTTCATATTTCCTCCCTTATGGAGCCTGTCAATTCTCTTTCACCTCCTCGATTTCATCACGGGGCACCCGCTTGACGGGTAGTTACGCAGGAAGGGCATTGCCCTTACCTCACTCTTTGAAACTTCTTTCGTGTCACCAAAAGTTAGTTCGGGATATTGAGATTGCCTGGTTTTGTCATGGCCAGTTCTACTGCGTTGTGAGGCCAGGTCTATCCCGCATAGGTCGAGTCAGCCTCAACTGTTAGCCCACTCTTAGAAGGAGATTTTAGGACATGCATGCATATACACCTTAGTTTGGACCCGGTTCTTGGTACCGTTTCCAGGAATTAAGAAACCGCCCTTTTGTTGACGTGTTATTACAGACCCAATGACGTTGCATCTTATGTGATCGTGTGGATATTATAATGAACTCCAAGCCCTTTGCCATGTCAAATCTGAGATCTCATGTCGTGTCTTTTGTTGTTTTGTAGATATGAATGCAGACCACCTTTTTCCGAGTTTCTGGAACACTCAGATGATCCACACTTGTCCAAAATTCTCAAAGACTGGTGGGATAACATCAGCAGAGAACATGGTCCTTTGATCATAAAGAAAATAGGGAATCTCATTTCATTAATGGATATCCAGGGAGACAAAGGTCTTATTGAGGCCTTAATAAGATTATGGGATCCTGAGCAGGGTGTCTTCCATTTTCCAGATTGTGAGTTATGCCCTACTTTAGAGGAAATTTCTGGTTTTACCAATTTGACCCTGGATGACTGTGAGTTGATTGTGCCTATAGAGAAGTGTGAGAAGAAGTTTTGCAAAATGTTTGAGCTAAACTACACTCCATCACTGATAACTAAAACCCAGGGCATAGTATCCTTGAAATATTTGTTTGACCGTTTCGGGAGAAAGGGATCCTATCGTGCCAATCCAAGGGCATTCAAATGCACTGAATACAAATGGGAGAAGCTTAGGCCTAAAGCTTTTGTACTAGCCTTGCTTGGCATTTTACTGTTTCCTTGTGGCTACGACGCAGTTGACAGGCAACTTAGCACCGTGGTCCGATCTGTATTTGAGGGTGTAAATGGGAAGCAAACTACTCTAGTTCCCATGATTTTGGCCGACATACTGGGCGCTTTGACTGAGTGTTCTAAAGGAGGGAATTATCGTTTTTCTGGTTGCAATCTCCTTTTGCAAATATGGGCTGCTGAGCACCTTCATTCCCGGGAGCTATTCGCTGATCTGAGCTATGGCAATCGAAACAGGATTGCTACACATCAGGAAAGAATGGCAGACTTTGTTCGTCTTCAGACTACCAAGGATTGGTACGACCATCTAAGCAACTTGAGCGGATCAGATATCCGTTGGAACTATTCTTGGATGGGTAATATCGAGGTTCGGTTGAGGGGTCCCAGCCGTTATTATATTGAGTTTATCGGATTTAGAGGCATCCAGCCTTATGCTCCTATCCGTGTGATGAGGCAATTCAGACTTCCCCAGTCTATTCCACTCATTGCTAGTATGCGGGATTCTGAGTTCAAATATACATCACCCAACTATACCGTCCCTGAATCAGCAAAAATCTGTAATGATTGGGTCCATTTGAAAAAGGAGATGATTTCTCAAAACCAAGTTCCCGCATGTTCTCCTGAGTACTATGCCTGGGCAAGGAATAATCAGAAAACTGGGGTTATAGAAACGAGCTTTTACGATCAAACTGGTTATGTTGACAAGGAAGCTGAAAGGCACTCTCGGCTTTACCTCCTGCCTAAAACAATCTTTGATGAGCTGATATTTGATCAGGTTCGTCGCTACCTAGGATATGCAGGGCCATCTTCTGCTCCAAACCGGTTCTACCGCGCTTAAAGGGCCACCTGTTTGATGATGTTGCCGGTTGCTGTTGCAGACTGTTGTTGCTGATGTTGATTGTCAAAGATTGAAGCAAATTTATCTTTTATTTTCTAAAAAAAATTTCCCTTTGTCCTAATGTAAAGCTTGATGCTTTCCCCTTTTTTAGCACTTGGATATTATTATCCCAACTCTATCAAGATGTAATATTTTGAGACCCAGTTTATTATTACTGGCAATTATAAATGTTTATTTACATCCCAATTTTGTATTTGCAAATGGCTTGTATCATTATAATATCCACATGTGTATGCAATTTGACGATTAGGCCTATTTCTGGCGCAAAGAGGCACCTTACAGGATAGGACGCGTTTGCATTTTATTTTATGCACCTTATTTGTGGTTGCCTCATGTCTAAATTTGTCGCACAATTCAAAATGCAAAGCACTACATGACGCGCGCTATGTGATTATATGCAAATTTTACCAACAACATGCAAACTAACACAATTACCTTTTGAATTTTTCTTTTGTTTTGTTTATTCCCCAAACAGAAGTTTGATTTGTGCTGATTGAGCTGATCCAAAGACTTCTCTGCACATTGATATACAAAACAGAATTCGACAATGTCTGGTATCGAGGATCAGCCTCCCACTCTTAATGACAAGACTCTCGAAACTCCCGAATCTTCAAGGGGAAACATCATTCTTGCTCAAGATGATCTTATTCTAAGCCTGACTAAGCAGATGCAGATTCTGAGTGATGAGCTAGCAACGATTAAAGGGCAAGCCCCTCAAAACGCACCTTCAAATGCCAATCCTATTCATAATGCGCCCACATATCAAAGTAACCCACTCAAGCAAACGCCACCACCAAACCGCACTCAAGTTAGTCAAAATACCCCGCCTGCTCAACAAAATACCCAACCTGCTGGTTATCATCCATATTATCCATATCCTAACGACCCCACTCCTCACTACCAATATTTACCCGCCAAAGACACTCCTCGTCCTCCACAATCTAAAGCACCCATTGCTGTGGCTATTGCTCCTCAAAATGCCAATGACCCAAGACAGGGATATCCCGAGGCGCAGTATTATGAGCATGACCCTAATGGTAAGAATTTGGACTTCACAGATTATGCACCAAAAAATGAAGTGCCCGTAACTGTGGAAAAACAGGGAAAGACAAGTAAGCAAGAGGAGATAATCCAAGTGATGAAAATCATGCAGCAATCTATCAAGGATTTGCAGATGACTAAGAAATGTTAGGGCGCCTCCTACCGCAGCCTTTATCTCTACCCTGACATTACTCCTCCTCCCGGGTTTAAAGTGCCAAAATTTGATATGTATGATGGTCATGGTGACCCATTTGCTCATTTGACCAAGTATCTCAATAGAATGAGGGTTGCGGGAGGCAACGAGGAACTTCTGATGGCTTACTTCAGTCATGGTCCGGAAGGTATTGCTGTTGAATGGTTTGCAAGACAGGATATAAGCAAGTGGCATGAGTTTGATGATATAGCCGATGATTTCACGAAGCAGTTTGAATACAATGTTGCAATGGTCCCTGACCTCATAACCCTAGCCAATTTGAAGAAGAAACCGACAGAAACTTTTAGAGAATATGCCCTGAGATGGCGTGAACAGGCGGCACGGGTACAACCCCTGAGGACCGAGAAGGACATGGTGAAGTACTTCATTAGTGCTCAAGATGACTCTTATTACATGCATATGCTCCCTATGATGAGTGCACCTTATACCGAACTTCATACGATGGGAGAGATGGTGGAAGAAGGCATCAAATTCTGTCGGGTTGTAAGCTTTGCTAAAATGAAGTTAAGTGCCCAAAATGCCCAAGCCAGCCCAAATCACTCTAGAAGGAAAGAGAAGAGGGAAGAAGTCACAGCTGTTGTTGCAGACATTGACCGCCGCCCAGTTAGAAGGCTGAATTTTGATAATCAACCTGCCTACCCTACTTACCAAAACGCCCCTCCTCATTACCCAAATGCACCCCCTCTTTACCCAAATATTCCTCCTCCTTACCCAAGTGCGCCACTCCCAAATTACCCTAGTCACTATCAAATTCCTCCCGCTCCATATCATGTCTATCAAGCACAACCCAGTTACTGTCCACCACGAGCACCAGCACCACAACAATACCCTCCTCGCCAACAAAATTACCAACCCTGTGCTCCTGTCCGTCCAAATGTGCAAGGACCTAACCAAAGCTATGAAAGGAGAGCACCCAAAACCTATACCCCTATAGCTTAATCCTACGGTCAATTGTTTGAAAGACTGAGAAGCGCCGGAGTTGTACAGTCTGTTCCTGATAACACTCCAAATCCTCCTCCAAGGTGGTATGATTCTAATAAGCATTGTGCTTATCATTCTAGGGCTGCGGGCCATGATGTTGAAAGATGTTATGCCTTCAAGGATAAAGTCGAAGCTTTGATCAAATCAGGCACTATCCAGCTTACTGGAACTCAACCAAATGTGCAAGATAATCCTCTTCCTGCCTATGGCAACAATGCTGTCAATGTCATTTCCCTTGATGAGGGGTTCGATTTAAAAGGAACCATTGTTCTCGTTAGCAATGTGAGGGTTTCCAACGAGACCAAAATATCTGTGCAGGTTAGAGCTCCCATTCTGGTGCAAGCTGGCATCCCAAGGCCAACTGTCACTGTTATGCTTACCTTCCCCCTACAATATGATAGCAAGAAGGTTCCTTGGAACTATTCTGAAGTGCCTATCGGAAGTGGGAAGGTAACCGTTGCTGTTGCTGCTGCACAAGGCATGACCAGATCCGGTAGATGCTATACGCTTGAGAAGTTGGGTCAAGGCCTTGGGGAAAAGGAGGGCATTATAAGAAAAGTGACTGACACTGAGGCTGAGGACTTCTGGAGGAAAATGCAGTTGAAAGACTACTCTATTCTGGAGCATTTAAAGAATACTCCTTCCCGGATATCCATCATGGCTCTTCTGATGAGCTCTGAAACACATAGAAATGCATTGCTAAAAGTGCTCAAGGAAGCGGAGGTGCCTGCTGAGACCACGGGTGAGAGCTTGGCCGTCTTGGTTGGCCAAATCTTGGAATATCACAAGGTGTCTTTCTTCAAAGAAGAACTTCCACCCGAGGTTCTTGGACACAACAAAGCCTCGCATATTGTTGTCAAATGTAGGGATAAGTTTGTCGGACGGGTGTTGATCGATGGTGGTTCTGGGCTCAATATATGTCCGTTAGCGACCTTGAAGGAACTCGGAATCGACACTAGCAAAATCAGACAGAGTAATGTGAAAGCAAGGGCTTTTGATGGGGCTCAAAGGTGCACTATAGGAGAGGTCGATCTTGATTTGCAAGTAGGTCCTATGAACTTCTCTGTAGAGTTTCAGGTGTTTGACATCCCCTCTACCTATAATATACTACTTGGAAGACCTTGGATCCACATGGCTGGAGCTGTCCCTTCCACTTTGCATCAAAGTGTGAAATTCATATGGGATAACGAAGAAGTAGTGGTTAAGGGCGAGGGAAACAACGCCCTGCATGCTAGCACCACAATCCCTATGGTAGACAGCGCCACTGAGCTTGATGGGACTACTTTTCACATTGTTGAGCTTAAGGCTGTCCACCGGCCCGGTCCGTTCCGGTTCCGGTGCGCCTTTGCCGGTCCGGTCCGGTTCCGGTGCGCCTTTGCCGGTCCGGTCCGGTCCGGTTTCGGTGCGCCTTCGCCGGTCCGGTCCGGTCCGGTTCCGGTGCGCCTTCGCCGGTCCGGTCCGGTCCGGTGTTAATTAAAAAAAAAAAAGTCAAAACCGGTCCGGTCCGGTCCCGGTCCGGTCAAACAGTGCATTTGCACCAATGCCAGATCGGAACCGGAACCGGCAAGGTGAGACCGTTCCGGTCCCGGTTCAAACCGGTCCGGTCCGGTCCGGTTTCGTTAATTTTTTTTGTTTTTTAACTTATGTTTTTTATTGTTTGAAATAGATAAAAAAAATTAAAAAAATATGGTAGACTAAATAAACAACACAAAACACACATTTTATTCAACAATACGACAGTACATTAAGTTGAAAATGCATAATTAGAAAATAAAAACTAGAAAATAGACTAAAAATTAGAAAAAATAATATAAATCTTCAACTTCAGCGACTCAATTATCACGTGGTTGCAGATATATGCCACCACCACGAGCTGCCCATTCGGGGGCATGATGGTATTTCAAGTGAGTCTTAAACTTCCCCGTCCCTCCATTATGTGATCCACTTTCATCATTCCAATTCCAAACTTTCTTACAAAGAGTACATTGAGCTTTGCCGGTATCATTATTTTTTGTGATAAATTCCCAAACTTGGGATCTTCCAGTTCTTAGACTAGACGGACCTTCTGTAGTAGCACCTTGAACTTGAGTAGGATTATTTGCATTTGCAGCCATTTTGATAGAAAATTTATAAAATAGCCTTTGTTAGAATTTTTTTAAGAGAAATGAATAGAAAATATTGAATTGTGATTAATTTGATGAAATATGGGAGTATTTATAGGAAAAATAGGTAGGGGAGGGCTGTTGGGGCGTTTATGGGTGTGGGGGTGGGAAAAATAGCCGTTTATGGCCGTTGCCAACAGCTATTTTTCAAAAGGGAGCGGATTTGGTGTTTTTGTTGTGTTGGGCCGGTCCGGCCCGGTTCCGGTCCGGTCCGGCCATTTTTTTTTTTTTTTGGTTATTGTTTTGTTTTTAATAGCCTTTGTAGTTTTTGAAAAATAATAACAAAAATATAAATTTGATAGCAAGGCATCTATTTTTTAATTTTTATGTAATAACTTATATAATACTAGTATTAAAATATTGAGTATGTAGTATTTTAGTATTTAATATTTAAGTATTAAATTGCAAAAAATATAATTGAGAATATATGTTACAATGGTAACTTAGTAGCAAGACATAACACTTTTAGTATTTAGTATTTTGTATTTACTCTTTAGTATTTACTAGTAGTATTTACGTATTGAATTGCAAAGAGGTAACTTAATAGCAAAGGATAATTGAGAATATAACAAAGGATTATAATTTATAACTTAATAGCAAGGCGTAACGCATTTTATTGAATAATGGTTGAATTTTTTTTGCAAAGTACATACTACATAGATATTAAATTGCAAAACTACATATTAATAAAAAAAACTTCTCATTTTCTGAATAATTTCTTCTGGCACCTCTGGAGGAACCGGTGGCAAAGATTCATCTTCTTCATAATCATTTTTACTGTCCACACTTCCATCGCCTGATAAAATTTCGGTTGCTGCTTCTGCATCTGCTAGTTCATCTTCTGCAAATCCAAAATTTCTTCGCTCCGATCTAATCCAATCTCTGAATAATACGGCCGTCTCCATTGCTTCTTCCTTCAATGAATGTCTATGATCTCCAATTTGTAATCTTCCTTGGCTAAACGCGCTTTCTGAAGCAACTGATGATGCTTGAATAGTTAGAATATCCCGCGCCATTTTTGCTAAAACTGGAAACTGTGCTTGTTGATCCTTCCAAAATGGCAGTAGTTGATCGCTTCCAAAATAATCAATTTCCTTGCAAGCATGAAGTAAATAAACATCAAGCTCGTTGAACCCTCCGCTGCTACTCGAATGCCTGCTAGAAAGCCTTTGATTAAGGCTGGAAAAACTTCCCAATCCGGCTGCAGCTCTTTTACTCGCCTGCGTTGAACTTGATCCAGCTCCACTTGGAACACTTGGAACAACATTATCAGCTGCACTCCTATATCTTTCATAAATCTGTTGGCAATCTACAATTACCTGCGCACAAGCTGTTTCTACACTTGGTGTTTCTTCATCAGTAATTCTCAAAGTCCGATAAATTTCTCTAATAAGCATTTCGGTATTAAAACGTTTAAAACAGGGTTGTAATACAGAAGCAATGCAATAAAGTGGTGGAATAGGAAAAAAATATTTTTAAAATTTTTCAATTATTGCTTCTACGGCTTGTTCATAACCAGGCACTACTCTATAATCATTAAGTAATTCTGCTATTCCAGCTATAAAATACAACATGGTAGTAACTGTAGGATAATATTGATCGGAAAATTCTTTAGTAGCATAAAAAAAACTTTTCTAAAAAAAGAAGAAGACGCTCAACAAGTTGCCAATCAGATTCTTCTAGGTGATACTCTACAGCCACTTTGCCATTAAAATAACTAGTTATAGGCGCTCGTAAAATGTAAGCAACAGTCAAAGAGTCATATTGATAAGCCCCAAATTGGAGCCAAAGCGCCAACCATCAAGAGCCAAGCTTGAGAGCACAAGGAGTACCATCAAGGCCTCCGGAAGCAACTTGAAGATCATGCTTTTGAGCACCATGGATGGAGGACCACTTGGGCTCCAAGGGGATCCACCCCAAGCTCATTTTGAGCCTCTTGCACAAGTTCCAGAAGGAGGCGGAGCGCCTCAAAGCTGAGGCGGAGCGCCTACCAAAAAGCAGAGAGCCGAACAGAAGAAGGCGGAGGGCCTCATCCTGAGGCGGAGCGCCTCATCCTGAGGCGGAGCGCCTCATCAGCTGGAGGCGGAGCGCCTCATCCTGAGGCGGAGCGCCTCCCCCTGTTTCAGCATGCGGGATATTTTACTTCTTTTTGCATGAACTTCCAACTATAGCCCTGTGTGGCCTTATTTGTTTTAACCCACTTTGGGGGTACTTTAGACCTTTTATTATGACTAAGTGAAGCCTATAAATACTTCACTTAGTCTCATCAAACCGGAAGTTAGTCATTGTTGAAGATAGAATCTTGAGAGAGAACATTGAAGAGGCCGAGCCCTTCTTGTGTGAGCCTGAGGCTCGTTTATATCTCGACTTGGAACCTATGGAGATCGACATCTAGTTAGATTCCATTGTAAGGTTCAAGTTTCCCTTCTCCCCTTTTGAATTCAATTAACGTTAGTAAATTGAATTCGATTCTTTCTTCTATTTTCTTGCCTTCCCAATCTTGATTTCTTGTTATCCTTTACTTGCTTCCGCTCGATTATCGTATAGTTGCTTCCGCGTATTTTGACCCTTATCATTTGGTATCAGAGCACGGATCGGGTGTTGTTCTAACAAACCCTCGTTCCTTGTTCATAGTATCCTTATCTTTGTTGTTGTTGTGTTTGTTCTTGAAAAATTGAAGAAAAACAAAAAAATTGAAAAAACTTGAAAATTTCACAAAACTTGGTGGGACTTGTTGGATTGGAACACCCATTCATTAAAAATCATTGGGGTTTGTTCCTTATTGTATTCCCGTTCTTTTGGTACCAAAATTACAAGATTTGGTGGTGTATTTCAAAGTTTGAAGAAATCAAGTCTCCAAAATTTTCAAGAACCCTAGAATTTTGCTCAAGAATCAAAATCGATTGATTGTTGTTTGTTTGGGGTTAAAACCTATTGGGGAATGTTTAGAAACATAATACACACCTTTGGGTATCATTAGAATCGAAAACAAGTCGAAAACGTTGGATTTTGGGTGCAAAACGAGCCAAAAACGCGTTTTGCAAAGTTGCAGGAAATTGGCCTAGGCGGAGCGCCTCCATTTTGAGGCGGAGCGCCTCTTTCTGGGCTGCTCTCTGGATTTCCTGAGGCGGAGCGCCTCCTTCTTGAGGCGGAGCGCCTCTTGCTGAAGGGTGTTCCCGGGTAGTTTTTTGCCTAGGTTTCCATTGTTATTCGCCCACGGGCTTTTTGGTTAGTGTTTCTAGGGTAATTGGCCTACTCAAAAGACACTAACTTACTAGCGTATTAGGACATTCGTGCTTAGAGGAGATTAGAAATCAAAGAAGATTCGTAGAACTTTCTTTGGCCTCAAGTGTGCACTTTAAATAACCGTCCGTCCATTGAGTCTCATTAACTCCATTCCGAACTTTAACTTGGACATGCTAGTTGTGATCACCTTGGTTCCCAAGTTGTAAAGGCCTCGCTCTTGAGTGTTCATAAATTGAGTGAAACACGTGAGGGAGTGACTTTGGGGAGGTTCTGTGCTTTGGTGTTGCAACGATGTCGGATGTTGATTGTAGAGACTATGGCTCATATGGGGATGATGCGAGTTGCTATGACTCGTATGGTGATGATGGAGACTATGGTTCCTATGATGTTGATGATGGCCATTACTATGATGATGGAAACCATGGCTCCTATGAGGATGAAGCGGTTCACTATGATGATCGAGAGGTCGAAGAAGACTATGAAGCTCATGAAGATGAATTTGTTGATCCTTATGCTTCTAGTCAAGAACCCGAGGATGGTGACGCTTCAAGGTATGATGATCCTACTTACTCTACTTGTGATGAACTTGAGCATGATAGTGACATAGATAGAGTTGATGATGATGTTGAGTATATGAATTGTTCTTATGCATCTTCTCTTGGTGTTGCTAATGGAGTACAAGGGAGTAGTGGAGGACCTTCCATTAGTATGGGAGGTGGTGGTGGTTGTTCCATGGGAAATGGGAGGTTTGCATCTTCTAGTTCCCATATGAATGGTGGAAGGAGGAATGGTTTTGCTCTTACCGTTACGGGGGTGCAATGCTCTAGTAGTGGTGGTAGGAGTGGTGCTATGGGCTATGGAACCAAGGCGAGAGGCAATTATGGGTTCCATAGTGGTATTTCTTCCCCGACTTTCAACAACACTTCTAATGTTGGAAGAGTGACGGGAAATGAGGGTTATTCTAGTGGTGTTGCCACTAGTGGAGGGATAAGGAGAACCCAACTTGGGGGTGATGGTTTTCTTAGACTTGATCCGATACAAGACATGTGTGAGTGTAGGTTCATTTTTGAGGTGAATGGTAGAGGAGGATGCTTGCTCAAGATTAGTGAAGCCTTTGTTAATTTTGTTAACACCTCTTGGGTTAATAGACTAAACATACCATGCTACAAATTGAAATATCCTTATGAGTGTCAAGGTGTTTGGGTTACTAGTGAAGCTCGGGTACTCATATCTCATGGGAGTTATAAGGAATATGTTTGGTGTGATGTGTACCCCATGGAGTATTATGGTGTTTGGCTAGGAAAACCGTGGTTGCAAGGCAAGAGGGTGCGATATGATCTCATGAAGGATGTGTACAAAGTGAGCAATGGGCAAGGAACTTATGACATTGAACCTTGCCGGGCAAAGTTTAAGTTTTATCCTAGTACATCTTCTAGGCCTATGCAAAAAGGAAAGGAGCAAGTATCTCAACCCAAGGATGAAGGGAAGCAAACAAGAAGTCCTACAATCACAAGCAATGGTGGGACTAGTGCTACCAAAGGATTGACAAATGTCAACAAGGTGAGCCCGAAGCCACTCCCAAAGCCCAGTGGCTCACCAACAAAGAAGAAAGAGGCATCAAGTGATGAGTCTCTTAGTCCTAGATTCCGGGTTGATGTTAAAACGCCACCTACTTCGGCTATGGGTATTCTTGGACCTCGTCCCAATTCACCCGAATTTGAGAGACAAAAGATTGAGAGGAGTAAGGGAGTGACCGGTGACATTCCTCGAGCGGAAAAAGGAGAGGATGTGTTGAGTGATGTGAGTGGGATGTCACCACCCGAATCTACACCTAACCTTGAAAAGAAAATGAGAGAAAATAAAGAGGGAAAAAAGAGTGAGGACACCCCTTATTCTAACCTTAACCCTTTATCTTTTTCTTCTACTTTTGTGAATGCTTGTGTAGGTACTCTTGGAGGCCAATCAATGGAGCCTCAATCATGTCCCAAGAAGGATAGACAAGGTGAAGAAACTCTTCAATGTGAGCTTCAAGGTGAAGAGACAATTCATGACACTTCAAATGCAATGAGTGAGCAAGATGGCCACTCAAAGGTAAGTGATAGCTCGTCCCTTGAACATGTTACTTCCTTGTCTCATGGTAGTGATTGTGCTAACTCAACACTAGTTGATGATTTGTATGATTACAATGTGTTTGCAACTAGTGTAGAGTTGAATGGTCAACTTGTGTGTGAATGTGAACCACTAGTTGAGAGGAATGATAAGCCACATCATGATGTGAGCTCGATATTCATTGAACCTCTCTTTAGTGAAGATATTGTAGTTGACCCTATTTGTGACCCTTGTTATGACACCCCACCCATATTTGACAAAGGGGAAGATGAGTTGAATGAATACCCTATCCTTTCCCTTGATGAATTGCTTGATAATGGTGGACTTATGTGTTGTAGTGAGGTTGGTAGTGACCTTGAGGAGTCCCTAGTGATTGAGATGGATCGGATTGTTTTCAATGACTCCTCGGGTAATAGTGATGAACCTAGTCTTGATACCATGCTTTTGTGTGACCATGAATTTGAGGTGCATGCTTTTACATTTCCATTGTGTGAAGATAATCTCATTTGTGGTAGCGAATTGTATCGGACTAGGATTGGTAATCGAATAGAACCTCCATGGTTTGAAAAGTTAGACTCTATGGACGATCCATTGTTTGGAGCTCCAAGTGGGATGAGTGGTCTTGATATTGGTTGTGTTGAACTATCTTCTAGTAGTCCTAACCTTCGTTGTGTGGACTATAATGATGAAGGGCCGATTTTGGAGACCTTCCTTTGGAGTTTGTCTAGTGATGAAGATTGTCTTAGAGTTGGAATTGGAGGAGAGGAAGTCACTCTTGGTGTGTGTAAGAGTGCTTCCAAGAAGGGGAGTGGAGTATTTGATGTTAGTTTCCAATTGAACTATTTGGTTTACTCCATCCCACATGTTGATCACACCTTGGGTGTTGAGCATGCCAAAGCCAATGTGTCGCATTATGATAATATTGATTTGAAGGCTTGGTGTGTTGGTCATGAGCTTAGGGGTCATAGGGAATTTGATTGCTATACCTTGCATGTTCCATATCCTATTGATCTCTTAACTTGTTCTTGTGTTGGGTGCACTTTAATTTGGGGTCAAGTACTTGTTGTTTCCTTTGGAGACATAAGCTTTTTACTTGTTATTGATGCTTGGCTCTATCACAAGAGTGTGTTTTCCCACACTTTTGCCACTAACCTACTCTTGTAGTGGGAAGCTTTGTTGTGCTTGTTTTGAATGTAGGCTTGATGGTTTGATTTCGAGGACGAAATCCTTCAAAGAAGGGGAGGATGATAAGCCCCAAATTGGAGCCAAAGCGCCAACCATCAAGAGCCAAGCTTGAGAGCACAAGGAGTACCATCAAGGCCTCCGGAAGCAACTTGAAGATCATGCTTTTGAGCACCATGGATGGAGGACCACTTGGGCTCCAAGGGGATCCACCCCAAGCTCATTTTGAGCCTCTTGCACAAGTTCCAGAAGGAGGCGGAGCGCCTCAAAGCTGAGGCGGAGCGCCTACCAAAAAGCAGAGAGCCGAACAGAAGAAGGCGGAGGGCCTCATCCTGAGGCGGAGCGCCTCATCCTGAGGCGGAGCGCCTCATCAGCTGGAGGCGGAGCGCCTCATCCTGAGGCGGAGCGCCTCCCCCTGTTTCAGCATGCGGGATATTTTACTTCTTTTTGCATGAACTTCCAACTATAGCCCTGTGTGGCCTTATTTGTTTTAACCCACTTTGGGGGTACTTTAGACCTTTTATTATGACTAAGTGAAGCCTATAAATACTTCACTTAGTCTCATCAAACCGGAAGTTAGTCATTGTTGAAGATAGAATCTTGAGAGAGAACATTGAAGAGGCCGAGCCCTTCTTGTGTGAGCCTGAGGCTCGTTTATATCTCGACTTGGAACCTATGGAGATCGACATCTAGTTAGATTCCATTGTAAGGTTCAAGTTTCCCTTCTCCCCTTTTGAATTCAATTAACGTTAGTAAATTGAATTCGATTCTTTCTTCTATTTTCTTGCCTTCCCAATCTTGATTTCTTGTTATCCTTTACTTGCTTCCGCTCGATTATCGTATAGTTGCTTCCGCGTATTTTGACCCTTATCACATATACAGTGTTCCACCTAGTTGAAACTTCCTTAGGAACTCTTCTAGGTCGCAAACCTTCATTCACACACTCTACCTGAAAGTCCCTCCATCTATCCGGTTTTTTAGATTTAAAAATATAACTAATTGCGAGTCTAACCTTCACAATAGTAGGATCAAATAAATGAAGGCCATCTTTTACAACTAAATTATATATATGACATGCACATCTAACATGAAACAATTCTTCAAAAGGGGGATGTAATGCGGGTCTTAACTTACTAATAGCAAAATTATTGTTTGCAGCATTATCAAGAGTTATACTTAAAATTTTGTCACTATTAAAATACGCCTTACAAATATCAGAAACTTCTCTCTTAATAAATGCTCCCGTGTGTGGTTCATCGACAACGCAATATGCTAAAATCCTTTTTTGCATTACCCAGTTAAGATCTATCTAATGACAAGTAACTGTTAAATTCTCATACCCATTAACACCACGACCCAAATCAGTAGTAAGACAAACTCTACAATCAAAGTGATAAAATATATATCGTAAATATTGTCTATATTCATTTTTAAATTTTATAATATCACTTCTAACCGTAGTTTTTGGAAAACCTTGAAAAGATGGATTATATACGGTTTGAATATAACGAATAAAACCTTGACAAGAAGCAAATGTAAAAGGTAAGCACTCTACCGCAATCATTTTTGCCATTTGTTCCCTATCTTTCTTCTTATCATAATGCATAAGCCCCCCCGTCACTGGGTTAATTTCCTGTTGGACTCCACTACCTTGCGATGGAGCCATTCTGTTCCCTGAACGAGTGCCACCCGGCCTCTTTTCCCATTCATCCTTATGATGGTTTTTTAAGTGTGTTCTCAACTTCCCCGTCCCACTATTATGCTTGCTGGTTTTAAAATCCCAAACTTTTTTACAAATATTACATTTAGCGGTCTGAGCCGGAACATTTTTAGCCATAAATTTCCACACATCCGATCTTTCGGGTCGTACCGCTGGTTCTCTACTAGGAGGCATAGGTGGTAATTCAGTTTCTTCAAGTTCACCATGAAATTGACTAGTGGGTGTTTCATCATCTAAATTAGCCCCTTCGTTATTTTCTTGATATTGTGTCTCTAACATATCATTATCTAGTGGTTGATCAAAATCTATATCATGATAAAATTGCGTGTCATCTTCCTGAGTAAAATTATCTAGATGAGAAAGAGCGCTAGAAGTACCAATTGGTCTTTTACCTAAAGCACGACTACGTCTATCATCCACCCCTCGGTTAGAAGCACGTAATCTACGACCGCTACCCGTACGCCCAGTAATTGATCTCCACAGTCCAGACATTTTTATAATTTATAAGTAAATCAAACAAATAAATTACTAAAATATGCTACAAACAATATTGCACAAAAATAAAATAGATAATAAAAAGTAAGAACGAGTTTAATTGATATCGTGAACTTAGAATGTAGATTGTAGAACTTAGGAAGTGAAAGTTGAAACTTGACCGGAACCGCACCGAAAAATTTTCCACTTCACTCCAAATATTTTTTTGTAATGCAATTTAGTACTTAAACCCTTTTTGCAAGAGCAACTTTGAATTATTTAGCAAATAGCCTTTGTAGAAATAAGAGAGATTGAGAGAGATTTAGAGAGAATATTAGAGAAATTGTAAATAAATTGATGAAAAATGATGGTGTTTATAGAAAAATAGGTTGGGGGTAGGGGCGCCTAGGGGGTGGGGGAGCAAAACTAGCCATTTTTGGCCGTTGGGCCAACGGCTGTGCGTGAAAGAGTCGTTGCCCAACGGCTATTTTTTGCACAAGCCCACCTGAATTTTTTTTTATTTTTCCGGTCCGGTCCGGTCCATTTTTTTCCGGTTCGGTCGGTTCATTTTGGGGGTGACGGGTCGGGGAACAAACCGTGTAATTTTTTTTCAATTTGGCCCGGCTTGCGCCGGTCCGGTCCGGTGCAAACCAGACCATTGGACAGCCTTAGTTTAGCTAATGAATGTGACCCGAGCATCTACTGGTGATTCGAAGAGAGGTACCCTACCCACCCCAAGATGATTGCTGTAGAAATGTTGAAGAACGGTTTCAAGCCTGGCTCGGGATTGGGACTAAATTTGAATGGAATCACTGAACTAATTGGCTTGCCAAAAAACCTGGGTACTTTCGGTTTGGGTTATTGTCCAACCAAGGAAGAAGCGGATAAGGCCAAGTTCAAAACCAAAAAGCCAGACATTGTCATTCCAAAGCCTCTGCCATCACTAAATCAGTCATTTGTCAAGGCACCAGAAGTCATTGTACAAGATTTGGTTGAAGGAGTTGGTAATTTGTTTCTGAGTGATGATTGGGAATGCATTGTTATTATTGAAGACTATGCTGAGGAGTCACCTGTGCAGAATGCCGAGACAAAGGATCCGATGGCCAATTGGACCTGTGTCCCAGTGGAAGAGACTTGGTGAATGAACTCACTAGTTTATTTTGGCGTCACAGTCAGATTGAGGCCCTGAACTGTGTTTCGCCTTTGGTTTATGTTTATGTCTTTTCAAAATAACTTGTTTACATTCTGCATGTTTTACTTTAATGTATTGCCTCCCTAAACTAGACTTTTTGAAACAAATAAAATGCACTTCATTCCCATATCACTATTTTGCTATACTTTAATTATTACTTTATTTTACGCTTTTGATTAATGTTTGTTTCTGTTTCAGCTTTCCATTTAACAAAACTACCGAAACTTTGCTTGTGACATATAATGAAACAACTGAACAAACTGGTAGCGATGCACTGAATATTGGGGATTTTGATGAAGATTTTGTTCCTGATGAAATAACAAGAGAAGTGGATCAATTTGAGAACAAACCAAAGCCTAACTTGGAAGAAACCGATTCAATCAACTTGGGGACTTCAGAAGATGTTGGAGAAACTAGAATCAGTGTTCATTTGACCTCGGAAGAAAGAAGAGCTTATATTGAACTGTTGAACGAGTATCGAGACATCTTTGCATAGTCTTATGATGATATTCCCGGTTTGAATACCGATCTTGTCACTCACAAGTTGCCAACTGATCCTTCATTCCTGCCTGTTAAGCAAAAGAAGAGAAACTTCAAAACTTCCACAAGCAAACAAATCTTGGAATAAATGCAAAAGCAATTGACCGCTAAGGTAATTCGATCTCTCAAATATCCCACTTGGTTAGCAAATATTGTGTCGGTGCCCAAGAAGGACGGCAAAGTTAGAGTTTGTGTTGATTATCGTGATCTCAATAAAGCAAGTCTAAAGGATGATTTTCCATTGCCAAATATTCATATCCTTATTGATAGCTGTGCAAAACATGAGCTTCAGTCTTTTGTCGATTGTTTTGCTGGTTATCACCAGATTCTAATGGATGAAGATGATGCTAAAAAGACCGCTTTCATCACACCTTGGGGTGTATTCTGTTATAGAGTTATGCCTTTCAGCTTGAAGAATGTCGGGGCAACGTATATGAGAGCAATGACAACTCTTTTCCATGATATGATTCACAAAGAGATTGAAGTCTATGTAGATGATGTTGTTATCAAGTCAAAGAAGAAAGACGATCATTTGACTGATTTGAGAAGGTTCTTCAACCTCCTTCGACGGTATAACTTGAAGCTTAATCCTTCCAAATGCGCATTTGGCATTCCCGCCGGTAAGATGTTGGGTTTTATTGTAAGCCGGAGGGGTATAGAATTGGATCCGTCTAAAATCAAGACTATCCAAGACTTGCCTCCTCCAAAGAGCCGGAAGGATGTGATGAGTTTTCTTGGCCGCTTGTATTACATAAGCCGCTTCATTGCACAATCCACGGTTATTTGTGAACCGATAATCAAGCTGTTGAAGAAAGATGTTGTTATTGAATGGACGGAAGATTGTCAAAAGGCTTTTGATAGGATAAAGGAGTATCGATCTAATCCGCCTGTATTAGTTCCTCCTGAACCTGGAAGACCATTGATCTTATATTTTTTTGTCTCAGAAAATGCATTTGGGTGTGTGTTGGGGCAACATGACAAGACCGGGAAGAAGGAACAAGCCATTTGTTATCTAAGCAAGAAGTTCAACCCTTATGAAGCCAAGTATACTCTTTTGGAGCGAACTTGTTGCGCCTTGACTTGGACTGCACAAAGGTTAAGGCACTATCTCTCATCATATACAACTTATCTTATCTCGAGGATGGATCCTTTGAAATATATCTTCCAAAAGCCGATGCCGACGGGGAAATTAGCAAAATGGCAGATTTTGTTGAGTGAATTCAACATAGTTTATGTCACCCAAAAGGCGGTAAAGGCACAAGCATTGGCAGATCATTTAGCTGAAAATCCTGTTGATGATAACTATGAGCCATTGAGAACTTACTTTCCTAATGAAGAAGTCTTGTTTCTGGGTGAGGACATCTCTTCTGAATATGATGGTTGGCGCCTTTTCTTTGACGGAGCGGCAAATTTCAAAGGTGTTGGTATTGGAGCTGTCTTAATTTCTGAAACGGGTCAGCATTATCCTGTTTCGGCCAAGCTCAGATTTCCATGCACTAACAACATGGCTGAATATGAAGCATGCATTTTGGGTCTTCGATTGGCAGTTGATATGAATATTCAAGAACTTTTAGTGATCGGGGATTCTGACTTGCTGATTCACCAAGTACAAGGTGAGTGGAACACCAAGAATGCAAAGATTCTTCCTTATTTGCGTTGTGTCCAGGAATTGTGCAAAAGGTTTGCAAAGATTGAGTTCAAGCATGTTCCAAGAATTCAAAACGAGTTTGTCGATGCTTTGGCAACTCTATCTTCTATGATCCAGCATCCGGACAAGAATTATATTGATCCTATTGAAATTGAATTGCATGATAAGCCGGCTTATTGTTTTCAAGTTGATGAAGAGCGAGATGGTCATCCTTGGTATTTTGATATCAAAAATTATCTCAAGGTTGGGAGTTATCCTGAAAATGCAACAAGTGTTCAAAAGAAGAGCATTCAGAGGTTAGCAAATCAATTCTTCCTAAGCGGTGAAATCCTATATAGGAGGACTCCGGATTTAGGGCTTTTAAGGTGTGTTGATGCCGTTGAAGCCAACAAATTGCTTAAAGAAGTGCATGCAGGAATTTGTGGGCCGCACATGAATGGTTTTGTCTTGGCAAAGAAGATCTTGAGAGCGGGTTATTTTTGGCTAACTATGGAAACTAATTGTGTTCAGTTTGTGCGGAAGTGCCATCAATGTCAAATTCACGGGGATATGATCAAAAGACCTCCATCTGAACTTCATGTAATGAGTTCTCCTTGGCCTTTTGTTGCTTGGGGAATGGATGTTATTGGTCCTATTGAGCCGGCCGCATCTAATGGACATCGCTTTATTTTGGTGGCTATTGATTACTTCACCAAGTGGGTGGAGGCAACTTCTCACAAGTCTGTAACCAAGAAAGTGGTGTCAGATTTTGTGCGCAACAATATCATTTGTAGATTCGGAATTCCTGAATCAATCATTAATGATAATGGCACAAACTTGAATAGTGATTTGATGAGAGCAACTTGTGAAAGCTTCAAGATTACTCATCATAACTCTACTGCATACCGGCCTCAAATGAATGGAGCTGTTGAAGCGGCAAATAAGAACATCAAGCGTGTTCTTCGCAAGATGATTGATAATTATAGAGATTGACATGAAAAGTTGTCTTTTGCACTTCTTGGGTACCGCACCACTACTAGAACTTCAACTGGGGCAACTCCCTATCTCTTGGTGTATGGCACAGAATCAGTGTTACCCATGGAAGTAGAAATTCATTCTTTAAGAATCATTCAAGAAGCTGAGTTAGAAAATGCTGAATGGGTGAAGATCAGATGTGAACAGTTGATGCTTATTGATGAGAAAAGAATGAATGCAATTTTCTATGGGAAACTTTATCAAAATCGCATGATCAAGTCTTTTGGCAAGAAAGTGAGAGTGAGAGACTTCAAACCGGGGTAATTGGTGCTAAAGAATGTCTTTCCTAATCAAGAAGAAGCAAGAGGCAAATTTGCACCGAATTGGCAAGGTCCATATGTGGTTCACCGGGTTTTATCTGGAGGAGCACTGATTCTGGCAGAAATGGATGGTCAAGTTTGGCCAAAAGCAATCAATGCAGATGCCGTCAAAAGATACTATGTCTGAGGCAATCACAAGCTAGCATTGTTCTGAATGTAATTTTTGATGTAATGCGAACTACGCGTGACCTGAATCCCAAGGCGGGATACGTAGTAACTCACATCGAGTTTGTTTGCATTGATATAAGAATTTCCCATTTTCCCTTTGATGTAGGTTTGAACTACTTCTGACCTGATTCCTGGAATGGCAACAGGATAAGTAGGCAATCCCCATCGGATTCGGTCAAAATATTGTAACGCTTCATGCTTGTTTATCTTTTATGATGTAATTCCGAACTACGCATCTGGGCAGATGTGTAGGTTTTTCAATTCGGATGCAGTTTCGTACTTAGATTGCCATATTTTCCCCCAAAATCTTTATGTAAGAAGAACTACGCACAGTCTGATTCCCGTGGAGGGATACGTAGGCGCTCTTAACGGGCTCGACTCTATAATATTAAAATTTTCAGTCTCCCCTAAGGCAAGCAACTGGGGCAATTTTTGCAAGATAACTTGAAGATTTGAAAGATAGCAACTGGGGTAATTTTACAAAATGAATTGAAGATATGGAAGATAGAAACTGGGGCAAATTTTGCAAAAAGAGTTCGAAGGCATAAAGATTATAACTGGGGCAGATTTTGCGAAATTGATATTGTTTATCAAAGGATGAAGCGGCAAAGTTTTAAAAGTATTCAAGTTTAGCACAAGTTGCAAATACAAAGGACGTTCAGTTTGTTTCGAGATATGTCATGAGTTTGAGTTAAAGCAGAAATTTTAAATGCATTATAAACTTTTCATTTGCATATCAATGATTACTTGCTTACCATTTTATCAAATTACTTTATTTTTGCCTTTATCTTAAGATGAGTTATACTATTGAGTTCATAAATTAAGTTTCTGAGGATGGTTTTCAAAGCCCAAGTCTCATGAAGAAGAGGAAGCGATAGCAGCAAATTCGAGATGAATCAGCACAAATCAAACACCCCCTCCCCAAAACTAACGAATTTTTCTTTGAAAGCAGGAACAGGAAGGGAAAGAGCATTTAGACAGAACAAGCAACACCAATCGAATTGACGGCGCATATGATTCTGCTTGACAGATCGTTCAAATTTACTCTTGCGGCATCAAAGCATTACATTTGATTATTGCCGAAAAGGTGGCACTTTTCTTTTCTCAAAATTTTAACATCGTGATAGAATTTACCTCGCGATAGTGAATTGACAAGTCAACTTTGAGACACCATGAGTGGTGTGTCTCGCCGGTTGGTTGTCCTGCAACAGCTTTACATTCTGCACCTGCTTTAAATTATGAATTGACAAGTCAACTATGGGACACCATGAGCGGTGTGTCTCGCCGGTTGGTTGTCCTGCAAAAACATTATATTATACTTGTTTAGAATAGAATCGACAAGTCGACTATGGGGCAGCATGTGCGGTGTGTCTCGCCGGTTGGTTGTCCTGCAAAAGCTTTATATTATGCACTTGTTTAAGTTATGAATCGACAAGCCAACTATGAGACACCATGTGCGGTGTGTCTCGCCGGTTGGTTGTCCTGCAAAAGCATTATATTATACTTGTTTAGAATAGAATCGACAAGTCAACTATGGGACACCATGTGCGGTGTGTCTCGCCGGTTGGTTGTCCTGCAAAAGCATTATATTATACTTGTTTAGAATAGAACCGACAAGTCGACTATGGGGCACAATATACGGTATGTCTCGCCGGTTGGTTGTCCTGCAAAAGCATTATATTATACTTGTTTAGAATAGAATCGACAAGTCGACTATGGGGCACCATGTGCGGTATGTCTCGCCGGTTGGTTATCCTGCAAAAGCATTATATTATATACTTGTTTAGAGTAGAATAGACAAGTCAACTATGGGACACCATGAGCGGTGTGTCTCGCCGGTTAGTTGTCCTGCAAAAGCATTATGTTTTATATCTGCACAGACTAAGATTTGGCAAAGCAACTTGAGGCATTATATCTCGTTAGTCGATTTATTTTATTTATTGTTCTGCAATCCGTACCCGCTTTACTTACTGTCTTGCTTTACTATTTAAGAATAATGATCATCCTAGAGGTTCTCCGGACGGAGTGCCTCGTCAGTTGATTGAAGGAAGAACTTGTTGATAGCATCACAACCAGCATTTACAATTTTATATTATCCCTTTATTTATTTTTTATTCCAATTATTATAGTTTATTAGCAGTTGCTCGCTTACCGTTTGTTAAGTCTTTACAGAATTTTGGCAATACCGCAGCAGCATTTGGAGCATAACGTGGATCTTTTTCTTAGCAGTGAACTGGGACAATCGTTGATATGAGCTAGACTCGTCAACAAAGATCTGAAGAATCGCACTCGAACAAGCAAAGTCTTACCTAATCCTTCATTCCAGATTAGGGGTCAGTTTGAATTCTTTCCTATTTGTGCGTCTTTTTCAATCAATCATGCGAATTTTCGTGTCTAAGTGTCTTGGAACTACATATGGCCTGATTCTGTTTCAGCCTGAGATATGTAGGCAACTCGGAAACCGGAGTTCGGCCATATCTGCAAGCCTCACCTTTTGGTCCTTGGAAATCAAATGTCTTGGTTTTATCGGGACAAAATTGGTTTCTTGTCAACTTCTTTACCCTAAAAACTCTTTCATCCTTTTCCGGGTAAAGAGGGACAGCTGTTGACACCCAATTTCGTCCCGATGTTTAATTAATGACTAATTATTTAAGTGAAATTCAGGTATTAAAATAAAATTTAAATTAAGATT
Source organism: Petunia x hybrida (assembly GCA_037355625.1). Taxonomy (NCBI): domain Eukaryota; kingdom Viridiplantae; phylum Streptophyta; class Magnoliopsida; order Solanales; family Solanaceae; genus Petunia; species Petunia x hybrida. The sequence continues at coordinate 229,073 of JBBBVM010000338.1, forward strand.
AATTTATTAAAATTAATCAAAGTGAATTAATTAATTCCATAGAAAAGACTAAATTATATTGCTCACCCTAATCTAGTTTATTTGTGTAAATTATATTTCAATTAGTTTAGTTAAAGAAAAGAGGCCAAAAACGTTTTAGAGCCTAAAACAGGGTTTAATTGCGCAACCCATATATACATACAACAGAGATTATACATTTCCCATTTTTAGGAAAAACCAATCCCTTACCCGATTTCCCCTCCCTTGACCCGCAAAAACCCAAATTCGACCCGCGACCATTGCCATCTTCTCCGTACGATCGATTTGCTGGACGAGTAGCCTTATTCCAGCTGGTGTCCTTGGCATTTTCCCTCTTTCACCAGTACAAACGGTCACTTAATCCACTCCGTTCATTTCAAATCGAATCAACCCGAGCCTTAGATCTTCTTTTTGTGAAGATAAGGACGAGAAGGGTGTCACTTTTACCCTTCTCACCCTTATCTCACAGAGAGGAGATCAAAAATCATAAGGGTCATTCGGATTTTTAAAGAAAAGGTAAAACCCTAATCCTTTGACTATATATTTATCATCTTTTAGGGTTTTAGGGGGGGCTGGAATTGGGATATCTGAAAAACGGCAGCAGAAAGATTTTAGGATTTTTTTTACTCATTCGTTTCCTTTGAAAAAAATATCATTAAGCTAAGAGTGGAGAGCTAAATCTGGTTTCTGGAGAAATACTACTGTTTCTTAGTCTTCATCGTCGTTCGTGTCGTTGCTTTAGTCGAGTTGCTCTTTCTTCGGACCTTCGCCCCATTTTACTGCTTTACAATAGGTAATAACTTTTTCTTTCTTTCTTCTTCTTTATTCATTTAGTCATGTTTATTATTTGAAATGTGATGTTTTATTCTATGTTTTACTTTGTACTTTTCTGCATAGTTAATGAAGTTGTTTAGCCCCATGTTAGATGTTATGAACCCTTATTGGAATTAAAGCCTGGATCTTGAGCAGTTTAGTAACAAAATCGCATCTTAAGTCGAATGATAAAAGAAAAAATGAAAAATGATCTTACTGTGTATCTTTTAAACATAAGAGTAAAAGTTCATTTTTTTTAAAGTTTTAGACATCATGTTAATCAAAGCAGAAGGTTATCTGGCTAAGAGCTGAAATTTTAGTGTTGGTGTCTATGTTGAAAAGAGGTAGTTCTCGGTTAAAATGGAAAGAAAGCTCTGACTTTATAAAAGAGGATGTTAGTGTGTTGTTTCATTTCAAAATGTCAGTTTTTTTGAACTAGATCAACAAATGGAAACAGATTTTTTTCTTTTTATAAAAGATTCTTATTTGTTCCATTGCTAAAAGATAAGTAGCATTCTGGATTTCTTGTCATTGCTCTGTCTGGTTCCATTCTGTTTGGAATAGTATAAGTTCAAGAAAGCTCAGGTGTAAAGAGGATGGCCAAGGGCTGTCTTGGTCTTGGAGGGAGTTCTGGTAGATTGTTCTTGTTTCTGGGAGCTATAAGGTATTGTCTTTGGTTTTTGGTTGCTGAGTAGTGGTGTGGAGGAGCAATTTATAGTTGCTGCAGAGGGTGTAGAGGTCTGGTAGTAGCTTGTATGCAGGGGGGTTTAGTTAGGTGGTGTTGTCTGTCAGGGAGGTTGTTTCTGGAGCAGGTCTGGTGTTTAGAAAGGCAAAGGGTAAAGAGTGAGGTATTTTGAGAGGTATCTTGTTTGTTTTTGGAGGTTGTTTGTTTCCCTGCATGTGTAAGGTGTTCAGGAGCTTTGTGGTATGATTCTGAGGTGGTAGCAGGGGTCTAATTTAGGTGCAAGTGGTGTGCATAGTTCCCTGGAGGCAGGAAGAGGTGCAGGGGCTTAGTTGAGTAGTCTTGCAGGTTGTTTGTAGGCTGGTAAGTGTGGGGAAGTTCCTGTTTCTTATTGTTGTTGTAGTTTTGGGGTGGTCTGTTTGTTCAAAGAGGTCTGAGGGAAGGTAGTTTGATCTCTAGTAGTGTTGGTGTGTGTATGAGTGGAGTAAGAGTTGTTCTGATGTTGCAGGGTGTGCAGGTGTTGGTATGGAGGAGTAGTAGTTGATAGGGAGAGTCTGCAAATGTAGGGAGCAGGGGCTAGTTGGTTTTAGTTAGCTTGGATCCTATTTCTTCTTTCAGATCTTTGGTTTGGTGCAGGTGAAGGTGGGTGAGAGAAGCATCCTGGTAGTGGAAAGGAGTAGTTCAGGGGTGGCTCTATTGGTTTGTGATCTGAGTTGTTAGAAAGTTTTGTTCTCGTTATGTTTCTTCCTGTATAGAGTTATTTTAGAAGCTGAAGTGTAGGTTCAGTTTTGGGGTACAAGTTTGTGAGTTGATAGGTTGTTTTGTTGATGGCTTAGTAATAGTAGTTTAGGTCTGGAGCTTGCAGGGGTGTCTATAGGGATCTGTGAGGTTGAGTAGGGCATAGCAGGGGTCTTTTAGCTCAAGTCTAGATGTGTGTTTGTATATAGAGAAGCAGATGTCAAGCTGCTTTGTGTTTAGTTTGTGTTTAGCCTAAGGTTCTGGAAGTTGTCTTTATTATGGTGAGACGCTAGTGTTATTGAATCTTGTTCTGTTTTTTTTATATTCTCTTATGAAGAGTAAGTACCCCTTTGAAATACCTGAGTTCTGTTCTTTAATAACATGCAATGAGCATTTGAATTTCCTGTTACAATTAATGATTCTCCTTTAACCCGTTAAGTAAAATTGGCTACTTGTCTGGTTTATGAAAGTGTCCTTGTAGTTCGTCATGTAGTTTAAACCGTTCACTCCAATGATGATGGCTCAAATATGGTATTCTGAATAATCGAATTAGTGTAACAAGTATGGCGTAACCTGCATTTGTACCCATTGTCTTAGTCTCCTTTCTCCAGAATATAATCAAATTATTGTCTTTTAAATCTTTGAGGCTTAGACATAGCTTTCATTTGAAATGCGAGTTTTTTTTTTTTACCTAAGCAATGAGCTTGTTTCCATGTTATGATTACAATACAAAAGTTAATGACAGTCAGACTGTACCAAACTCAAGATCAACTTAGTCCTAACTAAATCTTGATTGAAATTTCTTGAATAATTAAGCCTAAGTAAACCAATGTCTGTAGTAATCTTTGCAATGACATAAGTTGTATTCTTGCAATGTTTGCTTTAATTATGATTGGGCGCTAATTCCTTATCTTCCTATTTTTCTTGACATGTAACACCTCTTGGGACGAGTTTGAGTTGCTAAACTCACAAATGGGGATGTCGTGCATTTGGAAAGTTATTTGATCCGCTCCGCATTTTCGGGACTTGATATCCCCGAAAATGTAAAAGAAAAAGAAAAAACAAAAACCTTGTGAAATACAGGGCTTGTATTGAGCTTGCTATCCGGGTTCTACCTTCTAAACTCCTTCTCTCCCGTCCCCTTTAGAAAAACATGTTTTAGGATCCCGTAAATCGGATTAGGATTTTGCATGATTAGAAGCCTGGTAGGATAGCTGCTTTATCAAATTGTTATGGCATGTTTAGGATTGATTATACAATTGCTTATCCCATTTCTTTGGGACTCGCCAATTAGTTTAAGATAATAGGAATCTTTGATTAACTATCGAGTGCAAAAGAAATCAAAAATTAAAATTGTATTCATTATTTATATTTAAATTCATTATTTATCCAGCTATTATTAATGTTCTCATTAATTAAATTATTTAAGTGGTCTTTATTTATAAATTAATAAATTAATTAATTTATTCAATTATAATTATTTATTTATTCACTTATTATTTATTTAATCAATTATTATTCATTTTTTTCCCTCATTTAATTGAATTCATATAAATATTTATCTATTAAACTAAGTTATTATCTATTCATTATTTATCTATCCAACCGATTAATTAATCAATTATCATTATTTATCTAATCATTTATTTTATTTAGCCTTTATTTATTTAATTAATTAAGCAATCAACCATTATCTCATTATTCATTTAATTAATCTTAAGTTTTGTTGTTTAGTTATCTAAGTATTGGCATAATCAAACCTTATCTTATTTATATTATATTATTCATTATCTATTTATCTTTATTTAAAATTTATCCTAAATTAATTATCTTGAAGTAAAATTCGTGAAAATCGCCGAATTAACCGCTTTTAGCGGATTTTCGAAAGTGCTCCCGCAAGGGACCTTCTTTCGAATTTAATAGAACCACTTACCTAAGAATCTCTGAATTATTTTCCTTTTAAATAAAGGATAAAATTGCACTCTTTAGTTAACTTAGGTTCCTAATAATCCTTAAATTAGGTGGCGACTCCAAAGAAGTCCTTTGGAGTCTCCATTTTGTTGAAATCAAATCCCGATGCATACTTGTGTGCATTTTTTTGGAGGGTTCAACAAAGGACTTCCTCGAACGCTTTCAGGCTGAAAGAATGGATCTGCCGAAAATGGATGACAGTTTGGCGGTCATGGCTTTTGAAAAGAATCTCAATGTGAGTAATTCTGAAGCTGCGCCCGAACTAAAGAAAGAGAAACAATGGAAAGCCCGAACTTAGGACGAGTTGCATGATCGGGCCAAAACGAAGATCAGGCTCGAGGAAGCAGAATTGAGAAGGACATGTCGGAAAAATTCAGGTCGATATGAGTCCTCTCGACGCGCCGACGCACCACGAGGGAACTCAAAAAATCATTACAAGCCGTACAATGGAGCTCAAAAGCAATACGTAAGTCAACGCCTCGGGGACATCAGCATGTGAGCCAACAACTTGGAGGAAAGTCTGGCTCGTCCTCCAATAAAAAATCCTCGAGCCTGTCTTTAGTATCCAAAGAGAAAGACTTGTCTCGGATCTCCGAGTACAATTTCAGCGTATCGACCACTGAACTGGTGAATGCGACCAAAGGAATGACTGATCAAGGTGTGAGGTTGCCTAAGGACATGAGAACTCCCCCGAACAAGAGAGATCAAACTCAACACTGCGAATTTCACATGGATTATGGGCACGCAACCGAGGACCGTAAAGCACTACGCCTCGAGGTGGTCCATCTCCTTAAGAAGGGAGTGTTAGCTGAGTACCTCACTAATAAAGGGAAACACAATTACTCAAAAATAGGAAAGAGGAATAACCACCTCGAACACAATCACCAAAAAGAGTGGTGAATGTCATTACTGGAGGGTCCGAGGTAAATGGAATAAACTTTGCAACTACGAAGAAATTAGCAAAGTCATCAAGCACAGCAGAGAAAAGAGTAAAAGCTGGTGGACCGGGTAAAGAAATGGTATTTAGCAAGGAGGATTGTGATGGAATGATGTTTCCCCATCACGACACACTGGTAATCATGCTCACGATCAATGACTGCGATGTCAAACGAGTCCTAATCGATCCTGGCAGCTCGGTAAACATTATCAACTATGGAGCCATCAAGAAGATGTGGTTGAAGGACCTCGTCATCCCAAAGGCAACCATATTAACAGGGTTCAACAACTCCACCGAGAAGACTTTGGGAGAAATAACCCTCACAACAACTGCAGAGGGAGTGAATAAGAAAACCATCTCAAGTGATGGCCGAGGACATAACCTACAATGTCATTCTTGGAAGGCCCTGGATCCATGAAATGGAAGCTGTGCCATTGACCCTGCACCAGCTAATTAAGTTCCCAACCCCATGGGGAATAAGAGCTATTCGAGGAGAGCAACGAATAGCGCGAGAGTGTTATTCGATTGCAATAAAGAGTACAATTGCCCCGATCGGGCCAAGTAAATAAAATAATCAATTTGTCAAGACCCCTCGTCTGTTTTTTTGAAGAAAACAAAACCTAGTAATCAAGCCCTACACCATGCACTTGATCACTGGGGAGGGAGAAAGGACGAATGGGGACTAGTCAAATTGATCAACCGTTTAGATTAAAAAAAAATTAAAATAAGTGAAGATTCAACAACCGGGGACTTCAACAGACAAGACCCTCGGAGAACAAGCGATCATCTCTTGCTCATTAATTCATGCTTTGATCTTTTAATTTTCCTGCCCAAGTCCTGTTGCGACCAGACATCTTTTGTAATAAAGGCTCGCAAATGCATCTTATCAATGAAATAAACTTTGATTCAACATCTTTTTATTGTCATCTGATATGCGTAGCCAATTATTATTTAAGCCTTCAGCCCAAGGGCGAGACGTCGTCCTAAGCTAGCTCGAACAAAGAAAAAATCTGGAAAGCCTTGCAAGCAAACTCATATTGAACACAACCAATATTCTCAAAAAGAAGTTTCATTCATAAAATGACTCAGAGGCCAAAGTATTTACAAAACAAGTGGCCCGAAGGCCTTAACATAAAATGACGACAAAAAAGAAATAAAAATGCTACTCTAAGCTTCTGCCTCGAAATCATCTTCCTCGTCATTTGAGCTCCTTCTGCTCGAAGGAAGACTTTCCATTAACTTTTGAGCCGTGGTAGCATCACTTTCAGCCATAACGATCCTCGTATCAAGGTTAGCCCTGCTACGACACTCCTTCAAAGTTTTTAGCCTCGTTTGAATAACGGCCCAATTCTTGTCAACCTTGGCTCGGGTCCTCCTCATTCCACGCCTCGAGGAGAAGGTATCAACTTTGCTCCACAAAGCCTTGACCTCGCTCTCGAGCAGCTCTTTCTCCCCAGCCAACTGCTCTTTTTCTCCGGCCAGCTCATTTATTTTGAGCAACTTCTGCTTCAAATAAGCATGAAACTTCTTAGCGCGCTCGCCGATAACAAACTGGGCCTCGGTTCTCACTCTCTTCAGCTCGGCATCACAGAGCTCTTTTAAACAAGCCATCTTCTCATCAACGGTAGACTTAGCCTCGAGGGCTTTGAGCATCTCGAGATCAGATTTTTCAACAGCTTTCTTGGCTTGGTCAAGCTCAAGCCTAGTGCTTAACAATTCTTTCTCGAGACTCCTCATATGAGACTCGAGGCCTGCCCGCTCTCGCCTCCATCCTGCCTTCATTTGACTTAGATTTTTATCTCGATGACACTCAATATCGGCAGCCCTGATAGAATTGATGTAATACTGCAAAGGAAAACTCAGAAAAATCAAAAAGGAAACAAAAACAAGGCCGAAAGGAAAAGTTGAGAGAGGAAAAGAATACGTGAATAGCGTGCTGAGCAGCATCAGCCATCAAATCAGCAATATGAGCCTTCCCGAGGCGGTCATGTTCCAACGGACCCAGGAGTCCATGAAGACTAATCGGGGCCTGAATATCACCATCTAGGAGGCAAAGATCGGATGGGATTTCGATGTAAGGAAATTGCTTCCAAGAAGCTGAGTCAGGAGCAGGCTCGGAAGCAGTTGGAGGAATCTTGTTTTCCACTCGAGGTGGTTAGCGTCATCTATTTCCACCGCGGCTGAAGGTTGAGCTACCCCTTTACCTTTATCAACAACTTGAACTGGCTCTGGCTCTCGAGGAGGGAAAACTACAGCCTTTTCTTGGTCCTTCTCCATCTCCTCGGTAGGAGCAAGCTCGGAGAAAGGGACGTGCTCCATTCTGGCCCGTTTCTCTTCCGAGGTTTTCTCCAAAGATGAGTTCTTCCTTTTCAAAACTAAAAAGAAAGGGAAAAGTATAATTAGCGAAAAAACGAAGCAAAAGGAAAAATGAAAACCGAAGGGACAAACACTCAGCCTGTCTTAGCCCCAAGGTCAGGTGACCCCTCGGGGACTGCTCCTCTCTCCTCATCTTCTTTTCCTTCTTTTTTTTTTCCCTTCGAAAGGTTCCCAATCAAACCTTGAAGGGCACTTAAAGCATTCCATGCCTCAGGGACTTCTTCTTTCTTGTCTTTCTTTTCTTTCTTTCGTTTCTTCGCAGCTGACGCAGTGATCGCCCTCTTTGGGAGACCTACAACAAAGAAAGATAATGATTCGCTGAGAAAAGACGACTCGAGGAAAATAGGAATGATATTAATTTGGTTGAGGACAACTCAGCGTGCCGTTTGCATGCCCATCGATTCTCGTCCAAGGCAGCCAAAACCATCCATGACCTTTTCGATCTGGATTTGGCATCGATAATAGCTTGGACCCATTGGGTCAAATCCTTCGGACGGACAATCGGGATCACCTCAGATGACACTGTTCAAAGAAGGGGAATTAAGCAAAGAGGTGTCGAAGTAAAATCGAAAATGATCGAGGAAAAATACCGAGGAAAATACTTACGTGCTCGGTCCATCGCTCGAGAAAACCAGGCCTCGGGGACAAAGGTCAGTAGGCAGAAGAACGATGCGCTAATTCCATCCACGGTCCTTGATATATTCGCTCTTTGTAATCAACAAGTACAAGTCTTGTTTGTTAAGCTGGACGATTCCGCCCTTATGAAGAGAGGGGTAGAAGATGTACAAAAAATGATCAAGAGTAAAAGTGACCCCGCCTAGCTTACTAAAATATTCAAGGCATTGAACATGCCTCTGTCGCATCTTATTTTTACCCGAACCGGTTAAAGTTCGAAATATGACTCGACTTATTGGGTAACTCACGGGTTAAGAGTTGGAGTCGCCATCTAACATATTTTTTTAACTAGGCGTATTAGGGCACCTATTTTGTTTCTAGCCAATTTTACAATTAACTCCGAAACTTAGTCTACGAACCAGAAATTTTAGGTAAGAGGTTCAAGTTAACTCGAGAGGAAGGGGTTATGCACCTCTCAAGCTCCACCAAATGTGGTTACCCGGCCGGACTTTATAATTGAGATTCAAACTAGAACTAAACAATATATAAGTTAGGCATAAAAATTAAAAGTGAATAAAAATAGTCTTTTCTACTAATTTTCTTCCTTAGGGAATTGCACCTAGCAAAATAAAACAGATTAGTTAGTATATCAAAATAAATTAATAATAATAATAATAATAAAACGAAGATTAATAAAGGTAGTGCGATTAAAAGGCGTTTTTGGAGCGTCGTCTTCAAAATTGTACCTCACAATAAATAAAGTTAAGTTAGTAAATAATAATGATAATAATAATAATAATAATAATAATAATAATAGTAATTTAAAATAAAGGTGAAAGGAATTTTATAAAATATTAGGCTCAGAATGGTGTATTGCATCAAGCAGAGGTTAGGGATGCCGGTACGGCTGCAAATACGGAGCCCGAGCCGGTTTGCCATGCCAGGTACCTTCAATCCCACCACTCCACTATCACTTACTTTGCAAAGTGATATGCATCGTCATCACCTATTATTAGGGACATGGGGTATGGAACTGTTTTAGTATAGTATTTTCGAATCAGTGCATAGGCCTCAAATAAATTATCAAATAAATTACTCTAATTAATTTCCTCGGCCGTTAGCTAATGTAATACTCCGTTCAGCTTCACATTAACAGAATACACATCCTCAATGCAATTGCCTAAATAAGAAATTGCCTAAATAAGAAATCGAGTGCCATCAATAACCAGTAGAGGAAATGTCCAAACGACAGGCAACCCGATTCAACTTTTTCGGCGAGGCAAAACTCAGAACAGAGGCAACATCCTCGTTGACAGCTTCACAAAGTTAGCATACACAAGGAAACCATAAGCAATATTAACAAATTGATTCAGATGGAACGCAAATCCGGTGAAACAAAACACGAGCAGAATAGCGCCTCCAACGTAGTGGAGGAGCGACACTAGATCTGCCTTGGCGGCGTCACTGCAACTCCGCCGTTCTCGTTTCACTTCAGTCACCCATCCACCATAAACGAGAGAATCTGTAATAAACAAAACAGAGGCAAACGGCGAGAAACAGCGGACATTGAAACCAAAATAGGTGAGTCAAAGTAAAAATAGCGGTCAAGAATACGCGGAGGAATGACCACCAGCTACGTTGCAGCGGCGTCGCTGCAACCCCGATACCCTTCCCCACTGGTTCCGTAGCCCCCTGTTTAACCTGTTAACCCCATGTCCCGATCTCACTCCGTTCCTGCGTTTCTGCTCAATCGACGTATGTGTGTGTGTGTGTTTGTGTACTGTATGTAATGGAGAGATAATGACAAAACTGAAGGTGAAGAGTATGTGTGTATGTGTTTTGTCTCTGCTTTTCTCTGGTTTTTGTTCACTGTGTGTGGGTATCAAAATGTATATGTAGATCTGTGTGTGTTAAGGGAAGGACATGAGTGTCTTGTTCTTGTACTCAACTTGCCTCTGGTTTGTGCGTGAGTGTGTGGGTGTACATATCTGTTATGTATATGGGTGTATTGATGGGGATGGTGTCTGTGAGGAAGACGGAAGGGGAGAGGGTTGGTGTTTGTGTATTTGATTCGGTGGTTTTTGGTGCGTGGAGAGTGAGGAACAAGAGGGGGTGTGGGGTGTGTGTATTTTTTGGATATGTGCTGATGTATATAAGTGATGATGATTGTGTGTAGGTATAGGATTAGAAAAATAACTGTTTGAGTGATAGGAATAATTTTAGGGATTTTGAGGAAAAATCAATTAGGAATATTGGGGAGGGATTTTAGGGATTTAGTTAAAAGATAACAAAAATCAAGGTAAAGATTTGAGAAATATTTCTTTTCAAAATTCAAATGATGAGAATGTATCTAGTTAAGAAACTTGCCTAGATTCGACACGAAAAATAGGATTTAGGAGTGAAATATTTAATTAAACTAAAATTAACTTAAAGGTGTACGATAAATAAAATATAAATAAATAATGTATATTGTGTATAAAAGTGAGAAAATACTCATATAAATAATTGAGGTCAAATTAAAGTATTTACTAATAAATAATCACAAATAGTTATAAACTTTATTTTATGCAGTAAATTACGCAAATAATCATCTTTTCATAAATAGCCCGAATGATGTAAATTATGTAATATAATCGCAATTAGAATATATAATGTATAAATAGGGAATACCACACGTAAAATGCACACATAAAAGAAATTAAAATGCAAATTAAACTAATCAAATAACTGCGGATATTTGTTAAAGCTACAATTATCTATTAAATGCCATAATTGCACAAACAACCATATTTTGAAAAATAACTTAAATGATGCAATTATATGATATAGCCACGAATATTATAAATGTACTAATTTGCACAAATAATCATCGTTTTGATAAATAGCCTAAATGATGTAAAATTACGTACTATATCCACATTTAGATATGTAATATATAGGTAGAGGATAACGCACGTAAATGCAGGCTATGCACATTTTGCACAAATAGTCAAATTGCACCTTTAAGTTAAATTATAGCTAATTTTAGAAAAAGGAGGGACAAAATTGGGTGTCAACAGCCTCCACATCCCAGGGCCAATTTGGGCTATGCATAATTGATAGGTGCGACAAAAAGTATCCAGCACCTCGAGGATAGGAAGAGAAAAACCTATTGTGAAGGGGTAGGTAAAAACAAAAGAGTGTCCCTCAACTCTATCACATACTCGGCTATCACGGGCAGAAATGCCAACTTTAATCTCAGGACCCCAATTGCAATCAGACCGAACCAAATGTATGTTCGTCTGAGTAATCAAACTTGGCGTATTTTGAATAGGGATATTTATCATCCTCCTGATATCCGACTCGGTCTGAAGCTGCATGACGAAGTCCTTCGAGAGGTATATTTTGGAGGGGATAACATGGTGAAGTTCAAACTCAAGGTCATCTGAAAGAGGTTCGTCGTTACCAATACCCTTCATGGTAACATCATCGTCTTCAACCATAACTGCCTCAGCGGTGTCAGCCGTGGATAGACATTGTTCTTGGCCAAAACCACTTGATTGAGGTAAATCATTCATGTTAAAATCAGGAGGAACAATAACGCCCAATGATTCAGGAACATTCACCAATTCGCCACCAATGATCATGGTGTCAACGAAAGAGGGTGAAGAATTTGGTGAATTTGGCTTAGACATTTCTCAGAAAGGAGTTCCTGGACAACAAAAGAAGAAAAATTCAAGAAGTTTTACTGTTAAGAACAAGGAAATACGTAAAGAAGAAGGAGAAAGGGCGCGGCTATATATAGGTTAAGGCGTCATGATTACAATTACATAGGGAAGACAAAATAAGAAATCATGCCCAATCAGTGATTGCCACGCGTGATTGATGGGAATATGGAGCGACAACCGCCGCTTTTGAATTTGAAGGCGCATAAACGGCCACGTCGATCTCCTGCCTAAACTCATTCCACTCCTCAACAGATCTGACAACTGCTCGAGGAGTGGGGGAACTATCTGTATTAGGTAGAAAATCACCGAGACTTTGAGAAAGGACGGAAGGCTTGGCTCAAGTCGATCTTAAAAAGCGAGTACACGAGGGGAGATGACATAACCCTTTGCCTCGAAAGACCACCTCGGGAGAGAAGCAAAACCGAGGCCAAGGTGCAGAGCTCGGAATGATCGCCACGAAACAACATCCCCGAGTAAGCACAACACCTCGTCAAAACGAGGCCTGATCTTCGTAACTGACGACCGTTGCCCAGGCATTTAAGATGAAGATCATGAGCTGACCACGATCGAATGCAGAGTAATGGCCATAAAAGCATAGTTATTATGGCTATAACATCACTCGTTTTGTCAACTATTAATAGGAACCCTTTGTAATCCAAAGAGGATCCAGAAATACAACACTTGACTTATATTCTTTCTCTTAAAGCTTTGTCTCATTTTATATACATATCTACCCGTTTATTTTTCGCCTCGTTTATTTCATTCCATTAAGCATTTGTCTTGTTTAAAATCAATCTCAGCTCGATCATAGCTTTGATACAAGCAAATTATCAACCAACCCTTAAATAAATTCGAGTTGTTGTCATATCTCGATTTAGGCCAACACAAAAGTCTTTTATGATAAATATTTAAACTTTTTTTTTTGTTTCTATTAATCCAAATGTAAAATAAACTTCGATGTCCTTTTCGTAATCCGACACTCAAAAGTACTTTTCGTAAATATTAGCCAAACACAAATTATTTATCAAAAGTAATTATCCAATGAGTTGTCCAAATACAAACGACTTATTATCTAAAAGTATTTTTTTTTGAAAAGTACTTATGTCGAAAGTACTTCTCCTAATAAGCAGTTTTTAACAGCAATGCCAAACATGCTCTTAAGCAATATGAACCCTTACCAACCACCAAGGCTGTAGTAAAAGATAGATATGATCACTTCATAATCATATGTTTTAGGGTTCGAGCATTAAGAACGAAAAAAAATCTAAAGTGTTTTTCCATAAATGAGGCTACCAAGGGGAATTAATTGGGACTCCAATACATACAAAACCTGAATAAAAACCAAAAAAAAAAAAAAAAAAAAAGAAAAAAACCGCCTTAAAAATTGTCATTTGTCAACCCTAAAAGAATTTCTCAAATTAAACCTTTTTTATTAGTTATATCACAGTCCACTCGTACCTTTTTTTTTTAACAAGAAATCATCAAATTATTGGTTTTCACAGTTCAATTTCTATTGAAAATCAAAGCTAAAAGAAACCCCATTTGGGATTTGGGAATAATATAATGAATAGCAGTGCAGAACCCAAGTGGGAAATGAGACCTAGTGGTATGCTTGTTCAAAAAAGAGAAGAAGATGATGATTCTAATAATAATGATACCATAATCACAATCAAAGTCTCTTTTGATTCTCAAGAATTTGACCTCCCTGTCCCTTCTCAATTCACTTTTGGTAATTTCCCCCCTCTTTCTTGTTTTGTTTTAAATTTTCTTTATAATAGTGTATGTATCACAAACTTAATGTGCTTCTAAATGTTTATATTTATTATTTACTCAGTGAAATAGTGGTATGTGTCGGGTAGGCCTTAGTGGTAATTGTGTAGCTTGTGATGTGTTAGTTAGGCGTATGTCATGGGTTTTAGTTTAGTGGTAAGGACATAACTTGTGATGTTTCAGTTAGGCGCATGCCATGAGTTTTGCCAGATATCCCACATCTATGGGTGATTGATGCTTTGGTCTTCTTATATGGTCTTGGGCGATCCGCACCATATGAGCTAGTTTTTGGGGTTGAGTTAGACCAGAGTTGAATGTCTTATCAGGTTTGAACCCTGTTGTAGACAAAAAGCATCAGACCATGCTGTAGACAAAAAGCTTGGTATTTAACCTTTCCATTGACAAAAAGCCTGTTAATTCAGTGGAAACAAGTAGAGGGTGGGCCCATTATCTACTGAGTTTCAAAATGTGTGTCGTTGGCCCCATGGGATTTCTCGGTTACCAAAAAAGTCAGAGACCTGGATGGAAAAACACGCATTCTCTTATTTGGTGTATATTCGGTTTAGTATGTTAGTATACGAGTTTGTGTTTTTGTTATAGACCTATAATGGGGTTACTAGGCATGGCTAATCTGTTTGACTTGCCTGCACTCCACTTGGTTTATTTTCTTCTTGATACGTTTCACTGATGCCCAAAACTCTGAACATGTTATTTTGTCTTGGTTCTAACTATACACAGTTACTTTTTATGTTAGTCATTGTCTGCCTAGTTACATTGCTGCTTCCCTTGAATGCAGATATGTGTGAGATTGACTATGTGATTTTCTGGTTTTCACGAGTCAGATGGTTAATATTTAAAGTGCTCGTCTAGCATCGGATGCATTAAGTTCATAGTTCTCTGGTTATATGGTGCTCGGCACATATAAGACTTGGAAAGGAGATATCCTTTTGGTAGAGCTGCTTCGTGTCTTTCCTAAGAGGGTTTCTTGGAACAGTTGATAATGTTTCTAACAACATTAGCTGCTTGGTTCCTCCTCCCCCTCCTTTTCCTTTCATTTTTATAATAAAGATGGTGTCTACACCAGCTTGTCCCCATCTCAATTCTCAACTATTGCATCCTCCAACCAAGGCTTAGAGAGATTGAAAGAAATCAACTTAGTTATTTTTTTTTTCACTCACTCTGTGGGAATTTAAACTCTGTCTCCCCTTCATCTAACTTTAGTCAACACTGTTGTTGTGCCAGTTGCTACACATTTTATGTTTAAGGTGGATTTGTATTCAGAATAGTAGCAAATGGAATGGTGAGGAAAAGAGCCTATAGTGATAACTGAATACACCACAATGCCTGCTAGAGCTCTTACCTTTTTCTTTTTAATGACAGTATATGAGAGCTTAAAGTGTGCAAAGGTAATGAGTGTGACATGTTATCTGTGATCTGAGTGGTATTTCAGTACGTGTATGCGTTTCTCAAAGCAATTTAGTAAAGGTAAATAATATTGATTGTCAATTTAGTGATTGGGAATTGGAATGACTGAGAATTTGAAAGAACCTGCATTTGATTCAACAGTTAGGAGCCTACAAGACATGCTTAAATAGGAAGGATAGCCTATGTTGGAAAGGCAAAAAGGATGGCATCTTTACAGCTAAATCTTGCTTTATTCTTCTGCATAATTGACAGAATACCACACTTGAGTGGCCTTGGAAACAGATTTGGTACAGCAGTGCCCCCTACAAGCTTCAGTTTTTCACTTGGTTAGTAGGCAAGCATACTTGTTTAACACATACAAACTTGCAAGAGGAACATCTGCATGCCCTTTGTGTGAAGAGCTGCCAGAAGACACAGATCATCTTTTTTATTTTTGCATGCAAATTTAGTGCGCAACTTTGGGAAATGTTCTTCATCATTTTGGGTTGAAAGTGGACAATGCCAAAAGATACATAGGGCTTCTACAAGGCTGGTAAGAGGGTTGAGGGGTATGCACTCAAGAGTTTGGAATGCAATACTATTGACAATTTGGTGGATTATATCGAAAGGGAGAAACTCAAGGATCTTTGAAGACAAAAAGGAGATTATTTTTAGTCTTGAGTTTAATTGCATTTCTTTACCTTATTCTTGGATCAACATGGCAGCTGTACATGATTGTTACAATGTAGCGGCCATGGTCGACTTTATTAGTTCTCTTCACAGTCGGTTAGAACAACTTCTGTTCTGCTGGTTTGTTCATACCAGCATATCCTTTATGCTGTTAGATATATAAAGTTTCACCTTACTTATCAAAAATAATTTAGTGAAAGTAAAAGTTTATAGTTGGATACACTAAATGAGCTGGTGTTGAATCACTGTTGCATCTTCTATATTTGTACATGATGCAATGTTATAAGTTGGCCACTGTACTTTGTTGCTATGCTTGAGGTGTTTTAAGCATCTAATGCCAGTCAAATATGGATACAGGTGAAGTAAAAAGTGTCATATCCCAAATAATTGGATTGGAGCCTAAGGTGCAAAAACTTCTATTCCGAGGAAAAGAAAAAGAAGATCATGAATATCTCCACTTGGCTGGTGTGAAAGACAATTCCAAAGTGTTAGTTATGGAGGAAATAGTTGTTGAGGACAAAACTCCTGAAGAGGTTAGGGTACCCACTCAAATATCAAAAGGCGGTGAAGCTGTTGCGGAAGTGAGAGCAGAAGTGGATAAGCTCTCGGAGCAGGTTGGTTCCCTTTTGTTTTAAGGTAGCTGACGACACCATCATCTCTTAATTTGAAGTCTTACTTTGGTCTTCATTACTGCAGGTCTCTGCTGTGCAAGCAGTTGTTTTTGGTGGTACCAATGTTGAGGACAAGGATATTATCTGTCTGACAGAGATGCTGATGAGGCAGTTGCTGAAATTGGATGGAATTGAGGCTGAAGGAGAAGGGAAAATACAAAGAAAGATGGAGGTTTGTTTCCTAGAAATTTAAGATTATTCCTACCTAACAAAATAAAAGAACGTATTTAATCTATTCAAGCTTTACTTTCTACTGTTGACTATGTCTTTTATATGCCATGAGCTGGATGTTGAAGTGTATTTGAAATCCTTCACCTGGGTAGCTCTTGATTTTCTTCTGGTGACTTAATATGTGTGTGCAAGAGAGCTGAAGAGCTTTGCTTATCATGTGTAGAGAACCATTTATGATAGAAAAATGCCAAACCCCTAAGTCAGGAGATCTGAAGTTGTCCGCACAGTTTCCTTGGTGTTCTTTGTTGCAGTATTACACATTTGCTTGTCTATTTTCTTTCACTAATACTGCGTCTCATTTTATTACTTACTGCAAGCAATTTGAATTTGGATTTCTTACATGTTTCTGCGGCATTGCTGGATGTCTTCCAAAATTACCTTGTCCCTTTAAATCTTGAAAATAATTGCATTCATTTTGATGCTAAGAAATCCATTTCGGTCTTAAAAGACCTGATCTAGGTGATTTTATTCACTACAAGAACTATGCCTCATTGTATCATAGATGTTGGACCTTAGAGGTTCAGCGTCCAACATAAGATCGCTGGCCTTCCCATCATTCTATAGAACCTGTTTTTCACTTCGGGTACTTCTCTATTGCATAATGCTGTGGTGGCACTTCCCATTTCAACCATTCTATTTCGACTATATGTGTTACATCTTCTGATCTCCATAAATACCATTCTCTTGAAACATTGAGCCTTCCATATCACATCAGTTTCACTTATGATTGCTAAACTTGTAGTGCATATATTATTCTCTCAGTTATCTAAAAGAAATCCTTACTCTCTAGAGTGTCTCTCCATTTTCCAGGCTTTGGTTGTTACCGTTGCTAATTCATCAACACAATATTGTTTGCAAATAACACAACTGAAAAAAATCAAGGACTGAACAAATTTATTGGCCCAGATTTGTGTTGGGCCATAGTGGCCTAGTTCAAGTGTTGTTTGAATTTATACCTAATAGATGTGGGCCCAACCATTAAACGATAGCCTCGATGAAGATGGTGGGAGGCCGGGAGGAAATGGCATTCAAAGATCTATCTTTTTTCTCCAGTCGAGAACAAAGAAGGCCGAGAATGGTCTATGATGTGTCTTATATGAAGGAAACATTACTTTTTAAACTATTTTTTCTGATTGTCGTGGTATAATTTGTGGGTTCTTCCCCATTCCTTCTTTCCTATTGTGAAAGCTGTTTTTCGGCTCTGCCTCCTTTTTATGATAGAATCTTCTGGGTTGGCCTAGGAAAGTGCCTGCAACAGAAAGGGATCCATGTAGCTGTTGTGTCCGCACCTTATGAGTCAGTGTGGTTTGTATATATAAGGAAATTGGGTGCTGGCCTGATAAATTAATACAAATTTTTGCGTGCTATTTGGTATACCTGGCTGGCTTTGCACGCTGCAAATAATATATGAACAAATCCCAAATTAAGTTGAGCCAAATGCATATGAGGAATGGTTCATTATGGTCCGTTACAATTTGAGTGAAAAAAAATTACCACGTAAAGATCTCTTATGTGTTATTTTCAGATCTCTTACGTGTAAAATCAAACATCTCTAAGAGATTTGACATAAAACTAAAATAATTTTAGTTAGAGGCCACAAATCCAATTGACCCGCTCACTACTTAAGCTCTTTAGCTTCTGGCTTGACCTGTCACTTTGCTTAAAAAGTCTCTTCACTAGCTATCTTTTCCTTGAACATTATTTCTTCAATCTCAAGCCGCTATTTCAGTGTAAATATGCCTGTTAGTTTGCCCTATTTCTATTAACTTTTAGCACCGAACCCTGTTTCCGTGGACCAACTATTGAATTGTTATCAATTATTAATGGTCTAAAACTAACTGTAAGTGGTAAATCCTTGTCTTCATCTTCTACATTGATCTGTTTGTGGTTGAGAAAATTTACCTTCATGTTTGAGATGGAGATCCATTATGAAATTGATCAGAAAAATGGAGCATTGTTGATACTGCATATAATAGTTGCTTCAAAATAAGAACTGCTGTTTGCGCCTTTTTGGTTTCTACATGATTGTGCATATTGACGGTCAGTGCAGTAATCTCAAGTTTTAACTCCATTGTAGGTGCGCCGCGTTCAGAGCTTGGTAGATACAATGGATGTAGTTAAGACAAGAAATTCCAATCCTTTTAGCAACAGCAGCAATGGTGTGTCAGTGACTACTCAATGGGAGACATTTGAGTCCGGGGTTGGAAGCCTGAATGCTCCACCTCCTAGACCAGAGGCTTCTACTGTGGTGACCGAGGAGTGGGAACAATTCGAGTAGTTGTGTGGATGTTTCAACTTTATGATCAAAAGAGACGGAATATGCCAGTTATTAGGCACTACAGACCACTATTATTTAGCTATCTTCATTCTATCGTTACAGTTCAATTTTTTT
The DNA here is from genome assembly GCA_037355625.1 of Petunia x hybrida. Taxonomy (NCBI): domain Eukaryota; kingdom Viridiplantae; phylum Streptophyta; class Magnoliopsida; order Solanales; family Solanaceae; genus Petunia; species Petunia x hybrida. Next base: position 248,088 of record JBBBVM010000338.1, read on the forward strand.
GCTGACTGTAAAGTCATTTACCAGGAAAAGATAGAGGTTTAATGAAATGGTATTGGTAAAACACTTCTGTATTATAAGCTTAACTGAAGTTTAGTGTATGTGTATTATTTTTCGCCTCATCTCCGGCAGACCTTGATTTCAAAAGCAGTTTTAATTGCTGCCTGGAGATTATGAAGTTCAGGTATGTGGTTGATTGCTTCAGTTTTTCCATTTTGGACATAGATAAAAAAAAAATTTATTTAATAATCAGGTTCGTATTTGCAAATATTCATTTGGCCATCATTATTTGAAATTTTGATGAAATATTCGAAACCTAGTTTTGAGTGCTCTTCGTGAAATATCTATACGTGGTACTAGTTCTTTCTTCAGTTTTTCTAGAAATTCTTTATGTTCAAGCCTTACAATTACACTCTTGTACAACAGACCAGTTATACTGATGTTTAGTAATATTTGAATTAATGGGTTGAACAAGTAATTAAAGTATTCAGTTATGTAGGATTATTATTTATTTCTCGGAAAACCAACTAAACATGGTATAAACATACGTAGTTACATACTAAGCCTCCGGTAGGTTTTAATTTTTAAGAATCAACCATGTGCTTACGTGCTGGTGAAGAGATATTTGTATCTCATGTACTTGGTACTTAGTGCTCGTTTGGTTTGGTGCACAGGATAGACTAATACCAGGATAAGATATTGTATTAGACAGTCAGTTGTTTGGTTTCTAACTTCTAAGTCCTGCATAGTTAAAATATGGATAACTTATACGCCAATTATGGTACAATTTTATACCTGGTAGGTGGAATAACTAATCCCGGTATTTGTTGTCCTGGGATAAAACATTCAAAAGACAAAATTGCCCTTCGTTTTAACATTCTCTTGTCAGAGTAGTACTCGAACCAGGAACCTAGCAATGATCAAACCCAATAATCATATTTCTTTGTCCATAGCAAAATCGGTAGAAGGAAGAACAAAATGGGCTGAGTGACGAGTACTTAAATATTCTGTTATGGAGTGGAAAAGAAGCTTATGTATACACTGGTTCACTTTCAATTTGAGCTGCTCTTTTATTTTTTATTTTTTTAATTTTTTTTCTCTTTCAGTGACTGTCGACACCCATTTTTTCCCCGAACCCGGTTAGAGTTCGAAACATGGCTCGACTTATTGGGACTCACGGGTAAGACTTGGAGTCGCCACCTAACATATTTTTTAACTAGGCGTATTAGGGCACCTACTTTATTTCTAGTCAATTTTAATGTTAGCTTTGAAAAGATGGTCATGCGAACCAAAATTCTAAGGGTTCAAGTTAACCCGAAAGGAAGGTGTTAGGCACCTTTCGGGTTCCACCAAATGTGGTTACCAACCGGACTATATAATTGGGATTCGAATAATAAATTAAAAGTAAGTAAAATAATTTCTACTATAATATGCAGTTTGAATACAAATAATTGCATAAATAAATCAATATTCAATATTCGCCATGGACTTCAAGACTTCATCCGAGTATACCCTGCAAATAAAACAAATCAGTTAGTATGCCAAATATATAAAATAAAATTAATAAAGACCAAAAAAATAAAATAATAAGCAAATGCAATAGCAATTTTTAAAAGCTTGTCTTCTCCAACAACGTCGTCGTTAGCGAGTTTTACCGAGATGTGCCTCGCAAAAAAATATTAAAAACATATTAGTACGATAATTAATATAATATAGGAAAAGACCAATAATAATAATAATAGTAATAATAATAATAATAGTAATAAGATTAATAATAATAATAATAAGAGAGTAATAATAAAACAATAATAATAATAATAATAATAAAATTAAAAATAGAAATAATAATAATATATAAAATAGTAATAAAAAGGAAAAATAGATTTTTAAAGGTTTTAGGCTCAGATCGTATCGGGTAGAAGTTTTAAGGACGTCGATACGGCTGCAAACAACGGTGGCCGGCCGCGTTGCCATGCCAGGTATCGGTCCTACACACTCTATGCTCATTTTGCGAAGTGTATACTCATCATCATCGCCTTTTTTATTTGTTTTCGGGACACGTAAGGGACGGTAAATACTGGACGGGACTTGAGTTGGCCTCCAAATGTCATTGGCCTTTATGTGTAATATCTGTCAATTCGTTGCAAAGCCTCAAATAAAATATTTTTTCATAGGCTTGGTAGCAGGTGTAGTATTTTTTCAAAGTCAGTCCCGAATTTATGCTCAAAATGCACATGCCAAACTGCATCACCAATAAGCGAGTCAACTGCATAACAAGAGAAATAAACGAGTCAACTGTTCAACAAGATGAGTCAACTGCAGCACATTAGACCAAAACAGAACCATTCGATTGCAGCAATTAAGAAGCAAGTAGACGAAATTGTATATGCAGATAACAGAACAATCGAAACCCAAAAGCCATAACCACTGTAATCAACTTCACAAAGCAAGACGAAATCAAAGGTTACCCCGTTCAAAACCAAAGATTCCTCAGCACAGTCAAGGTGTAGCAGTGACTGAAACAAACAACCCAGTGCGGCGGGGATCAAGAACAATTCTTGATTCCAATATCCAAATGCGAAGGAGATTTGCAATAGGTCATGCAAGACCGTGTCAATCATAATTTTGCGAACACAAAACAATTAGTGCAATCGGCCCAAAAAATCATCAAAAAGGACAGAGGTCTTAGTCAAGAAATACCGCAGCGTCGCCAGTGAAAATTCTGGCTAGAGCCCAGCGACGTGAATGACGGAAGTGATACAAGGCGGAGGAGTGACACCAGCTAGGTAGCGGCGTCACTGCGACTCCAATCTCCTTTCGATTTTAGTCACAGATCAGAAAAAACGGCAGAGAAACGACAATTGATTTGTCACCGGTGGTGGGGCTTTGGTCCCTGTTTATGAACATGAATCCCGTTTCCCTGATCCCCCTGGATCTGTTCGATTGGGTGTGTGTGCGTATTGATTTTATGTAAGGAAGAAGGGGGTGTCGTGTATGGGTCTTGGGGTAATGAAGGAGATGATGACAAAGGGGTGTGGGGTCGGTGTGTCTTGTGCACTGTGTAGTTTTTGTTTTTGTATGTATATGTCGCATATGTGTGTGTGTGTGTGTGATGGGAAGGAAAAAGGCCAAAAACTAGTGCGGTGCGTGCGGTGTGTGTATTGTTCTGTACCCCCTTTGTGTAAGTGTACTGATGATGATGATATAGGATTTTTTTGAAATAAAATAGTTGTTGGGGATTGAAAGTAATTGGGGGAATAATTTTACGGATAGGGAATTAGGAAAGGATTTAGAAGAGTGATTTAAGGAATTGAGAGGAGTGATTTGGGGAGAGATGAGAGGTGATGTACCTAGTGTCAAAAGATGGGTAGATACATTAAATGTAAAAGATTAGGAGATATTTTGAAATTTGTTTAAAACAAAATAGGAGGAAAAGAAAATGTATGAGTGTATCTAGACGAGCATTCGTCCAGGTTCAAACGAGAAATGTGATTCAATAGAAAAAATTATAAATAAATACAAATAAATAAAGAATTTTGGTGGAAATTGAAAAAAAGGAAGATTGAATATTTTTGGATTTTAATCAAAATAGTTGGAAGAAAATTGCAACTAGTCCCTTAACAGACTGGACGTACCTAGACAAGAGTTTGTCCAGGTTCGTGAGAAAGAGTTTTTTAAAAAGAAGATTTGCACATATTTAAATTCAAAAGGAACCCAAATATGACAAATCAAGGAGTAGAAATGAATTGATTATTTGTTTGACTAATATTTTACTTAAAGGTGCTTTAAAAAATATAAATATGAATATATGTATACATATTGTATAAAATGGTACAAATACGTAGTAAAATGCACACGTAAGGCAAATTGGAATGCAAATTAAAAACTACTTAAGTATAACTAGCCATAAATATTTGCTAAATGCTATAAATGCACTAAAATTGCACAAATAATCACATTTTAACAAATAGCCTAAATGATGCAAAGTTACGTAATATAGCCACATTTAAGTATGTAATATATAAGTAGGTATAACACACGTAAATGCATGCTTTCTAATGCACATTTTGCACAAATAGCCAAATTGCACCTTTAAGTTGATTCATAGCCGATTTTAGAAAAAGGAGGGACAAAATTGGGTGTCAACAGCTGCCCCTCTTTGCCCAGGGATGATGAAAGAGTCTTCGGGTAAAGATAGTTGACGGAGTAGCCAATTTTGTCACGACTGGTATGCAAAATGATTGAAAAGGGGAAATGGGAGTTTTTGGGGTGTTTTTGGCTGAACACTGGTTTCTAAGTTGCCTACATATCTCGGGTTTCATGAGAATCAGGCCGTGTGTAGTTCTAGAATGGCATGTCGCCTGTGTGAGATGTTTATGATGCACGATTTTGGATGTCAGGACTAAACTTATCCACGTATGTAAAGTTTAGATTCGTGTATGCTTTGCCTTTTGGCGAGATTAATGAAGAATAAAGCAAAGGTACTATCAAAGATGAGGTAACATCAATAGATCGAGCATGGAAAAAGAGCTTGTAATCATCCTAGTTATGAAGATGTGGTGCACGACACACCCATAAAAAAGAGTTTACACGAACATAATTTCCACTTCATCTCGATAAATGGGTCATCTTGCCTTCAATATTGTCTTGAATGAGCTGAGGAATATTGAGGAGTAAAGCACAATAAGTATGCATGATTCAAATAGAGGGTCCGATTAAGTACGAAAACACGCACGATTGACACAGATAGGCTTGAATAGGAAGGAACACAAACTGGCATCCAATCAGGAATGAAAGATTAGGTGGATCACTTGTGCGAGTATGGAAATATAGATTTGAGTGCTTTGGAACTCGGCAAAAATAGATAGTTTGCGGGTATAGCAAAAGCATTGTCTGTGAGGTAGCTTCTTGAATTGGGTTTTGGGATGATGCTTTGTATGTATTTGAGGTTTTGTGGTTGCGCAATTTCGCGTGTGATTTTGGGAGCAGGTGTGAGAGTATGTGAAATGGATCAGGGGTTTGTCAAGGGGTCTGTCAAGGGGTCGGGGAGTGCCCTGCAGCAAAATCAAGATGAACGCAAAGAGAAATAAAGATAGAGATAAAGTAGACTTCCCTTTTGAGCCGAGTAGTTTTCTGTCACATAGTCGAGTGCGTTCAGTGCTAGGGAACTATATGCCTCTCCTCTGAGGATATTTATTTGCTCGTCCGGAGATGCTAGGTGCTTCTTGTCAGGGAATAATTGCTTGTCGCACTGGGCTGTATACCTTCGAACACTGTCACGCTGTTTCCTGCAATAAAGGGTGAGCTTTTGCAGATAATATTTGTAAATGTAAAATGGACTTTCCTGTCGTTGGATTATCAACTGTCATTTGTCGTGGTTTCTTGTTATGAGATGTTTGCCTATTTGTCAGGAATCATAAGTGCCTCTCGTCAGGAAATATTTGTCTGCTCGTCAGGAGCTATTTGCCTGCTCGTCAGGAGCTACTAAGTGCCTCTCGTCAGAAGATATTTGTCTGCTCATCGGGAACTATTTGCCTGCTCGTCAGGAGCTACTAAGTGCCTTTCGTCAGGAGATAATTGTCTGCTCGTCAGGAGCTAATTGTCTATCACGCCGGGCTGTGTACCCTGCAAACAAAAAGTAAAGTGCCTGTCGCCGGGCTGTGTACCCTGCGAACAAAAATAAAGTGCCTGTCACCGGGCTGTGTACCCTACGAGCAAAAAGTAAAGTGCTAAAAATAAAATGACATTATCATGTCTACGATATTTCTAAGAAGGTCGTTGTGTTTCAACTTTTGTAATGCCTGCACTCAAAAAAAATTTGTGAGTTGCGGGTGAAGGTTTGATTTGTGCATTGTTCATCTATTCCGCGCCTTCCTCCTGTAGTGCCTTCTTTCACGAATCCTGGGCCTTGGTCAAGCTTTCTTCGATGAATTCCCAGTTTCTGTACTTCGTCTCTCTTGAAATTTTTAGGGGATCTCAAAAATTTCTGCCCCAGTTTTAGCTTGGGTCTTTTGGAATTTTTGAGGGGATCCTCAAAAACTCTGCCCCAGTTTATTGCCTTTGATAGATCATCATACTACGGTGGTGCCTGCAAAAGAAATATAAATACGTGTGTATGTCCAATTCTAAGGCGGACGAGCCTATTGTAGTGGTGCCTGCAAAATAAAATATATGAGTTTGTCCTATTTTAAGCCGGACAGGGCTGATCGTCATATTTTAAGCCTGACGTGGCTGATCGTCATATTTTAAGCCTGACGTGGCTAATCGTCATGTTCTAAGCCTGACGTGGCTAGTCGTCATATTATAAGCCTGACGTGGCTAGTCGTCATTTAATAAACAGAGTAATTGAACGGACTAACGAAGCAACTATTTAAGCAAGTCGGTATTTGTTACGCCGACTTAGTAAGTCGGCAGAACAAACACCGACTTGTTGTACAATACAATGTGATTATGAGAATATTGGCTGCTAAGACACCTCCGTGTACTCGAGATCTTTCTCACAATATCCAATTGCAGCAATAAGTACTAGTTACATATATAAGCTGTCAAGTTACATATGGATGATTTACTACCTTAACATTTACCAGTATTGTGTACCTCGGTATATTATTTTCATGACAGAAATACTAGCTCATCGTGTAGTCTCCACAATGGCAAAGACACGAACCTGTATTCCCCATTCAAATATTCATGGTCTAATGAGTTACCAATTGGCACATTCTGGGGGTACATAACACAAAAGCTACATAAACCAGTAGGAATTTCACTTTCAAAAGATTCCATTAACCAGCATGTAGAAAAGCTAAAAACAGCAGGAAATTCCGTTGCCCGAAGTCGTACAAGATATATAAATCAAAGTTTTGATATAGAAAAAAATTACAAGTTATTCATTTTTTCTTAAAAGGACAGAGGAAAAGCAAATGTGAATGAGTACTGAAGATTTGTAGCTGATTACCCACTTTCCATTCGATCAATAGACCTCACACATTAAGAGTACTTGGCGCTGTTGGTGCGGTTGACACTGGCGGTGGACTGGTGGGTGGAGATGGAAAAGGGGTAAAGAAGAGTTGAAGTGAATTTTGCGTTACTTCCACTGTAAAAGTAACTTGTAAGTCGGCATAATTTATAATGATATTGTGCTTTCAAATAAAGACAACAAGTCGGCGTTTGTTCTGCCGATTTACTAAGTCGGCGTAACAAATGCCTACTTATTTAAATATTTGTTCCGTTAGTCCGTTCAACTTCTCCGTTTATCAAATGCAATAAGTCGACATTTCTAATGCCGATATACCCATTTTTGTTACTTTTTAGTTGAACAACCTATTTATGTTGCTCAACTAAAAAAATAGTCCTTTTCGGTGGCGGATTCTCTTATATATCCTGAGGGGTTATCAACACTTCTTCATAAAGCGGAAGAGTGGGGGAAAGATAGAGGGTTAAGGTTGACTAGAAATGGTCCGGGTGTTTCTCATTTGCTTTTTGCAGATGATTCTTTAGTCTTTTATTGAACTAATGTTCAGATGTGCTAAAACAATTACTGATGTACTTGAGAAGTATGCTCGTCGCTCGGGTCAAGTTATTAATTTGGAAAAATCAGATGTATGCTTTAGTAAAAATACTTTGGCAGAGGAAAAAGAAGATATTTTTTCCATATTAGGCCAGAGCCAAAGGAACCATATGGGTATGTATCTTGGCCTCCCAGCAGTAATAGGAAAATCTAAGTGGAAAATGTTGGAATTTATTAAAGATAGGGTGAAAACTAAGATTAAAGGTCGGAAAGGAGCGTTTGCTGCAGGAAAAGAAGAAATGCTAAAGGCGGTTTTCCAAGAAGTAATGCTTCTAATTTCCAGATGGGTTGTGCAAGGATATTACTTCCATTTTTTCCAAATTTTGGTGGGATCGAGGGGAGGGAAAGAAAAAAATGACCTTTGAGCGATGGGAAAAATTGTGTGAATCTAAGTCTCGCGGAGGCTTCGGAAAAATTGTGTGAATCTAAGTCTCGCGGAGGCTTAGGATTTAGGGACATAAAAGCTTTTAACAAAGCTATGTTGGCTAAGATGACTTGGCGCATATTGCTCAATCCAGATTTGTTATTGTCTCGTATTTTAAAGAGTAAATATTTTCCCAATACTTATTTTTTGAAAGCCACCACAAGTTCTTCAGGATCTTGGATTTGGAAAAGTATCATTTGGGGTCGTGAATTGCTAGAGAAAGGTTTGAGATGGAGAGTGACTACTGGAGCGAATGTGAATGCTTGGACTGATCCATGGATTCCTAATAATTCTAGTTTCAAATCTCGTAGAATGATGTTTCCCTTGAATTTAGATCTAAAGGTCGCTGATTTAATTAATAATGAATTGGGCACTTGGAAACTAGATGTTTTGATTTTTTTTTGTTTGGAAGATATAAATTCTGTTCTTTCAATTCCTTTATCTATTACTGGCACTACTGATAAACTAATATGGCATTTTACCAAGTCTGGTATGTATGAAGTCAAATCTGGATATTACATTGCAAAAGACTTAGGAAAAAATATAATTAACAGGGGAATATTGCTCAATCGAGTTACCATTCTTTTCCTAAAGCTTTCTAGAACTTTTTATGGAATATGAAAATTAAGAATAAGCATAAGCATTTTCTTCGAAAATGTGTGCTTAATACTTTACCTGTTAATAATGCTATAATTAAAAGATTGAATTATGTCAGTGGTTTATGTAAAAGATGTGGCTTAGAATATGAAACAGTTGAGCATATATTATTTACTTGTCCTGAGTCTCAGAAAGTTTGGCGACTAAGTCCTATAAATTGGCAAGATCTTGATAATATAAATGATTTCTCTTTGTGGTGGTATTCTAAGATTTCTATGGTTAAAAACTGTGAGGATTTTATGAAATTGCTTAACTTGGACTATTATAATTATGTGGCATATTTAGAAATTCAGGAATTATTGATGCTTTAATAGTGAGCAAATGGATCCGACTGATATTGTAGGAAGAGCTTTATTTGAATATAATGAATATGTGGAAATTATGCTTGTTAATGGTACTAATGTGAATAGTCATATTGCTGTTGAGCCTACACTAACATTACCCAAAGATGAAATTTGTATTTTTTTTGATGTAGGTGTTAATACCGAGTCAAGGCAAGCGATATTGGTGTTGTTGCTATGATAGCAATGTTGTTTTGCTTCATGCCCATGGTTCCCCAATTCAGTTTGTTGGGAATGTCATAACTGCTGAAGCATTTGCAATTAGGAAGGCTATGGAAAATGCTTTGTATCATGGATGGAGGAAAATTAAAATATTTTCAGATTCAACAAGCATTGTGGATATGCTAAAGAAAACCATCAAGGCGACATATGAAGTTGATGTTGCTTGTGAGGAAATATGGAACATGATGTCTAATTTGGAGCATGTTGATTATGTACATAATCCTAGGACCTTTAATATGGTTGCTCATAGTTTAGCTAAATTTTTCTAGTTCTTTGCTTCAAGGACCATGGGAAGCTATGTTCCGTTGTTGGCTTATAAATAATGCTGTTAACTCTTTTGGACATATGATGTCCTTAATGCAGTAACTTTTGTTTGGCTGAAAAAAATAAAAAAACAAACATTCAAGAAAAAACAATCTCCACATTACTAATCCATGTATAACTATTTCATGTATTAATAATCCATGTATTACAATTTCTGTATAACTCCTCCCCCAACCAAACGACCCCTTAGTACTTAGGTAGGCCTGTACTATTGGGGCATTGTGTGCCACTTAATTCAGAGCTAGACCTATGATATTTATACATGTCGCTATTGTTTATATGCAAATTTAAGTTTTTAGTGATATGTAGTACTATTGAAAAGTCAAATTTGTTAACTTTACTCTTGTGAGGATCAGAGAGATCAGTTGTTGTTCCATATTATGACGAATTTTATTCCTAGGGAGTTTCAACGTAAGCTTTATCGTAGATTTGTCTCTTTCTGGTCATCCGGTTCACTTGTTACCTTCGATTACTCCTACGCCGTGGATTACTTTGTTTGGTATATAAATATCAGTGCTATCTAGTTGTACGTGAAGACCTTATAACAACCGGCGAATGCAACTTGTATTAGATGCATGCGTTCAACTAAATCTAGTAATTTTGATACAAAAAGTAAGATACATGTAGAAAATTACTAAGAACTTTTAACATAACTTTATATTTTGAACTTGTAAATTTATAAGTGTAATGTGTTTAGTGCTTAGAACTACAAAAGTACTATAAACGGTGACATTGACCTTTTTGGTTTTCATGCTCACTTCTTGGAATCAATATTTTCACGTTTTGTATATATGGTCCATATGGACCATCAATATTCTCTAGGAAATCCGCAAGTTACTCGTCCAAGATGAGACGTCTCTTACGAAAATGGACAATTCAAGGTGGGCTATAACACAGCATAACATGCCAAGAAACTATCTATCTCAAACCTAAGCTTCTTACTGCTTCATTGATATTTTTTGTATCCTAATAATGAAATATGAAGAAAAGAAATATACCATAAGTTTATTAGCAGTATCTTTCTTCATGTCTTCTCTAAAAACGCCCTCCATGGCCCCAAATGAGTTTTCTCAAAAAGGTGATGCGATGCTATCTGCTAAGAATCATAATTTTGCTATCAGTGGAGAAATTATGTTGGTGGTAGTTGTCGTTCTTTTTACTCTTTTCCTTGTTACTATGATTTTCTTTCTGTATATGAAGCATTTAAGTTATTCTTATTCCTCCAAGTCTGAGAAGACTCCACCAGAAATTGTTCCATCACCTTATCCTTCAATTCCCATGTCAAGTAAGCCGTTGTATCGCAATATAGCATAGTTTGAAGGAGCACGATATAAATCATGAATAGCCTTCACTATGTTCATAACCAAAAGATGAATCCAGGATTTAATCTTGAATATGTTCAATTTAAAGGTTCTAGACTGGATATATTGAAGTACTTTTGGAATTATGTTTTCAGAATTTTATTATTTGTTAGTCTTTAATAGTGGTATTCACATATATATATATATATATTCATGTCCCGTCCTATCGAAAGTAAAAGTATTAGTCCAGTTATACATATTGTACATCCGACCTTGTTCATAACTAGCTGTGATACTCAACCAATTGTTGATTAACTTTGTCAGAACCAGCACTACTACTTGATAAATTAAGGAGAGCAATCTTGGTGGAAACTCAGCAGATTTCCGTACGGTATATTTGGATAATCTATAGTCTGTACTTCGGAAGGATACGTTTACTACTTCAAGCTAAGGCAAAGAACATTTGACTTTGTCCATTGATACCACTGTTCATAACTTGCATGAATTTAGAGTACATTTTAGACCCTTTTAGCGTTGTGAACAGTGCTTTTGTTTGCGCTGGCTCTCATCTATATATGCTTTGTGCATTTTTTGACAAATTCCCATGTAACTTAGTACAATGGGTTTAATCAAAGGAACCTAGCGTTTTTTACACGAGCATATAGAATACATTATAATTTCAACAAATATTGAATTTGGATCCCATAATTTTCAAAAGTCTAATGGGTTAAGGTGTAAGAATTTAAAGGTTGAATCCGTCGATCATTTTTATTGAAATTTTTTATCTGCCTCTAATTTTTGAGACAACACGTTGGATTTGGGATGTCTTCACCTTGCAAAACTATATGAAGTGCATTAATATCGGTTACTTGAACAAATAAAGTGTACACTATTGATTATCATTTCATCAGGTTTGAGAGTTCACTTTGAAAACTGAAAAAAACGATGATTTGCAATCTCAAGCCGGAAAAAAAAAAAAGCTTTGAAAGAAGTTTAATTATAGGATCCTCAGTATATATTCTTTTTATTTTTCAACAGCTTCCACAGTAACTAAGCTTGATAAAAACATAATCTTTTCAAGGCTAATAAGAAACTTAACTGTCAAAGAACAAAGTAGATGACTATAAATATCTCTTATAGGTTATTTCAAACTTGATGCTACAACCTTAACATAGTTAACAAGTAGCACCAGTGGTCTAGTGGTAGAATAGTACCCTGCCACGGTACAGACCCGGGTTCGATTCCCGGCTGGTGCAATTTGCGTTTTAGTTTTTTTTTCTTGTCATGCCAGATGCCATAGTCCATGTCTCTATGACCATTGTGCCTATTTGTGACTTATATCTGCTAACGTACTACTAATGAAATCCATGTATCCAAGTTCCAAACCTAACATGATAAGAGATTTAAGAAAGGAGCTTTATTGAAAGAGATGGAGTACTTGTCACTAACCTAACATGATAAGAGATTCAAGAAAGGAGCTTTTTTTTTTTTTTTTTTCTTTTTTGGAAGAAAGGAGCTTTACATAGAGAGAAATGTTGTCACCAATCTTTGAGAAACGGCCATGTCTCTAACTAAATGTATTAATTCGTTGTAGAACTAAGTTAGAGAACTACTTGATAAGAACTGTTTTGAAAAAAGATTGATGTTACGAAATATCTCACACGAGCTATGCTACTAAAAGTTCTGCCCTTCGTTGACTTCAGTAGAAAAAGTCAGAAATGGGAATAAGAGATTGAATAGTGGAGGTCGGGGGGAGGGAATATAATAAGAGAGATCAATACAAGTACTTATTTTCTGCTTCTCTAGTGTCTCTCACAATTCCACATTCCCTTAAATACTTTTCTTAAGGTGCATCTTTGCCTTTGAATCTGTCCTAAATATTATAAACATTTTGCAACAAGCTTTCATAGAAATGTCAAAGTCTCCCATTCGAATCAACGAAAGTGTGGAGGAACTCATCCAGTTTCTTTGAATTTTTCATTCCTATTTTCTTTAAACTTTGTATTTAGACCAGAATTTCAGAGTTATAAAAGCCTATATAACAAACAAATTTCGTGCATTCCTGGCAAGGTGCAAGCACCGTATATGTACGTAATTTTTCTTACACATAATATCGCAAACTCCACATTTACTATGTAATTTTCTTGCGAAAATACGATAATCTATCAAGAGAATGAATTGGGTTATTGGATGTCCTAACCTGACATGTTATAGAATGGTTACCACTTACCAATACATGCATGAAAGATCAATTAGGATATGACTTTTTACAACTTGCTAGTTACTCCCTCCGGTTCATTTTATTTGATGTTTTAGGTGTTTTCACGCGTATTAAGAAAATCACCTTTTTAGCATTAATTAACAATGTAATTGACTAAATTAACCCTTATTCAAGCTATTATTACTTATCATTTTGTTAAAAGTCATTTATTAGCAAGGGGTGGCATTGTAAAATTTCATATTAATTTCCGAAAAGATCAAATATTATGGACAAAAAAAAAAATAGACAAAAACTTCAAATAAAGTGGAGCGGAGGGAGTAATAAGGTACCCATCAGTTGACCACTCTACCAACTACCATCTCACCAAGGTCCAATTTTTTTTTTTTTTTTTCAACACCAAGGTTCAAATTTAATATTCAGCAAATAGGCAAATGGATTAAATAAGTTCACAAGGCCGGGAGAAAAACTCCTCCAATTCATTATCTTCAATTGTACATTGAATCAATTCCAAATTTTGGAAAATGGTCAAATTTGCACTTACTTAAACATGTCTATGGTCACGAAGTGGGGTAAAAGAGAAATCACACGTGATTGTTGGTATCCATCCCAATCCAAGCAGTGCTCTGAAATCATATGGATGATCACTATCACATATATCATTGGTGGAAATCCTTTGACAAATAGCACCACCCCCACCATACCCCACCCCACAAAAGATAAAAATAAGCCCTTGATCTTCAGGAGAGCCTATATATCTAAGAAAGAACCCTGCCTCTCTTTTCGAAGTTTGAAACTTTCATGCAGTTCCAACAGTTTCCAAAAGTACAAGTAGTAGTATTTAATTTAAATATATTTTGACCGGCAAAAAAAATGAACATATTGACATTTCTTTTCGAATGTCAAAGAATAAGGATATGATTTTTTTTTCTATCTGACTACTTATTTATAGAAGCGAATCTAGGATTAAACTTATTGTTTCTACATTAAATTAAATGTTCTTAAAATTAAGCTCATTGTACTGTTAAATTATGAATTCAAATAAGATAATTATTGAAATTTTAGTGAGTTTTAATTTATACATATATTTATACTCCGTGAGTTCAGATAAATCCATATCCCTAGGGTTATATCAGCCCTGCTTATTAGTTGTATCAAATGTGAAAATAATAATCTGCAATTAGGCTTTTGATTATATGATTCACCAATAATAAATTTGATAGTTCATCTCAAAAGTGCTTGCAGCAGGAACACAGAGGGTGATAGCTTCTATTATTAATGAAGCTTAGGCTGGCTTTGTTCATGGGAGGAAAATAGGAGACAATGTGATCCTGGCTCATGAGCTAATTGTTAAGGCTTATACTAGAAAATACATTTCTCCTAGATGCATGGTGAAAGTTGATATGCAGAAAGCATATGACTCAATTGAATGGATATACCTGAACCAGGTCATGGAAGGACTGAAATTTCCTACAAAATTCATTGACTGGGTTATGCAATGTGTCCAGAATGTGAGCTATACTGTGCTAGTGAATGGTGAACCTACAGAGCCATTTGAAGCTGCTAGAGGACTCAGGCAAGGTGACTCTATGTCACCATTTCTGTTTGTTGTGTCTATGGAATACCTAAGCAGGATTCTACACAAGAAGCAAAAGGAAAAGGAATTAAAATGTCATCCTAAATGTGCAAAGCTAGGAATCACTCATCTTAGCTTTGCTGATGACTTGTTGTTTGTTAAAGGAGATGTTGCTGCTCTGACCACATTGCACAAAGGTTTTACTCAGTTTTCACATGCATCAGGCCTGCAAGTAAACCTAGGGAAGAGTGTTGTGTATTTTGGTGGGGTGAAAGAAGCTAAGAAAAATTATTGAGGATCCTAGGGTACACTGTTGGAGAATTACCATTTAAATATTTAGGTATTCCTCTGTCAATAAAGAAGCTCACCATGGTGCAATGGCAGCCTCTAATAGCTAAGATAGTGGCCTTGATTTCATCTTGGACATCTAAGAAACTATCTTATGCTAGAAGAGTACAACTGATACAAATTGTTCTGTTTGGTATGCAAGCCTATTGGGCACAGTTGTTTATGTTACCTGTGATGTTGGGCGTATATCTTATGTCTCGACGTTGATTTCTCATAGCTTTTGTGTTGTTTTCATTATATTATGTGCCCAACAATGATTGATTTGAAGTAAAATGCTAACTTGAGGTGTTTGGATGTTTTAGGAGCGAAATGAAGGAAATTGGAGCTTGATTCGTACAAGAACAAGGAAGAAGCAGCGGGTACAACCATGGATGCTTGGCATGCTAGGCTGTATGGTCTGGGCTAGTGCAAATATTGAAGAAATTGAGAGAAGTGGCACATACAGCCACGGATGCTTGGCATGCTCTGATGTATGCGCTGGGAAGCAGTCCCAGAGCAGCTGGGACAAGCTAAAAACATGGGCTACTAGCGTGTTTTGATATTTAAAACCCTTGTTAACATATTTTTAAGATTATTACGTATTTTTGGAGGCAAGAACTATATGAGAGGCTAGAGAAACTAAGATTCATCAATTGAGTTGTAATTCTTCTTTCCTCTTTATTGTTTCATGAATTTTAGATTATTTTGTGAGAAAGCTATCTTGTCTATGAGTAGCTAAACTCTATTATTCTAGGATTATTGGTTAACTATGAAAGTTGTACTCTGAAGTTGATTGAATTCTAGTAAATTTATCAGATTGAGTTGTTTATTTAATTCTGCTCTGAATTGCTTGATTTCTTGGCCAGTTGTTGAGTACTATCCATGAACCTAAGGTTGAACTTGAAAGTGGGAACCACGGGTTGCAATAGGATTGAATAGAGCGTGTTCCTGAACCTGGCATTGGGGAATGGTTTCGCGGTTAGGATAGAAATATACCTAACAGTCACGCTTAATCAGTATACAGGAGAAGCACATGCATTCTTGTTAACTCTAATTCCATAGACATATAGGCATTAGGTTTGTCTGAATAGGCGAGCAGGGTATCGAAAGAGCTCTGTGAGTATAATCAACCCTTGATTAATAACTCTGATAAATGAAGTTAATCCAATTAGCGGATGAGTGCAACTGGATTGGTGAACGTCCCATAATCCTGGAATATTTCCTCTCACTGATATCTAAAACTTTTGAATTGTCTTGCATTCCATTTACTTCAATGACTTTTAGTTAATTAGTTTAATTAAACACACTCAAAATCAGCTGGTTAAGCTCTCTTGAACAATATTTGAATTAAAGTTGTCTAGTTAGTAGTTAATCGATAGTCCTCGTGGAAACGTGGAAACGATACTTTTCTTATCACTTTATTACTTGGTCGACCGCGTATACTTGCGTGTGCGTTTGGAGCGACAACCTGCTAAAGTGATCAAGTTAATAGAGGCACATTGTAGAAGCTACGTATGGTCTGGATGTAATGTTATTACAAAAAAGGCTCTCATAGCATAGGACAAGGTATGCACTCCAAAGGCAGCTGGGGGGCTCAACTTGACAAATCTTAGAGTCTGGAACAAGGCAGCTATAGCTAAATAATGCTGGGAGCTGAGCCAAAAATAAGACAAGTTATGGATCAAATGGATCTATGAGTATTATATAAAGAATCACACTGTGGAGACTTGTAGGATTCCTCCACAAGCCTCATGGATGGTTAGGAAGATTTTAAGTGCAAGAAGTGATTATCAGGCAGGGCAATCCGGTTTCTCTAAGAACTAAAGCATGACTAGAAAACTGTACCACCCGATGCTGGGAGTTACAAACATGATAGAATGGAAATGCTTGATGTTTAGAAATGAAGCTAGACCAAAGGCAAGATTTAATATATGGTTGTGCTATCATGGTTAACTCTTAACAGCTGACAGACTGGCAAAGTGGGGACTGGCAGTGGAGCATCGGTGCTCTTTATGCAAGCACCAACCTGAATCTAGAGATCATTTATTTGTGGAATGTGAATATGCTAGGGCAGTGTGGGATCGAATTGGAGGATAGCTGCAATGGCACGACAAGCAACTGCAGACATGGCAACAACATGTATAGTGGGTAGTCAAGAAGGCAAAAGGGAAAGCTGTAGAGGCTTAAGCTTTTAAGTTGATTTATACTGAAGTGATTTATCCTTTATGGTTAAAAAGGAACCAACGAGTGTTTGAAAAAGTAGCTAGAGATGTAGAGCACATTGCCAAAAGTGTTGCAATTGTATGTCTGGTTAAAGCATCTACTAAAGCTGTTAAAGTCTTAGCTAAGTATAAGTTTTAGGCTGTTGTTGCTAGCTTAGTTCAGTCTTAGAAGCTCCCAGTTCTTTTTCTGCTTGTGATAAACTTTAGGGTCTGTTTGAGACAACAAGTAGTGTCAAATCTTGTTGTGGTGTAAATACTTCCATTTGGTGGTTAATAAAATTATAATTACCAATTTTTTTTTTTTTTTGATAAATGGGCTTGGATCTAACTCAACTCTAAAAACTAGCTCAAAAGAAGAAGAATTAATCAAGATTTTCAAAGATACAATTTTTTTAATCCCACAATCGATATGAGACTCCTTTACAACAACCGAATATTAGACCATCTTAGAATAGAAGGAAAAAAAGATCAGTAAGGCTTATGTAATTGTTTGTTTTCACCTTTTCCACAAAGGAAATCATGTTGCAATGGTTATAATAAATGTAATGCACGGAAGACTCTAGGAAGGAACCATGTGAAATGGGGGGAAGATCCTGATCCTCCAGCTATAAAACGTCGATTTCGAATTTAATTAAGATTTTCCTCCACTTGAGGTATATTATAAAAGCAAATATCAATGACAGTTGAGAGGCCCATAATTTTGTTCATGTTATATGCGAAAGTACAATTTGAATTGATAATCGTAATGCGCCTAGATAGGATATCACCAACTTCTTGAAAACATACATTATACATATTTCAGATAATTAATGGAGTCAATCTTTAAAAGCTTTATGAGATAACTGCCTACTGCTAAAATGGAAGCTCTTTGGATTTGTTGAGTGGTGTCCAAATTGAAACAATGTCGCCTTGAAATGGATCTCAATATGATTGACACTACAGTTTGATCTTTATACTAACATTTTAGTAATATAGTATCTATTTTTATTGGAAAACAATTTTTCATAATATACCATATTATATATTTTTCATAACAATACATATAATATTCAAGAAAATATTCGAACAAACGATAACATTATAGAGATATTTGACCATATTAATGTCATCTTCCACCCACTCACCTCTCTTGACATATTTTAATGCGAGAAGTAAGCTTTGCCCTTGTTCAATTGAAGCTTCTAAAAGCTATGTTTACTTCTGTTCTTGCGATTACTTATATAACAATTTCTTTTAAATAGCAAATTCAAACACATTAACAATAACAAACACATTAACAATAACAACAACATACTCAGTGATATTCACAAGTGGGGTTTAGAGATGGTGAGATGTACACAAACTTTTATCCCTCCAAGATAAAGAAGTTATTTTTGTAGACCCTCACGTAAAGAAAAATAACACCATGAAAAAAATATTGGAACAAAATAAGATGTGAATATTATGATAAATAAAGTGCTGACATAGAATAAGATAGAAGTAACATATATGATATGACAGAAATCACTCAGATGCTATCTAACCTTATATCCTAATCTTCGACCTCCACACTTTCCTCTCTATGGTCATGTCCTCGATAATATGAAGGTGAGTCATATCGCGTCTAATAACCTCGTCTCAGTTCTTCTTCGGTCTATCCCTACCTCTCCGTAGACCTAATACTGCCAACCTCTCGCTCCTCCTCACTAAGGCATTCGTGCTCCTCCTTTTCGGATGCCCAAAGCATCGCAGTCTCGCTTCCCCCATTTTGTCCACCATTGAGGCTACTCCCACTTCGTCCCGTATGACTTCATTCCTGATCTCTTTGTATGCCTACACATCCATCTAAGCATCCTCATTTCGAGTACTTGCATCTTTTGAACATGAGTGTTCTTGACTGGCCAGCACTCAGCCGCATACAACATAGCTGGTCTTACAACTAATTTATAGGACTTACCGTTTAATTTAGGTGGAACTTTCGTATCGCAAAAGACACCAGAACGAGCTTTCATTTCATCCAACCAGGTCTTATATGATGTGTGACATCATCGTCAATCTCTCCATTTTCAATAAGATGAACTGATCTATACAAACACAATAAAAAATATAATTCCAAGCACGCAAAATCTATTCTTGAAATTCCGTATGTCTACTTATAATGTTTTTGCTCCTAGTGATCAGCTTTTTATATAGTTAGTTACGTAATGCGGAAATTTCCCGCAAAAAAAATTAATCTCCATACCTTTCTGTTTTAATTCCCAAAAGGAAAACATATCTCCTACATATACTTTGTGTTTTCATTTATTTTCCTTTTAAATGTTGCAGAAAAATGCTAAGCATAAAACAGAAAGCAGCATTCCCTTATTTGAGGGATTTCATATATCACCGAAACTCTTATTATAATAAAGTGTTCTTTCAATTCGTAATACTTAAGGATGTCAACATAACATCATAATGAAGTTATAAGGATAGAAATTATTTACACCCCCAATTTTATTTCAAACTCCTCTTCAACATGTAGAATTGTCATTCTCCTCACTTTTATCTAAAATAATGTTTGAAAATACCTATTTTATCCTCTAAATTATCCAAATTTATCTCTCTTTTAGATATATAAAGTTAACATCATAATTTTTTTTTTTAATTTCATATCTTAATGTTAGAGAATATAGATATATTGACTAGTTGAGCATGAGGGAAGAGTGGCAACCCATTGCATATCCCAAGACAAAGATATCATAATGAGTGGATTTCATAAGGTAATATAATGCCAATGGCAGTTTTCACCTTTAAAAAATAAAAAGTGGTCTACCTAAGAGATGGACCGGGGTGTGGGGTGGGGTTTTTTGTAAGCTCAAGTGGAGCAACTAGCCCTACTATATTTGTCACCCCTCACATGAACCACCATCTCTTTTCTTACAACTCCAACCAACTCTTCCTTCTCTCTCTTACATCTTACATTTCTCATAATTCAAAGACATACAGTGCATATATAAACAAGGCTCAGACACACAGAACCATATCCCCCACTTCAAAATAAACATTTTCACAGAAGATCAACAAAAACAAAAATGCCTCCAAGTTCTCAAAACTCATCTGTATTACTCCAAAGAATCAACTCCAACACCACTTCTAATATTTCCTACAAACAATCTCAACACCAACTACAGAAGCATATGCCAATACCATGTTCAACAAATGTCCCAGATTCTGTAACCAGATACCATACACACCCAGTGGGTCCCAACCAGTGTTGCTCAGCCGTGGTTCAGCGAATCTCAGCTCCTGTCTCCACCGTATGGTCAGTGGTCCGGAGATTCGACAACCCACAAGCATACAAGCACTTTGTCAAGAGCTGTCACCTCATCATGGGTGAAGGTGACGTGGGCACTGTCCGCGAGGTCCGCGTGATCTCGGGCCTCCCGGCTGCAACCAGCACGGAGAGGCTCGAGATCCTAGATGACGAGCGCCATGTCATCAGCTTCAGCGTAGTTGGTGGAGACCACCGACTCGCAAATTACCGTTCCATCACCACACTGCATCCTGAACCGTGTGGTGATGGAACAACTATAGTTGTGGAGTCTTACGTTGTTGATATACCACATGGTAATACTACAGAAGAAACTTGCCATTTTGTTGATACAATTGTAAAATGCAACCTACAATCTTTGGCTCAGATCGCTGAGAATTCAAGCAGACGAAAAGCATCGATCGTGAATTAGAATGGTTTTCTTCGAAATGTGTAGAGAAATAAATTAAGACAACTGATCGATGATGCTTGTGATGAAATTCATTGCACCTTTTTAGTCATCACTTGTTGAAGATAAGTTACTTTTTTGGTCGATTAATCTTGTATTTCATTCTCTTGTTTCTCATTTTTCGATCTTTTTATCGGGGTTTTCTTTTGGCCTCACTGCTATGTTGGAACTTTTCTGTGTACGTATTTTTTGGAAAAAGATTCAATGGACAATAATTTGACGTATATACTCTAAGTTTGCTCGGATGATATTATTGTGTTCGTTAGTATTTCATCCTCTAAGTTGCTCAGAATGATATTGAATAACTTCAGTCATATATTGGGTGATCATCATACAATTAAAAGGTTATACCGTTTCAATGTACTAGAGTATATATTACTGTCCATACAACTAGCTGAATTAATTTCACTTAGACTTATATGGAGCAGTACGTATAAGCACTCCTCAATTTTATACAACCTCATTTGACTAGATACAAAGTTTAAGAAAAACACAAACTTTTGATATGTTCATCAAGATCAGGTTAAAAAGAGTTTTAAAATTAAAGAGTTCTCAAATTTAAAAATCTGTTCATCAACATCAAGTTGAAAAGAAAACTGTGTTAAATATGAAATTGACAAAGCTGAGTTATTGTGGGAGAGTAGTACTAATGGAGTAGCTAGTAAATACATTGCATTATACGGTTCAGCTTTTCAAATGTATACACATATAACTGTACTAATCAGCAATTAATTCTGTTTAAGTATACTAGTAGTAGGAAGGAGTAGAAGTGAGTTAGTTCATTGGATTTGGTTCAGAAGATGAAATCCGCGAGAATAAGCCGACTCTTGAATACAGCCAATGGTTGCTATTGCTATTGCTAGCTAAGCTTGATCATATATGAATGCACAAATTAATTAAAGACAATTGAATTAAATTGAAGGTTCTCATACTAAGACGATATGAAGTAGGGGGTAGCTAGTACGATACACCCTTTTTTATTTAGATATATAAATAAGTTTCTTAATTAAGATTCATTAATAATTTGTTGTACATAGAAGCAAATCTCAGTACTTAAATGGAAGGCACGACAGTTCATAGTCTCGTAAAAGCTCTGCAACAACCATGAAATTGCACATTGGAATCTTGCTACGCCTCCCAACTTGCTGCTGCTGACTTTTTATTTGTATTTCCTTTATTCTTATATGGAGTTTGAAATTCAATGTGCATGCACCAAATATTACTCTCTCCAATTTCCGTATTCGTCTGTTAAAAAAATGATACTCTAATTAAGTTCAAGCTTCTGGATCCCAATCGTGGAGTTTAAACTAACATTTAACTTAATTAATAGATCAGTTCATTTTACGATGATTGTTACGCCTATGAGAAAACATGAATGAGTCCATGGAGTGATAGCAATAATGCAAAAAACTTAAGGTACATAATTGATTAAAACAATGAGAAGTAAATGTGCAAGTTGCCTTGGGGGTTGGAAAATGTTCACAAAATATAAACAATAAAATTGAAAAATAGAGATAACATGATGAGAATCAAACAGATACTCTGCAAGTTGGAAGGAGACTATTAAAAATTAGTAGCTGATACATATCTATCAAATAAAGAAATTGCAAGTTGCAAATTTTAAAATTATCAATTATGAATTGTTTGCTTCTTTAAATGGAAAAGGTAAATGGATAGTGATATGCAAGTTGCAGTTTGCTTTGTTGTTCTCACATCATCTCTCTTGTTGTCTTTTGCCTTTGAATATATTTGTTGAGAAAGAATATGAGTGTAGGACGGTTTCTGGCTGCAACTTGCAAATGCAACTTGCAAGTAGGTACTACTGGCTACTTTTAATGATCCTCGTGCTTCTTGTCTACTTATGATTAATGTCTTCACACAACTTGAAGAAAAAAATATTTTGGATTCTGTTTATATGTAATCAAACTATACTAATTTATCGTAATCAAATAATAAATTGATGTAAGAATTAGATTACTTAACAGTGAAGTGATAAATCTTATGTAGAGAACATGTATCATGGATTCGATGATTAAGAAACCAGATCAAAGATTTTAAGCGATAGGATGCTAAATATTATTGATAATTTCTTCGTATGACAAATTTATTTCTTCGTAAGAGTGGTGTGCATTTATTATAAGTAAATTTGTTAGAAGAAGTTTTTCAAATAACAGTCGTGGTTGCACCGTCAACAAGCTATGTTATCCTTGCACCGCTGCACCCCCAAGGACTAAACCCACAAAGATAACTTTCTTCACCTTTTATAATTTCTTGTGATAAATTAAAACAACACATGAACTATTTCAATAATATCGTGCAAAACGTTTGCCCCGATATCACCGAATGATTCGGAGATTATATGTGAAGATTTAGATATCAGATTACTTTTTAGATAATTCTTTTTAACAAAAGTATCACTGTAAATTGGTCGGCCTAAATGACCTACGTGTCACTAATAAGTTAACTCAAGTAAACTGTGTGTTGACCTAAATCGGATTATGATAAAAATTAAATTTGTAAGGAGTTTACAAGCAATCTGTTGTATCAAAACTGGTAAAGAAAAATGAATTAATTGCAATAGATAAACAATAAGAACACAAGGTGCATGATTTTTTTTTTTTTTGGTAATTATAATTTTATTAATTACCAAATTTGGACATTACATAGCATAGCTTGCTTAATCTCAGCATAGCTATCATACTTCGAACACATTAATAAAGGAAAACTATCTAGCATAACTAATACATCTTCAAGTCTCTAGCTAGAAAATAAATTGATTAAGCATTTGAACTTGTCTTCCTTTGGCTCTTGAACAACATATTACAACAACACTCTTAGCTACACTTGCCACATCTCTCTCAGTTTTCTCAAAGATCCTCTTGTTCCTTTCAGTCCAGATTGCATGAAGTACTTCTGCATTGGCCATTCTGACAATAAGAGCTCCTGTAGCTTTGCCTTTTGCCTGCATTACAACCCATTTGCTCAGTTGTTCCCAGCTGTGAACTTGGTAGCCTTGTCATTGCAACCATGTGCCAATTTTGTTCCATATCTCTTTGGCGTATCTGCATTCAACAAACAAATAATTCCTTGTCTTCTCACTGTTCTTACCTAGGCAGCATTGTTTCTCCACATTCATACCCCATTTAGTTAATCTGTCAGCAGTAAGCAGCTTACCCTGGAGGTATAACCACATAATGAACTTTGCTTTGGGTCTTGCTTTATTCTTGAACATAAGATATTTCCATTCTACCTTACCCTGATCCCCAAGTATCTGATAGTATAATTGCCTTATTATGCTCCTGTTTGGTTTGAATCCTGCATGTCCAGCACCATAATCTTTCCTAGCTCCCAGTATCTTTCTCACCATCCATGCTGCTTGGCTTGGCACTTTGATATTACCCATAGCTTGATTCTTTATGTAGTACTCATGGATCCACTTAATCCATAACTTGTCTTGTTTAAAGCTTAGTTCCCAGAACTGTTTAGCTATTGCAGCTCTATTCCAAAGCCTCAAGTTAGTTAAGTTTAAGCCACATGCTGCTCTTGGTATACACATCCTGTCCCAAGCTACTAGGCTCTTCCTTATAATTGTAGCTTGTCCCTGACCATATATAGCTTCTGCAATGTGCTTCTATCAGCTTGATCACTTTCATGGGTAGCACAAACAATTGTGCCCAATATGCTTGAATACCAAATAGTACAGTTTGGACCAACTGAACCATGCCTGCATAGGACAACTTCTTAGCTGTCCATGAGGTGATTCTTGCCGCAATCTTGTTGATCAAGGGTTGTCATTGGACCATGGTGAGCTTCTTAGTAGATAAAGGAATACCCAAAAACCTGAAAGGTAGCTCACCTTCTGTGTATCCCAAAATCTGCAAACAAGGTGCATGATTTCAATATAATTGCTTTGAGATTACAATTGGGCAGGGTTTTGCCTAAATATTTCTGGATGCCTTTTTAAGAATACACAAGTTCTATTTATAGCTGATGAACTAGAGACAATTAAAGGCATTAACTAGCCACTTTCACATGTCTAAAATGTGGTCTACTCACGATCATATACCCATTAAATGCTGAGTTAATGGGCAGAAATTGTAGGGCGATTCTTCGCAGGATCTTGATCTCGGGACTGCACCTCAATTGTCGTGCTGCTTGTCTCGTAGCCCGCTTGTGAATCTAGTGAGAAATATTCCGAACCCTGCGCTCGAGGTGACACGTGTGCAAACTATATTTCACCCAATACAGATAATCCCCCACTCCGCGGGCAACCAGGATTTCCGAGGAGTGGAATGAGAATAGGGGAAAAATGACGTGGCTACACGTGCGCCAAGCAATTCAAAAAGGCGGCCATCACTTCAAGTTCCCGTCCGTTACATGTGGTGACCGTTGAACGGTCATTGCCGCTTCATCCTCCTTCCCAAGGCAATGATGGCTCGTCTCTTATAAATGCACCAACTTGATCACTTTTCTTCCCCACTTGTAATCTTGAGCAACTGTGAAAATTTCAAAGCAAAGAAAAATTCATCTATGTTCTTCTTCAAATCTTCATCCAAAATCAAAAGCTCATAACCAATTTTTTAGCCAAAAATGTATGCAACTAACTCTGTTTAGAATTCCAGTGGTAATTCCGGCGATAGGATCCCTGACACCACTGGCGTGATTGTTGGCGGTGAGGTAGTCAACTTCGTCTTCATCATACCACCCGCCGACGACAGTGAAGCGACGTCTGAGGCGGGGGGCTTGATACCCAAGCGACGCAGAGCTACCGCCGGCCACAGCAAATCCAATGAAGTAAGCAGCGGAGATGATGATGTTGGTGATGTTGGCAAAGTGGAAGGGGGCGAGGATGACACGATCCGGATTTCGACTAGGTCGTGCGGGCACCCGACATCCTCCCCTAGACCCGTCGGGCGAACCCTTAACAACTGAATTAGGAAAATAAATATAAATCCAACTCATAAATGAGAACAAGTCTTAAAAAAAACAGACATACCGATACCCCTAAGCTGTACAAAAGAAATTACAGCAAACTACCCAACAAACTAGATTTAGGGCTATCCAGACTAGACGTCTAAGAGTACAAAAGAATGCATACGCCTCCTGAAGGGAGCAAAATACAACTGAAATAATAAACATACCACTGGTGGCCATCCTGAACAGAAGGTGGCTCACCCTGACAGCTGAAGTTGTCTTCGCTCCTTAACAACATGGCGAACTCAATCCTAGAGCGAACCTGCCGAAACGACATAAATAGACAAGAAACAAACAACAAACAAGGGTGAGTCAAAAGGACTGAATAAGTGGGTGCAGACTAGCCACCTCAAAGAATATGATAGTTAGCCAAGGAGAAGAACTAAGCAAGTACAGACCAGAAACACATACAACTAAGGCATATAAACCAATTAGGGACAAAAAATAGCCAGAAACATATAGGCAAACTGAAATATGTCCACAACATGGTATACGTACCGCCTACACAAAGCACAACACGATAGTCACGCAATAGTCAGTATGGGTGCAATGAAATAGGATGAATGCGGTATGATACAATGCAGTCACATGTGCCTAATACCCATCTCCAGCGCGGGACTCTCATATATATCCTCTACAGACGTGTAGGCCGAGCCAACCATATAGAACCTATGTAGGCACGCATGTCGAGCCAACCTCATGTGATGTATACCTCCTGCGGCGTGCAGGATGAGCCAACTATATAGGCATACATCCTCTTACAAGCGTGTAGGACGAGCCTACTTTATAGAACCCATGTAGGCACGCATGTCGAGCCAATCTCATGTGATGTATACTCCCTGCGGCGTGCAGGTCGAGCCAACCATATAGGCATACATCCTCCTACAAGCATGTAGGACGAGCCCACCATATAGAACCCATGTTGGAACGCATGTCGAGCCAACCTCCTGTGATGTATACCCCATGCGGCGTGCAGGTCGAGCCAACCATATAGGCATACATCCTCCTACAAGCGTGTAGGACGAGCCCACCATATAGAACCTATGTAGGCACGCATGTCGAGCCAACGTGAGGCGTGCAGTCGAGCCAACCATATAGCCATACATCATCCTACAAGCGTGTAGGATGAGCCATCCGCGTAAACGGTATCAAAACAGATCATAGATCCCCTGCAGACATGCAGACTAAACCAACCAGCATAAATACCACAAACATTAGCCCATAAAGTGTAAATCATTCTTTTCAAAAAAAATCCGCATAGTAAGTATGCATTTATCGACAGCTATGCATGAATAGAGACATACATAGACAAATCCACAGGCATAAGGCCACAAAGATATGGATAGAGAGCACTCACCGTCTACCAGGAGATATATGCAATAATAACCCTTCACCGGCTCGGGATTCTCATCGATTACCGGAAAGTATATGTCAAGCTCAAAACCAAAGTACAATGCTCATATGTATGTCAAGCTCAAAACCAAAGTACAATGCTCATATGCTCAATGCAATACCAACAACAGGGGATAACATATAATATAAAATGTATATCCAAAGCTAAGGCGTAATGAGTACGCCTATCGGCAGCTACACACGTAAAGAACATGTGGTAGAATATCCACAAGGCCAAGAGCCTCCAAAGAAATAGATACAAACACTTACCTTGTTCCAAAGTTAACATTGCTACTCAACAACCGCTTTGTCCTTTGGATTAATTGCCAAACGATCTCACTGTATTCAATAAGTAGAAAAATATATCAAATCAGGCTGAAGGCTTCATTCCTTACATCTTAGGGCAATCTGATTAGGAACCGATACCCTATTCGCATACGCGATATGCAGGCTAGGCCTATGTACAGGATTCAAAGTCACATAACCAAACCCTAAATAAATTACATTTGTGAGTTGCCCATAACTCGCTGAGTACGAATATATAATCAATTTCATTATCGGGGTCCAATTAACCCTTGAAAATATCAATTTAACTTGTTAGAACGATGTCTAATATCCAACTTTCTAATGGAAAAATATATTCAAACATACGTAATAAACTGAAATAATGAATTAACATCATTACCTGTATGTTTTGGGGTGAAAATTCTATTTTTTCCCACTCTTTTTCCTTTCTTTTCTCATTTTTTTCTGATAATTTTCACTGCCTCTTCTTCTTTCTCGTTCTCTTTCTGTTTCCTTTCTAAGCTTCATTTCGAAGCTTAAGGGATAATAAATCCTTGCCACCGCCTCAATTGTATTTTCTTTTCTTTCTTTTTTTTTCTTTTTTCCTTTTAAAAACTCGCTACAATAAAAATTAAAACGGAACACAACGAAATTCGAAATAATTTTAAATTTTGCATAAAAATTATATAAAATTTATGTGACGTACTCGCTAAGACGGATTTTGATTCGGATTCCGAAACTCAAGATGCCAATTAAATGGAAAAGATCAAATTCTTTAACTTTCGGCATTTTGGCAGAAACTATCCGAATGACCTCGTAATTTACTTTCGAAAGTTTACAAAGGTCACAAATAATCATACGAACCTAACTGCACTTTTAAATTTCAAATCGGAGCTCATTCGCTAAAATCGAGCTCGAAAAGCTCTTTTTAAGATTTACCGACAATAAAAACTGAAACCTTCTTCCGATACCTACCAAATGAGGTCCGATTTAGCTCAAATTTTAAAGATAAGTCCCAATGGACCTTACGAAGATTTTTAAAACTGTCGGCACGTCAATCGGAGTCTTAACTCCTGAAACGACTACCTAGGGTCGTTTTATTCTCCTCCACTTAGACTCTCGTTCGTCCTCGAACGAGCCTAAGTTTAAAGAAAAGTTCACACAGATAATAAGAGAACTTGCACGACCTTCATAAACTACTCCATAGAGATTATCTTATGATTATAGAATCGGAATTATAACACGCACTTCAAACTTTTGGAGTAAAACATATCTGGATAATATGATAACACTATTGCCCAGCTTATTCTGACCAAGCTGCCCTTTCCTTGATCATGAGAAGAGATTTTTGCATTGTCGAAACAAAGATACACAGGACTCTGGATTGATTAACATGATTCCGCCAATGAATTACCTCGTCGATATACTTTTCGATATAGAACAGGTCGATGATACTAAGAATTAGCTTATGCTTCAATAACGCCTTAGAGATTTAATAGTAGCACTTAGTACTGGAGGAAGACTCCTCCACTTAGAGCATAAACTCATAAAGTTAATTTAAATAGAAATAGCCATCCTCGCACAGCCTGCTGGACTAAGGAAGACTTAGCTAAAAACGTAACGCAGCTCAGACCTGAGCTACCAAATTACCCTCTCGAGTTGCAAAACAACTGCAACTCTCGAGTTCACAACTCCATACCTTTTTCATAAGCACCACCGCCTGATGGATCAATTCAGGGGTCAAATGACGCCTCTCATTACCCTTAACAGCCTTGAAAAATAACAATGTGCTTACCCGGCTACCTTGACACGCACTCTGGCTCAACACAGGGAATATCACAAGCGGCTACTAACCGCCCAAACTCACTAGTACCGGACGAAGAAGAGATGGCAATAGACTGAGGATAGGAATAATTAGAGCTTTAGGAAGCTCATTTTCTTATTTGTTTGGCTACGAGAGCTAGACTACTTCCGAGTCATAATAGACAAAGAATCATAATTCAAGACTAATATGAGCTTTATAGAATAACATCCCTGCCAATTTAACCTTCCAATAAGAAGGCCACTCCGAAAAATTATCAGAAAACACTTTTTATAATCGAGACAAGCTCATAGAATAACATGACTCAACTAGCGTCTCGAACCAAGAGGAGACACGTAGATCGAATATCACTCACTAATCACTTTGCACCAGAAGAAATAATGACACTTTCTGATGGTGATGAATAAGAATCCCATTATCCTACCAATACTGAATCCCAAAGAGAGAGGTAAACTGACTCGACATAATAAGATAAGGTGGCACAACAGGATGCGAAGCAGACCATACCAACACTCTCTCCCAAATTTCTCACATTTAAACCAGATCAACTAGTAGGGTCTCACGAATGCCAGAAATAAATCATACCAGAAGCTCACCTCTCTATCGCAACCGATTCTTAATAGAAACAACATCCAAGGAAATCATCGAAACATAATAAGACACACCATTTCCAGATCGATTGGGAGAATCAAATCTTACTCACATATATGGAAAGAAGAAATATTTGGGTCTACTATATCGGATGCCTCAACATCTTGCGAGACCGGCAGCTTATAGAACTGCCTCTGCAGCTGAGCCGAGCCACTACCCGGATAATCACCTTCTGAAAAACATTACCACCATGCTCTCGGCCTCTATTAGATTGTGGCATTTCTCTAGCAGATTGAGATCTAAATGAAATCCCCTGCTACTAGGTAGGTGCTTGAGGGCAAGAAAAGGGACGACTGCCTTCCTGCCGATATAAGGGACGGTTCCTCCTAAGATGACGAGGCTCACGACAATGATAATATCTTTTGGCTAAAAATGGATGTTTGATAAACTGATGATAGCTATAAAGAGAAGACTGAATCTGATCTTGATGGGCTACTAGCGCACGATGAGAATCACGCGCCACAAACTGAGATAACCTGGAAGGTGACCTTCCACGATAATCAAAACCCTTATCTCACCAGAAGAGGCACCATAGTTGCCCACTAGGGCCATGGGATTTCTTTCTCTCCCGCTTTGACTCTGCCTGCTCTAACTTATGATATGCCTCATACCTCCAAGCAATATCAACAACAACATCAAATGGAGTCCTGACTTCAATCTCTCGAGCCATCTGGGATCTCAAGGAAAAAGAAAGGTCATCAATAAATCTTCGAACCTTCTCGAAAGGTTCATGGACTAGTTCTAGTGCATACTCAGCCATCTTAGAGAACTCAATCTCATATTCTAAAACCGATTGGCTACTCTGTCCAATCCATTCAAACTAGCGACGCTTTTCATCTCGCTCATTGCGCGAAAGGAACTTTTCCACGAATCTATGAGAAAACTCGCACTAAGTCAGCTTAGGCAAACTCAGCCTAGCTAATAAATGAGCGGTCCACCAATCCAAGACTGAACCCTAAAACTGGAAAGCAGAATAATAAACAGCATACTGCTCGAGATATCCAACAGCCTGAAGGATATGTTGAAATCATTTTATTTTAAAAAAATACACGGGGATTATCCGATGCATGGCCTAAGAATATCGAAAATTTCAATTGCATAAAATAATGCAGCCTCTTTGGGCACTCGGACCGAACTATTACCTGTGCTAGCTAACCAGCCAGAAAAAATTGGAGGCGCAACACATGCTGCCTCTGGAACATAATTTACTAGTGCAACATCAGGAACTGGAACAGGAGCTCCCTGAGCCCGAACATCTACATCTGCGGCAACCTGATGAGCCGCCTAGGGAATAGGAGGTTCATGCGATATCTACGATGTCAAGATTCTCATAAAAGCATTGTAAACAGCCAGGGAAACCACAAAGCCCTGCTCCCCTCGCCCACCGCGAGCCTGCACAGTTGGGGCCTCTGCAACTGGATCGTCACCATGATCCACAATTCTCGGGGCTTGGGCAGCGCTAGCCCCAGGCTAGACTGCTTCGTCCTGAACTCCTACCTTATCCTTATTTGATGCACGAGGGTTCACCATTACTATGAAGAAATTAACGAAAATATTTTTGTATCCCAGACCGACGCACGATTAGAAAAGAAGGAAGATAAACTTCCTAAATGCCATCATAGCTTCTCGTAGATAAGTACGGACGTCTACGTACCCATAAGCGAGACTCTACTGTACAGTGTCTTAGTCTGGATAGACTCTAAACCGGGCTCTAATACCAATTGACACGGCCCAGATTTCGACTAGGTCGTGCGGGCACTCGACATCCTCCCCTAGACCCGTCGGGCGAACACTTAACAACAGAATTAGGAAAATAAATATAAATCCAACTCATAAATGAGAACAAGACATAAAAAAAATACAGAAATACTGATACCCCTAAGCTGTACAAAAGAAATTACAGCTAACTACCAAACAAACTAGATTTAGGGCTATCCAGACTAGACGTCTAAGAGTACAAAAGAATGCATACGCCTCCTGAAGGGAGCAAAATACAACTGAAATAATAAACATACCACTGGTGGCCATCCTGAACAGAAGGTGGCTCACCTTGACAGCTGAAGTTGTCTTCGCTCCTTAACAACGTGGCGAACTCAATCCTGGCGAATCTGCCGAAACGAAATAAATAGACAAGAAACAAACAACAAAAAAGGGCGAGTCAAAAGGACTAAATAAGTGGGGGCAGACTAGCCACCTCAAAGAATATGATAGCTAGCCAGGGAGAAGAGATAAAAAAGTACAGACCCGAAACGCATACAACTAAGGCATATAAACCAATTAGGGACACAAAATAGCAAGAAACATATAGGCAAACTGAAATATGTCCACAATATGGTATACATATCGCCTACAAAAAGCACAGCACGATAGTCACACAATAGTCAGCATGCGGTGCAATGAAATAGGATGAACGCGGTATGATGCAATGCAGTCACATGTGCCTAATACCCATCTCTGGCGCGGAACTCTCATATATATCCCCTACAGGCGTGTAGGCCGAGCCAACCATATAGAAACCATGTAGGCACGCATGTTGAGCCAACCTTATGTGATGTATACCCCCTGCGGCGTGCAGGTCGAGCCAACCATATAGGCATACATCCTCCTACAAGCGTGTAGGACGAGCCCACCATATAAAACCAATGTAGGCTGTGTAGGACGAGCCATCTACGTAAACAATATCAAACCAGATCATAGATCCCCTGCAGATATGGAGACTAAACTAACTAGCATAAAATACAACAAATATTAACCCATACAGTGTAAATCATTCTTTTCAAAAAAATCCGCATAGTAAGTATGCATTTATCGGCAGCTATGCATGAATAGAGACATACATAGACAAATCCACAGGCATAAGGCCACAAAGAAATGGATAGAGACCACTCACCGTCTACCAGGAGATATATGCAATAATAGCCATTCAACGGCTCGGGACTCTCATCGATTACCGAGAAGTATATGTCAAGCTCAAAACCAAAGTACAATGCTCATATGCTCCATGCAATACCAACTACAGGGGATAACATATAATATACAATGTATATCCAAAGCTAAGGCGTATTGAGTACGCCTATCGGCAGCTACACACGTAAAGAACATGTGGTAGAATATCCACAAGGCCAAGGGCCTCCAAAGAAATAGATACAAACACTTGCCTTGTTCCAAAGTTAACATTGCTACTCAACAACTGCTTTGTCCTTTGGATTAATTGCCAAACGATCCCACTGCGTTCAATAAGCAGAAAAATATATCAAATCAGGCTAAAGACTTTATTCCTTACATCCTAGGGCAATCTGATTAGGAACCCGATACCCTATTCGCATACGCGATGCGCAAGCCAGGCCTATTTACAGGGTTCAAAGTCACATAACCAAATCCTAAATAAATTACATTTGTGGGTTGCCCATAACTTGCTGAGTACGAATATATAATCAATTTCATTATCGAGGTCCAATTAACCTTTGAAAATATCAATTTAACTTGTTAGAACGATGTCTAATATCCCACTTTCTACCGTAAAAATATATTAAAATACACGTAATAAACTGAAATAATGAATTAACATCATTACCTGGATGTTTCGGGGTGAAAATCCTAATTTTTTCCTGCTCTTTTTCCTTTCTTTTCTCATTTTTTTGATAACTTTCGCTGCCTCTTCTTCTTTCTCGTTCTCTTTCTGTTTCCTTTCTAAGCTTCATTTCGAAGCTTAAGGGATTATAAATCCCTGCCACCGCCTCAATTGTATTTCCTTCTCTTTCTTTTTTTTTCTTTTTCCTTTTAAAAACTCGCTGCTACAATTAAAATTAAAACGGAACCCAACGAAATTCGAAATAGTTCTAAATTTTGCATACAAGTTATACAAAATTTATGTGACGTACTCGCTAAGATGGATCTCGAATCGGATTCCCGAAACTTAAGATGCGAATTAAATGGAAAAGATCAAATTCTTTAACTTTCGGCATTTTGGCGGAAACTATCCGAATGACCTCGTAATTTACTTTTGAAAGTTTACAAAGGTCACAAATAATCATACGATGATTTCGAATTTCAAATCGGAGCTCATTCGCCGAAATCGAGTTCGAAAAGCTCTTTTTAAGATTTATCAACAATAAAAATTGAAACCTTCCAAACGAGGTCCGATTTAGCTCAAATTTTACAAATATATCCAAATGGACCTTACGAAGATTTTTAAAACTATCGGCACGTCAATCGGAGTCTTAACTCTTAAAACGACTACCTAGGGTCGTTCCAGAGGAGGAATCTTCGAAGTCGAAAGAAATTTTTATTTAGAAGGAGCTCGAACCTCACCACGTCATCCCCTCGAGCTTCGATATAGAGAAAAAATTTAGATCGAAGGAACAATCCGCTGCTCAACAAGAGAAAAATAGGAATGTCCTGGTGCAAAACTCACCAACTCTGTTTAAATAGGCCCACGTGGCTCTAGTTCGGGAGGATTTCAAATGGGGACCCCAAGTCCAAATCACCGTCCCGGACTCAAACAACACTAGCTCTGACAATGTGGCAGGACTTTCCTTCGTTTACACCTATCCGTTCACGGTGGTATGTTCCCTCCCAATGCATAGGGTTATTGACACATTCTGCCGAACGTACAACCTCTGTTTGCTCCAACTCGGCCCCAGGGTCTGGAGGGTCGTTGGGTGTCTTGACTTTTTAAGTCGAAAGGTTGGGGTGCCTTTCACCATTCAACACTTGATCTTCCTCTTATACCCAACCTTCTATAAGGGTGGAATTGTGGTCTAGAACGATCGGGGCAAGTACTCCCTGATAACAAAGAGTGAGGATACGAGGGACCGAGGTTGGTCTGATTGCTACATTCTTCTTCCAACTCACCAATTATCCACTGAGCTCGGGTTCCTCGAGGTGTGGAACACCGAATGTAAGTGATATTCTTTCAATCTTTACTTAATTGTTTCTCCCGACCTATTTTATTGTAACTGGCCTTACATGTTTTTATTATCTTTTGTGGCCAACAAGGTTCCCATCGAACCCCCAGCTGATATGGCTGCTTGGGTCCAAGCAATAATAGCGATCCGAACCAGGGCCAACAGTGGGTGTGCAAAAGATACAGTGGGCCTTTAATCACAACTTCAGTTCCTTCGGGGAGTATTCGAGGTCTCCACTTTCGTTAATTTCATCCTTTGTGCCACAAGTTTCCCTTGCACGGCTGCCACAGCAAAACCCAAGAAGAGAAAAAAGGGGAAGAAAAAATAAAAGGAGGCCCCCGGTGTCGATGCGAGCTTGGCTAACACTTTCAAGTCCAAGACCTCCAAAGTCTCAAAAGGGCTCCCCTAGCCAAAGAACTTCCCGAGGTGAGGATGACATCTTCCTTGGTCACTACAAGACAGTTACCAAATCCTCCATTGTCATCTCTAAACCCCCAACTTATCCTTCTATAGATCCAAAGAGGAAAAGAGAGGCCTAAGAGAAGTCGACTCGAAAGATGCGCCCTCAGAATATAGATGTGGTAGACTACAAGGAGTCTGACCATGCAGCTGATTAAGATGATCATTAATGCACCTTGTGCCAATTCCGAGCCTCCCAACGCCTCAACTTTTGAAAGGGCCATGAGGAGGATCAAGGTCCCTGCTGATTTGTGTCTTTTTTATGGCACGATGGATATCCCACTGAACCTTACTCAATTGTTCGGGCCAAAGGAAGAGGACCATGTTAAGAACATATCCCCGGGATGATGATGGATTTTTCTGCTGCTAACACAGTTCAGGTAAATTCCGCAGCTTGTAATTTTCCTTTTCAATCAACATCCTCGCTCTAACCTTTCCTTAAACTTTTTGTAGAGCTTTTTGAATTCGCTCAAGACAATGCAAATTGAGCGTCTTCGAGTCGCAGAGCTTTAATGAGTAGGAGATGCCTGGGACCACCAAAAATTAGGTACAAGGCTGAAATTGCTTCTCTGATGGCTCATTTGGATAAGTCTAGCTCCGATCTGTGTCAGGCCTGTTGACACCCAATTTTATCCCAGATTTTAATCAAATGTATAATTATTTTAAATTAAGTTCAATTTTGAAATTGCAAGTAAATAGCTAATTTTAAAAGAGAAATGGCCAAAATCGCAAGTCATCCCTTTATTTGCGGCCTACTATGTAATTCTTTGTTTAATTTAATTGGAGGCTATATGGGTTATTAGACCTAAACTCAGTCTATTCGTGCAAACACATCTACGTATATATACATACTACATCTACAAAACCCTAGCCTCTGACCCTCACTATTCATCATCTTCCACACAACACATACACCATATCAAAAAAATTCAGATCTAGGACACCTCCATACAAATATGCCACCAAAAACATCCAAACACCATTAAAAATCCCATCACAGCCTCATCTTCACCTTACCACCACCACTAATCCAAGGAAGAAATAGGGAGATCGAGACTGGCGGAGGAAATTGAATCGGATCGGGACAGGGGTGGGGATATAGCAGTGGCGTAGCCAGGAATTTGTTAAAGGGTGTTCAAGATTCAATATATACGCTATCTCAATTGTATGAAGGGTGTTCAAGATTCAATATATGTATGTAAAAAGTAATATTTAACCAACATACATGGTATGATTTTCCAGCCAAGGGTGTTCAAGTGACCACCCTTGGCCCTTACTAGCTACGCCACTGGGATATAGGGCAGCGCCACCACCACCGGAAAATTCGATGACGGCGAGCCCCCTTCTCTCCTTTCTTTCTCTTTCATTTTTTTTACGATTCTTAACTGAAACGGGTCGAAAAGGGAATCGGAGTTGGGAGTTGGAAAATAGGATGTGGTGAATAATCTCCACTATTGTTGGCGCTGGTGGTGTCGTTGTTCACATTGATTTCAGTCACTCTTAATCTTTGTTGGTTTGTCACAGAAATCCATAGAAGGGTCGCAGTGGCGCCGCCGTGTCCTTCACTGGAAAACATGGCCGGCGGTCGCTACTCTTCTCTGCTCCGTTGATGCCTTGTTCACGGGATCTATTGAGTTTTGACTATGGTGTTTTGCTGATTTTTTGGTTCCCTATACGATAATGGTGTCAAACTTTGCCCTTGACATTTCGTTGACTCTTGTGGGATACCAGTTGAAATTCTTATAATTCACAGATGATTATTTGGCCACTGCTATGGCCTTGACTCTATTGTGGTTTTATAATCTGTGTTTCTCAATTGATATTAGCCTAAATTGCGACGATTTGTCTGTTATTGTTACTGATGTTTGTCTCTTTGGCCAACAGTGTCGATGGTTTTTGGGCTTAACTGATTATTTGTTCGTTTTGACTGGTTCTGCTAATTTTTTGTTGGGTTTTGCAGACTCATTTGGCTACATTGTTACCTTGGGCATTGCTATGCCTGATTTAACATTAATCTGGACATCTTAAACATACATTGCACTGAATATTGAACAGATGCTACACGCTGTGGGACCCATTGAACATTAAGTGGATATTGGTTTGAATAAAGCCTATGGAATATATTTTATTTGAGGTTACAGACTGATTTGAAATGGATACTACACGGCCAATGACGTTTGGAGGCCAAAATAAGTCTCGTCCCGCGTACGCATTGTCTCTTGTCCCTACGAATAAAGAGGCGATGATGAATGTATGAATTTAATGCAAAGCAAGTCGAATACAGTGGTAGGTTTGGTACTTGGCATGGCAACCGGCCCGGGCTCCGTGTTTGGAGCCGTACCAACATCCCGAGCCTCTACTCAATACGCCATACAAACCTGAGCCTAAATTTTACAAAATAAAACCCTATTACTATTGTTATTATTATTATTATTATATATTTTATCATTATTATTACTTTATTATTATTATTATTATTTTATTTTCATTGGTTATTACACTTTACTATCGTACTAATCCAATTTCATTTTCATATTTTTTGCGAGGTACATTTTGACACGAACAATTTGGAGACGAGTTTGGCTAACTTACAAATGTGGATATGCATTGACTTGGAGTCATTTGGGATCGAGTTCAGGCTCAAGCATTCAAGACAATGAGACATTAAAAATTTTAGAAAATTCAAGGCTCCCGCGAGTCGATCAATTTCCCGGGTTATATCTTTAACTTTGCCTTCCTTTCCTTAGGGATATTTATGTAAATAAATGTATAAAATATTTTATTTATCAATAATATTTGATTTTTTGTAGATTGCTTTACTTTATGTTCATTACCTTTTATTTTGAAGTCATTATTTAATTTATTGAAAATTGGGGCCATCTTAGCAAATGCGTGAAAGTAAAAAAAATCTTTTGCAAATAAGCTTTTATTCGATTAATTATTATTATTATTATTATTATTATTATTATTATTATTCTTATTATTATTATTATTTATTACTATTTTTAAATAATTCTTTCGCAAGAAAAGCGCACTTGTAAATATTTGAAAACTTGTCGGATTAACCGTTGTTAACGGAATTTCGAAAGTGCCTTATAAACATTATTTCGAAATTAACAAAACCTCTTACTCTAGAATCTCTGAAAGACTGTCTTTTTTTCCAAAAATGGAGTTTTTGCACGCATTTGTTAATTTGGTTCCCTGTTTTTCTTAAATTGGGTGGCGACTCCCAAAAAAAAAAGTCCAAAAGAGTTAGTCCATTCAGTTGGTATTCCTAAATTTAGCCTTTCGGGGTTATTTTTTAGGGGTTCAACAGCATGGCGACTCCGCTGGGGAGCAATAAAGGTTTTGACCATAAAGGTTTCCAATTATTTGCAACTAGCATGCTTAATTTATTTTGCTTTATTATATCTGTTTGTTTGTGTGCCACGAAAAGCATGTCACTACACCCTTATTTGTGCACATATAAACTGGCATTCCGTTCATATTTCCCCCACTCCTGGGAACCTCTTGCATTCTCACTCAAATATCCACGAGGTGCGCCTATGCACACCCGCACCTTCTTCCACTAAAGAACCCTATGACGAGTTGGTACACCGGCGGTTGTCGTGGGAGTAATTCGACTGCGAGGCCGCTTGCCACTCACCTGTTAGCCTCAACCGTTAACCCACTCTTAGACGGAGCTTTAGGAGAATGCATGAATTTACACCTTAGTCTGGACCCGGTCCTTGGTACCGCCTCCATAGTTAGGAAACCGCCCTTACGTCAGCGGGTTCTGGAAATCCAACGACAATACATATTATGTGCTATGTGATAACGAATCCTCAGTCCTAGCCATGTTTTGAGCATACTCAGATTTAGAATTTTGTCTTCCATTTTGTCTTTTAGGTTAAAAATGGAAGAATTTAGCAGAATCTATATGGTCATAGCAGTCCACGGAGAATTTGACATCATAGTGCAGAATTTTGTGAACAAAACAGAATTGTAGTCCGGGGAAAGTTAGGCAGATTTGGTTGGTTTATGTTTTGGAGATGTCCTTGTGTAGTGAGATCTAAGAGGCGAAGCCCCTGGTGTCTTTAAAAGGATCAGTGGGGTCCCTCTCGTGAATGGCTTTGCATGTGTGCAGCCCTATGCTGACTGTCCAGCTGCATTCATGATAATTGAAGTATACTTGTCGCATACTAGGAGAGTGAAGCCCCTATGTCTATAAACGACCAATGGGGTCCCTCATTAAAGACCAGTGCGGTCTTGGATACCTAGGAAACTGAGAGGCTTGATTAAAGCCGAGGACCAGTGAGGAGCCCTATGAACAAGGTTTGTGAGCCTTGCAAAACCTACGAAGCTGAGAGGCTTGTCCAAAGCCAAGGACCAGTGAGGTTTTATTTGTAAAAGGTCAATTGGAACCTTTTATGATTTGCAGTCTGGTATTGTGAAAGCAGTTGGAAATCTAACCCCCGGATGTTGTAAAATAATTGGGAGTTGTGCCTGGAGGAGTGTGGATGTTTGCAAAAGGTATGGAGGATTGTTTCAGGTTTAGGCATCTGGGTTTAAAATTTGGTGCAGATGTTGTGGAGAGCCTGAGCTGTGTTGGAATTTCGAGTTGACACCAACTTTTGGAAGTTAGTTGGGATAACGGAATTGCAGTGGCAAGACGGAGAGATGATTGTCATCAATTATTATTATTATTTATTGCTTACTCTAAATCTGAATTGCTCAGAACTGGCATGAACTATTTTTCGGTACCACTTATTTGCGCGATTAGGCTTAGCTCTAGCACAAAGAGGTACCTTACAGGGTAGGACGCGTTTGCATATTTATTTACGCTCAACTACTTGTGATTGTCACATGTTAATTGCTTGCCTTGCTTTATTTGCTCAAAATGCGTTAAATACTAGATGTTGCTTGCTTGTGTGCAATCTTATGAATGACATGCAAACTAACATAGTTACCCTTTGAGGTTTCTTTGTTTTGTTTATTTCTCTAGCAGAAGTTTGATTTGTAAAGTGATTGACCATGCAAATCACGCAAGATTCAAGATCTGATTGATGGTAGACACTCTAGCTCGTGAACGATGCAGTACCAGAAGCTAATGGCATTGTTTGAAAGAACTTGGAGATTGAATTTAGTAGCATTATTTTCAATTTTAATTCAGATTGAGGCCCTGAGTTGCATTGTGCTTTAAAGCTTATGTTAATCTGAATCAACTCATTTTGAATTTATGAAAGTTGAAATAAAATACATCGCATTCTTATTATATTATTTACGCTTGCGTTTATTTCTGTTTCAAAATTAAAATTGATAAACCTGCCAAAGCTTTGTTTGTGACGTATGGCAAAGCAACTGAACAGTTTGAAAGCGATGCACTGAAAAGTTATTGTCTGTGCTCTTTGGATATCGCACTACTGTTGGAACTTCAACTGGGACAGCTTTTATTTGTTGGTATATGGCGTTGAAGCAGTTGTTATTCGCATAAATGAAATTTCCTCCTTTGAGAATCCTTCAAGAAGATCATTGGAAAGATGCAGAATGCGTAAAGAGTATTTAATGCTTGCTGATAAGACGCAGTCCATATGGAATTTAGCAAGAAATTCAAGTGGATGGACTATTAAACCGGGGCAATTTACATGCAGAACTATGCACAGTCTGATTCCCAAGGAGGGATACGTAGGCTCCCCCATCGGGCTCGACCCTTTAGCATTTAAATTTTCATTTTTCCCCAAGAAGGACAACTGGGGCATTTTGCAAAACAAGTTGGAGATGCGAAAGATAATAACTGGGGCAGAATTTTGCAAGAAGCAGCATTGGTTATTAAAGATGAATTGGCAGGAACTCTGTAATCGGCTAAGCGAACAGTGCAAAGTCTAAGACAAAGGACGTTCAGTTTGTTTTAAAATATGTTACAAGTTGAAGTCAAGGCAAAATTTTCAAAATGCATCTTTGACTTCATTTGCATGCTTATTTCACTTGCTATGTTGCATTAAAATATTTTATCTTACCTCTATTTTTCAAAAGTCTCTGCTATTTGAGTTCATGAGCCAAGTTTCTGAACGCAATTCGCAAATCCAAGTCCAACGAAGACAAGGAAGCAGCAGGAGCCGCAAGTTCAAGACCAAGTCAGCGCAAATACGCTCCCCCTCCTTTCCAAAACTAACAATTTTTCTTTGAGTGCAGGAATTTTTAAAGCAATAAGACGAGGAAACTAGAAATTATCAATTCCTCACAGATAATTTGTCATACACATTGAACAATGTTGCCGAGATAACTTACCGAGATTGGAGGCGTTATCTGACCCATTGCATATGCAAAAATGATCTTATTTCTCTCTCTATTTCTGCCCTTGCAAAATCAAAACTTCATTGCTTTATTGAAAACTTTACTTCACACTTTGCAGGAATTAAGCATTAACTCAGTTTTTCTCAAGGACAACACTCAACTCTTTATGGCTTCACCAAACATAAGCCGGACGGCTTAAACTCTCACTTTATATCTCCTTTATCTTTGACATTTTCCTGTTTATATGCATCTAATGAAAACTTTATTTTGCAGGTTATTCTACCATTTATTTTACAAGTACCAACATCAAGTCTATTGGTGACAACCGAAGATGTTTACTTATGAAGTCTACCGTATACAATCGGAGACATTATTTGGAAGTCTACCGTAAACAATCGGAGACATCACATTTACCAAGTCTACCGTAGACAATCGGAGACGTGGTTCTTTATCAAGTCTATCGTATACAATCGAAGATATTATTATTGAAGCCTATCATAGACAATCGAAGGCCTTATCATTTCAAGCCTACCATAGACAATTGGAGGCCCTATTATGAAGCCTATCGTAAACAATCAGAGACATCACATTTACCAAGTCTACCATAGACAATCGGAGGCGTGGTTCTTTATCAAGTTTATCGTATACAATCAAAGACATTATTATTGAAGCCTATCGTAGACAATCGAAGGCCTTATCATTTGAAGCCTACCATAGACAATTGGAGGCCTTATTTATGAAGTCTACCGTAAACAATCGGAGACATCATATTTACCAAGTCTACCGTAGACAATCGGAGGCGTGGTTCTTTATCAAGTCTATCGTATACAATCGAAGACATTATTATTGAAGCCTATCGTAGACAATTGAAGGCCTTATCATTTGAAGCCTACCATAGACAATTGGAAGCCTTATTATCAAGTCTATCGTGAGCAAGCGAAGACATCATTATCATTTGAAGCCTACCATAAGCAATTGGAGGCATTATTCTGTAGCCTATCATAGACAATTGAAGGTGCTTTTGTTATTGATCCTACCGTAAGCAATCAGGGGTCTTATTATCAAGTCTATCGTGAGCAAGCGAAGACATCATTATCATTTGAAGCCTACCATAAGCAATTGGAGGCATTGTTCTGAAGCCTATCGTAGAGATTCGAAGGCGCTTTCATTGTTGATCCTACCATAAGCAATCGGGGGTCTTATTATCAAGTCTATCGTGAACAAGCAAAGACATCATTATCATTTCAAGCCTACCATAAATAATTGGAGGCATTATTATGAAGCTTATCATAGAAAATCAAAGGGCGCTATTGTTATGGAGCCCACTGTAGGCTCGATCATGATTTATGACCGAAAGGCGGCATTTCTATCTCTTATAATTCTTGTAAATTTTAAACATATCCGTTTCAGTTCTATTTCTCTTTAAGAGAGCACTTACTAAAATTTCATTGTTGTGATTTGCAGATATTGCTAAATTTGGAGAAGTACCTGCTTTAATGAGCTTTATGTCTTTTGCTTTACTTTAATTTTGTTTGTTTAGTTCGTCTTGTAGATGAACATCCCGGGTCCTTCCACCCACAAATAGGATATCTTCGGGTCCTTCCACCCACAAATAGGATATCTTCGGGTCCTTCCACCCACAAATAGGAAATCTCGGGTACTTCCACCCACAAATAGGATATCTCAGGTCCTTCCACCCACAAATAGGATATTTGAGGTTCTTCCACCCACAGATAGGATATCTTGGGTTCTTCCACCTACAAATCGGATATCTCGGGTTCTTCCATCTACAAATAGAATATCTCGGGTTTCTACACCCACAAATAGGATGTGCAGTTTTCTTTCAAGTAGATGATAGCGAAAGACAAGTCGGCTGAAGCACCACTTTCGGAGTGTTTCGCGATGTCGGTTGTCTTGTAATATTGGCATGTTATATTTGAAGTAGATTGATAGTCTAAGACAAGTCGGCTGAAGCACCACTTTCGGAGTGTTTCGCGATGTCGGCTGTCTTGGAACATTGGCATATTATATTTGAAGTAGATGATAAAAATAGACAATTCGACTTGGGACATTATGTCTCATTAGTCGACTTACCGTATGAAAGCATCGCATTCTACAATTCATTCTCGCTTTACTTATTGTCTTACTTTATTGTTTCAGAATAATGATCAGCCTAGAAGTTTTTCGGGCGGAGCACCTCGT
The DNA here is from genome assembly GCA_037355625.1 of Petunia x hybrida. NCBI lineage: Eukaryota > Viridiplantae > Streptophyta > Magnoliopsida > Solanales > Solanaceae > Petunia > Petunia x hybrida. The sequence goes on from JBBBVM010000338.1 coordinate 291,966, forward strand.
CAGTTGATTGAAGGAAGAGCTTTTGATGATATCACCACCCGTATTTACAATTTTTGTTATCGCTTTATTTATTTCTTATTCCAATTATTATAGTTTATTAGCAGTTGCTCGCTTACCGTTTGCCGAGATTGTTACAGAATTGCAGTACCGCAGCAGCATTTGGAGCATAACGTGGAAATTTTTCTTAGCATTGAACTGGGACAATCAGTTATATGAGCTAGACTCGTCAACGAAGACCTGAAGAATCGCACCCGCATAAGTCATCATTCCTAGATGTAAGTCTCTTGTTAACCCTGAGTCTGAGGTTTGAGATTGAAGACAAGATAGCTCGGATATCGAGATGCAGTGGAAGCTATGTTCGTGTAAACCCCTCTTTATGGGTGTGTCATTGACCACATCTTCAAAACTTGGGTGATTAGAAGCCTCTTTTCCCACGCTTGAGTAGTCGTTACTATCTCGTCTTTGATTTTCAAATCGCATTGAACTACATATGGCCTGATTCTCTTTCAGCCCGAGATATGTAGGCAACTCAGAAACCGGAGCTCGGCCATGTCCATAAGCCTCGCATTTTGATCCCAGGAATCAGAGTCTTGGCTTTATCGTGACAAAATTGGCTTTCACGTCAACTTTCTTTACCCTGAAAACTCTTTCATCCTTTTCCGGGTAAAGAGCGGCAGATGTTGACACCCAATTTTGTCCCAGATTTTAATCAAATGTATAATTATTTTAAATTAAGTTCAATTTTGAAATTGCAAGTAAATAGCTAATTTTAAAAGAGAAATGGCCAAAATCACAAGTCATCCCTTCATTTGCGGCCTACTATGTAATTCTTCGTTTAATTTAATTGGAGGCTATATGGGTTATTAGACCTAAACTCAGTCTATTTGTGCAAACACCTCTACATATATATACATACTAAATCTACAAAACCCTAGCCTCTGACCCTCACTATTCATCATCTTCCACACGACACATACACCATACCAAAAAAAATCAGATCTAGGACACCTCCATACAAATATACCACCAAAAACATCCAAACACCATTAAAAATCCCATCACAGCCTCAGCTTCACCTTACCACCACCACTAATCCAAGGCAGAAATAGGGAGATCGAGATTGGCGGAGGAAATTGAATCAGATCGGGACAGGGGTTGGGATATAGGGCAGCGCCGCCACCACCGGAAAATTCGATGACGGCGAGCCCCCTTTTCTCCTTTTTTTCTCTTTCATTTTTTTTTGACGATTCTTGACTGAACCGAGTCGAAAAGGGAATCGGAGTTGGGAGTTGGAAAACAGGATGTGGTGAATAATCTCCACCATTGTTGGCGCTGATGGTGTCGCTGTTCACATTGATTTCAGTCACTCTTGCTCTTTTGTTTGTTTGTCACAGAAATCCATAGAAGGGTCGCAGCGGCGCCGCGGTGTCCTTCACCGGAAAACATGGCCGGCGGTCGCTCCTCTTCTCTGCTCCGTGGATGCCTTGTTCACGGGATCTATTGAGTTTTGACTATGGTGTTTTGCTTATTTTTTGGTTCCCTATACGATAATGGTGTCAAACTTTGCCCTTGACATTTCTTTGACTCTTGTGGGATACCAGTTGAAATTCTTATACTTCACAGATGATTATTTGGCCACTGCTATGGCCTTGACTCTATTGTGGTTTTATAATCTGTGTTTCTCAATTGATATTAGCCTAAATTGCGACGATTTGTCTGTTATTGTTACTGATGTTTGTCTCTTTGGCCAAAAGTGTCGATGGTTACTGGGCTTAACTGATTAGTTGTGCGTTTTGACTGGTTCTGCTAATTTTTTGTTGGGTTTTGCAGATTCATTTGGCTACATCGTTACCTTGGGCGTTGCTATGCCTGATTTAGCATTAATATGGACATCTTGAACATACATTGCACTTAATATTGAACAGATGCTACGCGCTGTGGGACCCATTGGACATTAAGCGGATATTGGTTTGAATAAAGCCTATGGAATATAATTTATTTGAGGTTACGGACTGATTTGAAACGGATACTACACGGCCAATAACGTTTAGAGGCCAAAATAAGTCTCGTCCCGCATACACATTGTCCCTTGTCCATACGAATAAATAGGCGATGATGAATGTATGAATTTAATGCAAAGCAAGTCAAATACAGTAGTGGGTTTGGTACTTGGCATGGCAACCGGCCCGGGCTCCGTGTTTGAAGCCGTACCAACATCCCGAGCCTCTACTCGATACGCCATACAAACCTATGCCTAAATTTTACAAAATAAAACTCCATTACTATTGTTATATTATTATTATATATTATATATTTTATCATTATTATTACTTTATTATTATTATTATTATTTTATTTTCATTGGTTATTACACTTTATTATCGTACTAATCTAATTTCATTTTCATATTTTTTGCGAGGTACATTTTGACACGAACAATTTGGGGACGAGTTTGGCTAACTTACAAATGTGGATATGCATTGACTTGGAGTCATTTGGGATCGAGTTCAGGCTCAAGCATTCAAGACAATGAGACATTAAAAATTTTAGAAAATTCAAGGCTCCCGCGAGTCGATCAATTTTTCGGGTTCTATCTTTAACTTTGCCTTACTTTCCTTAGGGATATTTATGTAAATAAATGTGTAAAATATTTTATTTATCAATAATATTTGATTGTTTGTAGATTGCTTTACTTTATTTTCATTACCTTTTATTTTGAAGTCGTTATTTAGTTTATTGCAAATTGTGGCCATCTTAGCAAATGCGTGCAAGTAAAAAAAAAATTTGCAAATAAGCTTTTATTCGATTAATTATTATTATTATTATTATTACTATTATTATTTACTACTATTTTTAAATAATTCTTTCGCAAGAAAAGCGCACTTGTAAATATTTGGAAACCTGTCGGATTAACCGTTGTTAACGGAATTTCGAAAGTGCCTTAAAAACTTTCTTTCGAAATTAACAAAACCTCTTACTCTAGAATCAGTCTAAAAAATGGAGTTTTTGCACGCATTTGTTAATTTGGTTCCCTGTTTTCCTTAAATTGGGTGACGACTCCAAAAAAAAAAAAAAAAAACTCCAAAAGAGTTAGTTTATTCAGTTGATATTCCTAAATTTAGCCTTTTGGGGTTATTTTTTAGGGGTTCAACAAGGCCGATGCCACCTCGGAAGCAAAAATGCGAGTGTAAATAAAAGCCAAAGGATTGAGAGCTCGAGGTTAACCACTGAGGTCGAGGGGCTGTTTTTTTTTTTTTTTTTTGGTAAAGTGTAGTTCGAGGGGCTGTTGATACACAATTTTGTCTCTCCTTTTCCTACAATTGGCTCTGTTTAACCTAAAGGTGCAATATTGACTATTTGTGCATAATTTGCATTATAAGGCATGCATTTACGTGTGTCATCCTCCACTTAGATATTACATACTTAAATGTGTCTATATTATGTAATTTTGCATCATTTAGGCTATTTTTCAAAACTATGATTGTTTATGCAATTTAGTGCATTTAATAAATATTTGTGGCTATTTATACTTAGATAATTAATTTTGACTTCGATTATTTTTATATGTGCATCTTTCGTATGTGTATATAGAGTATATATTTATATTCATGTAGCACCTTTAGTTAAATATTTGACCAATTAAAATAATATTCAAATCAATTTTCTTACTATTCCACATTCACTTTCAAATTCAAATTCTTTTAAATAATTTTTCAATCCATTTTCATTCTTCTTTTGTTAAAATCTCCTATCTTGAACCTAGACAAAATATGGTCTAGATACATTCCTGAATCTTCCATATTAATTCATCCACAATCATCTCCCAAATCGAATTTAGTCAAAAGGTAGTCTAGATATAATTTCTCAATCTCTCTCCCATCTCCCCTAATCTCTCCAATCCCTCAAATCTCTCCTTAATCCACTCTCATACAATCAACATATACACTCAACGTATCTATCCTACTTTTGATACCAAGTACATCACACAATATCTCTTCCATGATCCTTCAATCTCTCCCTAATCTCTTTTCTTCCTAATTTTATGTCGCCCTCTTCCCACTTTCGAGTCTACATAATTATTACTACCTAAAAGAAATATCTCCTCATCAAAATCCCTTGATTCACTCTCATTCAAAATCCCTTCAATTAAGCTCCAACCCTCCCCCCAATATCTCTCCCCAAAATCACTCAAAATCAAAGATCCCCAAAAATCATGCAGTCAATATTTTCCTACTATTATTAATACCCTATTTCTCTACTGTAAATTCAACTCAATTCTCACCATGGAGGACACACAATTTCTCTCTACTTCTCCCTTGTCAAGACACCTCTATATCCCTTCTCTACACAAGTTTTTCTCGATTCCTCTCATCTATCATACCTTTCTCATCTCTCATCCCTCAGAACTCAATTCTCATAGCCTAACACCTCATTCTCATGTCAAAGCATTTTGTATAATTTAAATTTCTTTGAAGACAACACTACAAATTCCAAAAATTATTGTAACATCAAACCGAATTTTGCGATTGGTAAATGACAAAGTATCACTGCTTTTCTTTGAATCTTGAAAGGTATGTTTCTCATCTAGTCTTGAATTATGACTCAATTTTATTGTAGTATTTTTAATTTTGTTTGACAGTCGGCCTAATATTTGAATATTCTTTGAATACATAATCATGTTGTTGTGGAGACTATATCACTAACATATTATCTTGGGTTAGCTAAGTTTTATGCTTCTGAAGTATACATCTTGATAAGTATCTTAAATTATTGTGCTAAAGAAAAAGTAGTCATACTTACAGAATTTATTAAGTACTACGCCATTTTGATTTAACATTTTTAGATGGCATCGTATGACTCTCTCTTTTAAGATAATAGATCCTTGTAAAACAGGTATATGCACTTGTGTTTTCATAAAAAAATTTTTTAATATGTACTATTTTATTTCTAATCAATCCGGGACACTTCCTAATTCTGAAACTAGACCATATTTGCAAGTCAAAATTTCAAGGTTTATTACAAAGTTGACAGTTTTTGCAAAGTAATTATATCTGGAAAGCTGCGAATGATTTTCTGATAGGCTTCAAGTGCAACTTAATTTTAAAGCTAACATATTTCTGCAAATCTGATGTCTTGAAACGTAGCAATAGCTTGAAAGTTGTTAACTTCTATTACTTTCATTAATTTGGAGGCTTATTCTTTTAAAATCTTTTGAAAAATGTTTTACTTGTTACATTACCATTCTTAGTACCCTATTCCTCTACTATAAATACAACTCAATTCTCGCCATGGAGGATACACAATTTCTCTCTACTTCTCCATTATCAAGACACCTCTATATCCCTTCTCTACACAAGGTTTTTCTCTATTCCTCTCATCTATCATACCTTTCCCATCTCTCATACCTCAGAACTCAATTCTCATAGCCTAACACCTCATTCTCATGTCAAAGCATTTTGTATAATTTAAATTTATTCGAAGACAACTCTGCAAATTCCAAAAATTATTGTAACATAAAACCGGACTTTGCGATTGGTAAGTGACAAAGTATCACTGCTTTTCTTTGAATCTTGAAAGGTATGTTTCTCATATATTCTTGAATTATGACTCAATTTTATTGTAGTATTTTTAATTTTGTTTGACAGTCGGCCTTATATGTGAATATTCTTTGAATACATAATCATATTGTTGTGGAGACTATATCACTAACATATTATCTTGGGTTAGCAAAGTTTTATGCTTTTGAAGTATACATCTTGATAAGTATCTTAAATTATTGTGCTAAAGAAAAAGTAGTCATGCTTACAGAATTTATTAAGTACTATTCCATTTTGATTTAATATTTTTAGATGGCATCGTATGACTCTCTTTTTTAAGATAATAGATCCTTGTAAAACAGGTATATGCACTTGTGATTTCATAAAAATTTATCTTTTTATTACATGTCATGTTTTATTTTTAATCAACCCGGGACACTTCCTAGTTCTGAAACTGGACCATATTTGCAAGTCAAAATTTGAAGGTTTGTTACAAAGTTGACAGTTTTTGCAAAGTAATTATATCTGGAAAGCTGCGAATGATTTTTTGAAAGGCTTCAAGTGCAACTTAGTTTTAAAGCTAGTATATTTCTGCAATTCTGAAGTCTTGAAACATAACAGTAGCTTGAAAGTTGTTAACTTCTATCACTTTTATTAATATGCAGGCTTATTCTTTTAAAACCTTTTGAAAATTATTTTACTTGTTACAATTTTGTTTGCTCTGCATGACCGTATATCGTTTTGACGCCTAGTTGGAGTCTAGCTATGTGGCACCAAACATATTTAGGGTGTCTAGATATTTTTAATTTAGTAGTGTCCCACAAGCCTCCAGGACTTTAAGTTGGGGACGTTAGCAAAACCTTTTAAGACGTTTTAAAATATTAGAAAGCGCTCTAGTTAAATACTTAGAAAGGATATGGGGTTAAGGGTAAATAAAGCCCACGGATATGATGGAAATGACCCAAGCTATATACGATAGTGGATTCTGAAACCATCTTCTCCGATAAAAGCTGGGTTCTGATCCGAATAGGATAATAAAACCTAGGGCTATTCCTCAAGTAGGTTAATTAGCTATTTTAGTCTAAATGTTTCAATTTATTGTTATATGTACAATACTTTTCATATATGAGCTTATTTTTCCAAAACTATTTAAACTGCCTATTGCCCATTTTACCTCATATAACCTATCTTTGAATTTTATTTCAAAATTGTCCCTATTTTACTCAGTTCTACTTATTGGCATATCATAATCCTTTGTATATTTTATTTAACTTTTGTCCCTTTATGGTTAAAATTACATACTTAAACCCAATTATAGAAATCGGCCGGGATCCACATTTAGTGGAACTTAGGAGGTGCCTAACCCCTTCTTTCTAGGTTATTTCGAACACTTACCCGAATCTCTCATTCGTAGACCAACCCGAAGTTATTCTTCATATTGAATTAGAAATGCTTTTAGGTGACCTAATACGCCTAGGAAATTTATTAGGTGGCGACTCCAAAACTCTAACTCCAAAGGAGTTAACCCAAGTCGGAAACCACTTTTTCTCCGGGTGCGCTGTTCGGGAGGAAGGTAAAAGTAGGGTGCGACAGAATGGCGACTCCGGTGGGGATTTTATGTTGTAATCATTACGATTTTTATGATTGGGTTTAATTTATTACTTCTATTATTTTTGTTACCGGACTAACGCATTTTCTATTTTTATTTTCTTTAATAATTATTTTATTTTGGATAATCTTTAATTGTTATTTATATTTTATTTAATTATATGTATTTTATAATTGTCATTCTGTTCATACATTCTTCCACTTCTGAAAAATTCGCACTTTCACACACAAAGAGTGATTGCGTGAAACTCACGGTCGTTCCCTTACCAAAACACCTTTTAAGAAAGATGTGCAAAAATAGTCAACTAGCGAATCTATTGACAATTTGTGCACTTTCCACTTCCAAATTGTCTGTTTGAAAGAACCTTGTCTAGTCAGGCCAACTCTTAGGGAAGATTCTGTTTAGGGATCATTCATCATGTCATATATAGGACCATTTTGACTTCAGCTTGTGTCTAAGTCGATTAGTTCACCATATTTAAATGAACCAAACGGGTTTTCGACCCTAAGAGATGTTTAAATGTGTTACGTATGAATTTATTTAAAATTGAATGTGTCTAATGTAGACTATTTGTTCTAAAAAATGTCTGGATCATCTAATTGTTTATTTTGGTCGCAAGTTGTCGCAAGTTGTCACAAGTCACGAATATTTAGACTTTAAATTAATTTTTTTCTACTTTTATGTAACCAAATCACTTATTTATTTCTATTTGCCTATAAAAAAATCGTTATTTCTACATTTGTACAACAAAATCAATCATTTTATAAAATTATTTTTTGTGCATTTTGGGCTATGAGAACAATTGGGATGACGCATGTTACACGTTCAATTTAAATACCATACTCAAACTTAGGAAGACTTAACATCTGTGGCATGTTAAAGTCCATTAGCCAACTCCGTCCAAAAGCGTCATCAAATGACGTCTATCATACATGTTATGTGTGTTTCTCTCGTTAGGCCTACCTCTGGCACAAAAGAGGTCCCTTGCATTATAGAACGTGATATATTTTGCATCTTACAATTATTATCTTGGCACTGACTTATTGTTTTCATGTGAAAGTTTTACTCCCGCTCCTGAGATTGACTTGTGCATTCTAGCCGAGCATCAGTACCAGACGAGATCTAGAGGCCCAATTACAACTCCTTCCCCCTCACAAACTAGAAGAAAAGGAAAACGAAACATCATGCATTGAGCTGAATAACGCTGCTCTTAGTGACAATAACATTGGGACTAGTGGGACACCCCGCAAGCTTGCTCCGGTCGGGTATGATGAACATGTTGCTGCTTTAGAAATTATTGAACTAGAAGAGAAACTGACAATGGCCAGTTTACTCATTGTTAACTCCGCCCATTCAGAGGAACCAGTCGATCCAAGTGGTTCAGCCTGCCCTAATGGAAAATACCCTATACACCTAACAGATCCATCCGCTATCCACCAAACAGCACCACCGGCCACATACCAAACAGCACTATCGACCACATACCAAACAGCACCACCGACGACATACCAAACAACACTACCTCCTACTTACCAAACATCACCACCCGTCATCTACCAAATCGCACCAACCACCACATACCAAGCACCACCCCCTATCAAGCACTACCAGCTGCTTATCAAGCACCACTCCCTGCATATCCTACTTACCCAAACACAAATTTACCTTACATTAATATCACAAATCTGTGACCTTACAATCCCATGTTCATTACTGAAACTAAACAACTCACTTCGCCTGTTAAAGACATGAAAATTATGAATGGGCGGAAGATGAAGAAAGGGTAGCTAATGATGATGGGACAAAAGAGAAAGTTCGTAAGCTGGAGGCAGCCTTTAAGAAGTTTGAGTTAGGCAAGACCACTAAAGGATTAAATTATGAAGACTTGTGCATCTATCCTACTCTGAAATTGCCAGACAAATACAAAATACCAAAGTTCGACCTGTACAATGGCACTCGAGACCCTATGGCGAATCTAAGAACATATTGTGACAAGTTGATTGGAGCAGGAAAAGATGAGAAAGTACGAGTGAAGCTGTTCAGTCGAAGCTTGACTGGAGAAGCATTAAGTTGGTTCTCAAAGCAGAAACCAGGCACATGGCTCGGTTGGGAAGATATGACAGCAGACTTTTTTGAGAGATTTGGGTACAATACCGAAATAGTACCAGATCGTTTCTACCTGGAAAAGTTGAAAAATAAACCCATAGAGACGTTTTGAGAATATGCTACTAGGTGGAGAGCAGAAGCTGCCAAGGTGCAACCCGCTATGGATGAGAAGGAAATAGTTAACATATTCATTCGCATACAAGAGGATGTCTATTACGACAATTTGTTGCATATGAAGAACCAAAAGTTTGCAGATGTAGTGTCGATGGGAGATGACGCAGAAGAAGGATTAAAAAGTGGAAAGATTCTTAGCTTAGCTGCGTTACAAGCAACTAACAAGGCTATCCAGTCTGGAAATGTGAGCCTCTCCAAAAAGAAGAAAGATGAAGTCTTTTTTCCTGCAACCATTCAAGACCCTGCTTTCAACTACTATTATCAAACACCGCCACCATTCTATCCCTACCTTGCATACCACCTGAAAATTCCGTTTATAACACTCATCCCATTCGACCTATTTTCCACACCCCAGCACCAAGTCGTCCACCATACCAGCAAAACTCTCAACCCAACTACTGAAATGCACCACAATACCCTCATAGGCCTCGCCCTAATACAAGTCAAAGACCCAAAAGAAACTATACTCCATTAGCTGAATCTCGCACCCAATTGTTCGAGAGATTATAAGTTGCCGAGCTTATTGTCCAGATACCTCAAAAGATGCTAGACAATCCTTCACCATACTTTGATTACGGCAAAAGGTGTGCATACCACTCAAGTGGACCAGGGCATGAGACAGAGAAATATGTTGCATTGAGAGATAAGATTCAAGACCTAATAGATGAAATGGTCATTCATTTGAAGACGCAAAATGTGCACAATAGCCCACTACCCAATCATGGAGATGAGAAGGGGAATATGATTGACTTCAGCGAAGAATGCAATCTAGAAGGTACAATCATAAAAGCAAAAATAGTGTTTGATGAATACAAGTTTGGCATAGGGTACATCTTGGTTTGCAAAGGAAAAAGTACTACAAAGGACACAAGAGGTTATCATTCACTAGAGCAGTTTATTCTAACTCTGAGACAAGCATCCATCTTTTCAAGCTACATGAAAACTCTCGAGGGTGGAGGACTTTCCAAGGATGTTCAGGATAAAGAAGATGAGCTGACCAGTCTAAAGGAGCTATTCATGGAAGAATATGATACAGTTCCCAAAAAGCATACTGAGGCCCTGAACATCCTAGAAGCTGAAACTGGAGTTATGCCGAACAACTGAATCTGCAGCACATTCTGAGCATGCCGAGAAACTTAGTGGAGTTGGAGCATTAGTTGTTTTCTTAAATAAAACACGACTACTAGTCGTTAGCTTTTGATTTCTTTATTTTCCAACTTTGTTGCATTATCATTTCCATTCGAAGACTGCTTCTCGAGTCCAATAATAAAAGCATTTCCTACTTTTCATTTTTGAGTATGCATCATTCGCTATCCGCTAAATCATTTTAGTTCCATTGAATCTATGACTGCGATGCGAGAGAGCAGTCCAAAACGACGAGTACATGCCAGGCTATGATGATTCGAAAATGGACATTTAAGGAACTTCATAAAAAATCGCAGAAATCTTATAGCAGACAACTGAGGCAAGAGCATATTGGGTAAGGTGACTTACAATTCAAGGCGAAACAATAGAATACATATAAGAAACAGAACTAGACAATCCCAAGCATACTAGAGCAAGTGACGTTCATGGATACCAAAGTATGAACACAACAAGCAATAGAATGGCAAAGGCATTTACCAAGGAAGTTAGGACAAGACAGTTGACCCTAAAATAGATAGAGACAAAGCAAGATCCTTATGTCATGCACAATATTGATAAGAGGAGCATTAATATCGACAAAGATGGATCGCGAAGTGCAACCAAAACCCCTTTACTCAGACACAATCAAGATATACTATAAATCAAAGTCATGCAATTTGAACTACGTAGCGAGCTAATTCCTAAGAGAGGATACGTATGCAGCCTACTCAAGGCACGGTCACGTCATAAGAGAGTTTTATTAGATATTAGGACAGAATTTTTTGAGTTTCCCTCAAAAAATTCAAAGAATACATCGCAACACACTAGGACAGTATTTTTGAGGGACCTCAAAAATTCAAGGAAAATACAAGCAACACACTGGGACAGAAATTTTTAGGTTCCCTCAAAATTGCAAAATGGATGAACTTTGGGGAGAAAATGGATAGAGAAGAGATCATGTCCAAACAGCACGTCACAGTCTATGATTCAATGGAACGAATTTGCATTACTATTTAAAAAATGATTTTCACAAAATATATGCATATCCCCTTTCCTTATCCCTATTGCTCACAGCTCAACTAAGGTTCGACGTTCGAAAAGAGACATTACAAGGAAGAAATTATGCAAGATGCAATAATAGAGCACAACACAATAAATGCGTAAGTCAACCTCCCCCAACAAACTCACAAATTTGCTTTGATTTGCAAGTTTACACAGGTACCGAGTATACCTAAAAACTCTTGCAAAGCAAAATTTATCAGATTATCGGAGCATAGAATCCGCGTTGATGGATATATAGGGTCCGCGTTTGTGGACATGACATGAATATCAAAGCATAGAATCCGCGTCGGTGGATATATATGGTCCGTGTTTGTGGACATGACATCAATTGAAGAAGCATAGAATCCGCATCGGTAGATATATAGGGTCCGCATTTGCAGACATGAAATCAATTGGAGAAGCATAGAATCCGCGTCGGTGAATATATAGGGTTCGTGTTTGTGGACATGACATCAATTTGAGAAGCATAGAACCTGCATCGGTGGATATATAGGGTTCACATTTGTGAACATGACGGCAATGACAACAGGGTAGGATTCGCGTTTGTAGGCATAGTTCGACAATTTGAAGCAAAGTAAGGTCCGCGTTTGTGGGAATAGTTCAACAATTGGAAGTAGAGTAAGGTCCGCATTGGTGGGAATTGTTTAGAAATTTAAAGCAAAGTAAGGTTCGCGTTTGATGCCATAGTTCGAAAATTCGAAATAGAGTAAGGTTCGCGTTTGTGGGCGTAGTTCGGAAATTTGAAGCAGCATAAGGTCCGCGTTTGTGGGTGTACTATTGAAGAAGCATATGATTCGCATCTATGAGGGTCTGCTTTTGTAGACAAGATGATAGTGAAAGCCTACTATCCATATTATACAGACAAAACAACTACTCAGCTTAACAGGGAAGTTTACTTTACCTTTATCTTTATTTCTATTTGCACTTATCTTGATTTTACTGCAGGGCAATCTCTGATCTCTCGACAAACCCCTGCGTCATTTCCCATACTCTCACGCTTGCTCTCCAAAAATCACTACCACACCCGAAATTGTGCAACCGCAAAACCTCAAATACATACTATGCACCATTCTGGAACACCATTCAAGAAGCCTAGTCATTTCGACAATGTCTTTGCTATACCCACAAACTATCTATTTTTCCGAGTTCCAGAGCGCTCAAACCTACATTTCCATACTCGCACCAATAATCTACCTAATTTTTCCTTGCCGATTGGATGTCAGTTTTGTGTTCCTTCCTATTCAGGCCTATCTGTGTCAATCGTGCGTGTTCTCATGCTTAATCGTGCCCATCTGTTTGAATCGTGCGCATTTATCATGCTTTACTTCCCAATATTCCCCAGTTTGGTCGAGACTATATTGAAGGCAAGATGACTCATTTATCGAGTTGTAGTGGAAACTATGTCCATATAAACTCCTCTTTATGGGTGTGTCGTGCACCACATATTCATAACTAGGATGATTACAAGCTTCTTTTTCCACGCTCGATCTATCGCTGTTACCTTGTCTTCGACAATGCCTCTGTTATATCCAACAGTCATATATCTCAGCAAATTTCAAAGTACATTCAAACGTAAACTTTGCGTACTCTGACAAGCTTGCTCTTGACACCTAAATCGTGCGTCATAAACATCTCACACATGCAACATACCATTCTAGAACTATACACGGCTTGATTCTCGTGAAACCCGAGATATGTAGGCAGCTTAGAAATTGGGGTTCGGTCAAAATACCCCCAAAACTCACATTCTACCCACTGTCGTGACAAAATTGGCTACTCAGTCAACTATCTTTGCCCAAAGATTCTTTCCATCATCCCTGGGCACAGAGAGACAGCTGTTGACACCCAATTTTATCCCTCCTTTTCCTACAATTGGCTATGTTTAACCTAAAGGTGCAATATTGACTATTAGTGCATAATTTGCATTAGTAGGGATGCATTTATGTGTGTCATCCTCTAGTTATATATTACATACTTAAATATGGCTTTATTACTTAATTTTACATCATTTAGTCTATTTGTCAAAACTATGATTGTTTGTGCAATTTAGTGCATTTAATAAATATTTGTGGCTATTTATACTTAGATAATTAATTTTGACTTTGATTATTTTTATATGTGCATCTTTCGTATGTGTATATAGAGTATATATTTATAATCATGTAGCACCTTTAGTTAAATATTTGACCAATTAAAATAATATTCAAATCAATTTTCTTACTATTCCACATTCACTTTCAAATTCAAATTCTTTTAAATAATTTTTCAATTCATTTTCCTTCTTCTTTTGTTAAAATCTCCTATCTTGAACCTAGACAAAATATGATCTAGATACATTCTTGAATCTTCCATATTAATTCACACACAATCATCTCCCAAATCAAACCTAGCCAAAAGGTAGTCTAGATACAATTTTTCAACCTCTCTCCCATCTCCCCTAATCTCTCCAATCCCTTAAATCTCTCCTTAATCTACTCTCATACAATCAGCATATACACTCAACGTATCAATCCTACTTTTGATACCAAGTACATCACACCCATATCTCTCCCAAGATCCTTCAATCTCTCTCTAATCTCTTTTCTTCCTAATTTTATGTCACCCTCTTCCCACTTTCAAGTCTACGTACATTATTACTACCTAAAGGAATTATCTCTTCATCATAATCCCTTGATTCACTCTCATTCAAAATCTCTTGATTCACTTTCATTCAAAATCCCTTTAATTAAGCTCCAAACCTCCCCCCAATCTCTCTCCCCAAAACCACTCAAAATTAAAGATCCCCACAAATCATGCAATCAATATTTTCCTACCATTCTTAGTACTTTATTCCTCTACCATAAATTCAACTAATTCTCACCATGGAGGACACACAATTTTTCTCTACTTCTCCCTTATCAAGACACCTCTATATCCCTTCTCTACACAAGTTTTTCTCTATTCCCCTCATCTATTATACCTTTCCCATCTCTCATCCCTCAGAACTCAATTCTCATAGCCTAACACCTCATTCTCATGTCAAAGCATTTTGTATAATTAAAATTTGTTCGAAGACAACTCTGCAAATTCTAAAAATTATTGTAACATCAAACCGGACTTTGCGATTGGTAAGTGACAAAGTATCACTGCTTTTCCTTGAATCTTGAAAGGTATGTTTCTCATCTAGTCTTGAATTATGACTCAATTTTATTGTAGTATTTTTAATTTTATTTGACAGTCGGCCTAATATTTGAATATTCTTTGAATACATAATCATGTTGTTGTGGAGACTATATCACTTACATATTATCTTGGGTTAGCTAAGTTTTATGCTTCTGAAGTATACATCTTGATAAGTATCTTAAATTATTGTACTTATAAAAAAGTAGTCATACTTACAGAATTTATTAAGTACTATTCCATTTTGATTTAACATTTTTAGATGGAATTGTATGACTGTGTCTTTTAAGATAATAGATCCTTGTAAAACAGGTATATGCACTTGTGTTTTCATAAAAATTTATTTTTTTAATACATGTCATGTTTTTTTTCTAATCAACCCGGGACACTTTCTAGTTCTGAAACTGGACCATATTTGCAAGTAAAAATTTGAAGGTTTGTTACAAAGTTGACAGTTTTTATAAAGTAATTATAGATGGAAAGCTGGGAATGATTTTTTGAAAAGCTTCAAGTGAAACTTTTTTTTAAAGCTAGCATATTTCTGCAAATCTGAAGTCTTGAAACGTAACAGTAGCTTGAAAGTTGTTAACTTCTATCACTTTTATTAATTTGGAGGCTTATTCTTTTAAAACCTTTTGAAAATTGTTTTACTTGTTATAATTTTATTTGCTCTGCATGACCGTATATCGTTTTGACGCCTAGTTGGAGTCTAGCTATGGGGCACCAAACATATTTAGGGTGTCTAGATATTTTTAATTTAGTAGTGTCCCACAATCCTCCGGGACTTTAAGTTGGGGACGTTAGCAAAATTTTTTAAGACGTTTTAAAATATTAGAAAGCGCTCTAGTTAAATACTTAAAAAGGGTATGGGGGTTAAGGGTTAATTAAGCCCCACAGATATGATGGAAATTACCCAAGCTATATACGATAGTGGATCCTGAAACTATCTTCTCTGATAAAAGCTGGGTTCTGATCCAAATAGGATAATAAAACCTAGGGCTATTCCTCAAGTAGGTTAATTAGCTATTTTAATCTAAATTTTGCAATTTATTGTTATATGTACAATACTATTCGTATATGAGCTTAGTTTTGCAAAAATATTTAAACTGTCTATTGCCCATTTTACCTCATATAATCTACCTTTGAATTTTATTTCAAAACAGTCCCTATTTTACTCAATTCTACTTATTGGTATATCATAATCCTTTTATATTTTATTTAACTTTTGTCCCTTTATGTTTAACATTACCTACTTAAACCCAATTATGGAAATCGGCCGGGAACCACATTTAGTGGAACTTAGGAGGTACCTAACCCTTTCCTTATAGGTTATTTCGAACACTTACCCGAATCTCTGATTAGTAGACCAACCCGGAGTTATTCTTCAAATTGAATTAGAAATGCTTTTAGGTGACCTAATACGCCTAGGAAATTTATTAGGTGGCGACTCCAAAACTCTACTCCAAATGAGTTAGCCCAAGTCGGAAACCACTTTTTTTCTAGGCGCACAGCCCGTGAGGAAGGTAAAAGTGGGGTGCGAAAGGGGCTTCGTGCCTAGCTGGATCGAGCCAATGCCAAATTTGCTGAGAATGCTCGACACTATCAAGATAGGATGGCCGAGAGCATACTTACAATAAAAGGATTGAAGGGCTAAGTGGAGAAGATTCCAGCGCTCGAAGCTGAAGTTGCTCGCCTTTGTGGCGAGTTGCAGCCTTAGAAGAGAAGGACAAAGCATCAGCTGTGCGAGCTGATTTGGACAAGAACTGGGCCGTGGTCCAAACTCGGATCAAGGCTCTCGAACAATGTAGTGTTGGGGAGATAGACTTGAGCGAGGAGATTACCAAGGCTAAGAACAATGTAGCCTAGGCCTAGGCTATCTTTGATGAGCTTCCCTCAAGTAAAGGCTCCAGCGATGACGACGCCAAAGATTGTGAAGAGGATGAAGAAAATAGAGATGGGGCCTCCGAGGGTAAAGAGGGTTCACCTCGGGATGACGATCCCGATGCTTAGTTGTTTCCTCTTCTTCTTCTTCTTCTTCTTCTTCTTCTTGTTCTTTTTTTTTTTTTTTTGCCATAGCCTCCGGCCTAAAATTGTAAATAACTTTTAAGGCCTTGGGGCTTGTTTTAATGAAATTTTATCTTTTGCTTTCAAGTATTAGTTTCATCTTGCTGAGAAGTACGACTGAACACTTAGAATATTTTTTGCTTGCAAGACTTTAACAAAATTTATAAAAATCGATGCTACCTTAGAACGGCGTCTCGTTCCCGTGCCGAGGCATGAATAGATTATCTTAATTGAACAATATAATTTCGGGAGTTAGATATTGATACAAAGAGATGTTGAACTAGGTTCATTTTAGTGATAAGTCGTAACTGGCGTTTACATAAAACCTAGTCGTGGTTGGACTTAGTCAAATTACTGAAATAGCCACTATCGGCCGATAAATAATATAAAGCTAGGCTAATCTTCGGGAGCCAATATTCGGTGTAAGATTGCTAGTCTTCGGATCGGCTTGCACTCCCCGATATGAGAGGCTTTGAGTCAAACTTGACTGCATACCGTCCCTTCCATCCCCCCCCCCAAGTGTTCGGGTGCGAGTAGTAAGGACCCGAGCACTGTACTCCATTCCCTCCGCTTCCTGAAAAGGTGAAGCAAAGAAAAATGGGGATTTAGTTGAATTATTCGACCTAAGCATTAGAGCGACTGCAGCTCAGCGTCGTAGGTGAAAATTTATTAGTATAGGGTAACATACCTCGGTGTCAGAAATAATACCACTTCAAATTAGAAACATGTCAATTTGAGGGTTCCAGCTTTCCTTTCATATCCTCCAACTGATAAGATCCTTTGCCAACGATCGCTTTGACCTGATAGGGTCCTTTCTAATTTGCAGCGAGCTTGCCAGCATTCTTTTCTTTGGTAGTTTGATTCGAGGCTTTCAGTACATAATCTCCAACTTTGAAAGCTATGAGTTCAGCCTTCCTGTTAAGGTAAGCCTCAATTTGTCACTTTTGACCTGTTAGTCGAACCAAAGCCATCTCCCTTCGGCCTTCAAGTAAATCTAATTTCAAGTGCATTGCTTGCTGATTTGACTCCTCGATAGCATAGGCGTACCGAAGACTGGGTTCACCAACCTCCACTGGAATTAAAGAGTCAATCCCTTAGTCAAAGGGAAATAGGGTTTCACCCGTACTATTCGTTTCAGTAGTGCACATTACCCATAACACCCCGAGCAACAAATCGGGCTATGGGCCTTTTGCTTCATCAAGCCTTTTCTTTATGTTTTTAATCATTACCCTATTCGAAGAATCTGCTTGACCATTTTCACTTGGATTATATGGGGTTGACACAATCCTCTTTATACCCCATTTATTGAAAAAATTTGTGGTATTCGAGCCGATAAACAGAGGGCCATTGTCACATGTTATCTCCCTTGGGACACCGAACCGACATATGATATTTTTCCAAATAAAAATAATTACTTCTTTTTGCCTAACTTGACCAAAAGACCCTGCTTCTACCCATTTAGTGAAGTAATCAGTAAGAACGTGGATAAATCGAACACCGCCCTTGGCTTTGGGGAGTGGCCTAATAATATCCATCCCCATTTAATAAAGGGCCACGGTGAAGTGACCGAATATAGAGGCTCGGCCTATTGATGAATCATTCGTGTATGTCGCTGGGACTTGCCACATATTTTCACAACGGCGTTAGCGTCCGCGCTGATATCTACCCATTAATAACCTGCCTGAAGAAATTTACGCATTAGAGCTTTTCCGCCCGAGTGGCTGCGACATTCACCCTCGTGCACTTCTCTCATTACGTACTTGATCTTCCCCGGACCTAAACACTTGACCATCGGGCCGCAATACAACACTGTCCCTAAATCATTGAATAGAAGACTGCTTGTGTTCTGAGCTTCTTGGCTTCTTTCTTATCCGCCGGTAGAGTCCCCGAGACTAGATAAGAAATAAACTTGGTACGCCAATCCCAAGTATTACTCACAGAGTTAGCCTCTAGCTTAATTCTTTCTGCAACAGATGTGAGGAGCCGAACGACCGAATCATTCCCCGAGTTCTCTTCTTTGATGGCAAAGCCTAGATTGGCTAAGGCGTCAGCCTTGACATTTTCCTCTCGAGGTACCTGTTTAACTTTCCACTCCTAAAATTTAGCAAAGATTTGTTGAGCTCGAGCTAAGAACCGTTGCATCCTGGGCTCTCGAGCCGAATAGTCCCCGAGTACTTGATTCACTATCAGCTGTAAATCACTTCTCAACTCGACTCTTTCTACTCCCATTTCAGTAGCCAGCTCCAACCCTGCTAAAGCAGCCACGTACTCGGCCTCATTGTTTGTCACGTTTTTAAACCTAATAGAATGCCTCACTCTTTTCCCTGTGGGAGCTACCGAGACTATATCGAGCCCCGAGCTCTTTGAATTAATAGCCTCATCAGTATAGAATGTCCAAACCCCAGAAGTTGGCCCCCTGACATTAAATTTTCCTTCTCCGCCTCAGGGAGTATCTTGGCGCTGAAATCAGGAACGAAGTCTACCAACACTTCGAACTTTATGGCTGAACAAGGCTGATAAGTGATGTCATATTCACTCAGCTCAACTGCCCACTTAGCCAGCCTTCCTGATAACTCAGGCTTATGCATTATATTTCTCAAAGGGAAGGTAGTAACTACGACTATCTGATGACATTGAAAATAAGGCCGAAGCTTTCGAGAAATAACAAATCAAGCAAGTGCTGATTTCTCTAAATGTGGGTACCTGGTTTCAGCATCGAGGAGTGTTTTGCTCACATAGTGTATTGGTTATTGTTTCCCATCCTCCTCTCGAGCCAGGACTGCACTCATAGACACTTCTGATACTGCCAAGAAGACCAACAACGTTTCTCCATCTTTTGGCTTGGCAAGCAACAATGCATTAGCCAAGTAGTGCTTCAATTCTTTCAACGCTTCTCTGCACTCCGGGGTCCATTCAAAGTCAGTGTTCTTCTTTAGAACTAAGAAGAATTTATGGCATCACTCGAAGGACCTCAAGATAAATCTACTCAAAGCAGCAATCCAACCAGTTAAGCGTTGAACTTCTTTAGTCCCCAGGAGTACCTCAGGTATTTCTTCAATAGCTCTGATTTTCTCAGGGTTCGCCTCGATGCCCCGCTCGGAGATGATGAATCCCAAAAATTTTCTTGAACCAATGTGAAAGGCACACTTTTTGGGGTTCAACTTCATGTTATACTGCCTTATGATGGCAAAAGCTTTCCTTAAGTGGTTAAGATGATCCTCTATCTGAACTGATTTCACTAGCATGTCATCTATATACACCTCCATTGATTTCTCAATGTAATCCTTAAACATGCGACACACTAACCTTTGGTATGTTGCCCTGGCATTTTTTAGGACGAAGGGCATCACTTTGTAGCAATACGTGCCTCGGTCAGTGATGAAAGAAGTCTTTTCTTCATCCTTTGGTTCCATCAAGATCTGGTTGTACCCCGAGTATGCATCCAAGAAGGTTAATAGCTTATGACCAGCTGTGGAGTCTATCAACCTATCCTCCATTTCCCGTTCTTCTTTGGCACGACCACAACATTAGCGAGCCATTTGGGGTATTTAACCTCTCTCACGAAGCCATTGTCCTGTAGCTTCTTCCTTTCCTTCTCAATTACTTTCCTCTGGATGCCAGCATATGTCCTTTTCTTTTGCTTCTCCGGGGTGTGGTGAGGATCTAATTGAGCTTATGAGTCATAATCTCTGTATCGATCCCAACTATATCGACATGGGACCAACCAAAGCAATCATCGTTGGACTTCAATAATGCGACTATAGCCCTCTTTGACTCCGGGTCTAACTGTGAGCCAACAAATATTTTCATGTTTTGGAAATCCTCTGTTAGTGCGAATGATTCCAACTCCTCGATAGTTGAATCTTCGGCTTTTTTTCTTACGAGGCTCTTGAATGCACGCCGGGATCTTATCAATCACCTTCTTCTGGAGGTCTATTTCAAGTACTGAACCCCCTCATTCTTCAAATTCTAGATACATTGATAGCTATTTTAAAGGTCCACTCGGGACGACTCCACTCTTCATAGCAACCGAATAGCACTCCCTAGTTGTCCGTTGCTCACCTCGAATCGAACGAATTCCCCAAAGAGTAGGGAATTTGATGACTTGGTGAAAAGTGGATGGCATAACCTCCATCGCATGTATCCAAGGCCTCCCGAGGATGACATTGTACGCTATGTCCTCGGGCATTACCTATAGTGTGGTTTCTTTAACAACTCCCTCTGCATATGTAGTGAGTGTGATCTCACCCAATGTCTTCTCCGTTGAGTTATTGAAACTAGTCAAAATGGTTACCTTCGGGACGATAAGGTCCTTCAACCACATCTTTTTTACTGTCCCATAGCTGATGATATTCACTGAGCTCCCGAGGTCAATCAAGACTCGTTGATGTCTGAGTCATTTATTCTTATCATAATAACCAAAGCACCGTGATGGGGAAACATCATCCCATCACAATCTTTATCATCGAAGATTATTTCTTTAACCAAACCTCCCGTTCGAGTTCTCTTCTCCATTGTGATGGAGAGTTTGGCGAACTGTTTTGCATCACCAAAGTTCACGTCGTTTACCTCTGATTCCCCCGTTATAACGTTAACAACCCTCTTGGGGGATGGGGCCCTCAGCAACTGTCCATCTCCTCTGTTCTTCATAAAATTCTGCTTTTCCTTATCTGTTAGAAATTCCTTTAACATGCAGTTCTTCAGAAAATGGGCCACCTTGAAGCGTAGTGCCTTACAGTCCTCGGTGAGATGCCCATAGCCAGCATAGAAGTCGCAGTAGAGGTTGTGATCTCTCTTCCCAAGGGATGTTCTCATATCATTCGGGAGTCTTAACCTCTAATCAGTCATCCCTTTTAGCGCGTTTACCAACTCCGCGCTCGACACATTAAAACTGTATTCAGAGATACGAGGCAAATCCTTCTCCTTAGACACTAAGGATTGCCCGTGGTATACCTCTGATTAGCATTCGTTTTAACCTTTCCTCTAAGCCTCTAGCTCACATGCTATCCCCCGAGCCTTTGACTCACATATTGCTTTTGGGAGTTGTAAGGGTCGTATGGACTGTTTGAGTTCCCTCGTGGCACATCGACGCATCGAGAAGACTTGGGGCGATTTCTGTAACCAGAGCTTCGACCAGCTGCTCTCCTTTATGCTTCCTCAAGTCTAACCTTAGCAATAGTCTTATCATGCAACTCATCGCAGGTTCGAGCTTGCCATTGCTGGAGATCTTTCTTCAACTCAGTAGCGGCCTCAGAGTTGCTGACTCTGATATTCCTCTCGAATGCCATGATTGCCAGATTATCATCTATGGTGGGAAACTCCATTCTCTCCGCTTAGAAGTGCTTGAGGAAGTCCTTAAGAGGCTTATGATACCATTGCTTAATTTCAAAAATATCCACCTTTTGCTTGAGGATCTTTTGTGCTCCAGTATGAGCTTTAATGAATAAGTCAGTCAATTCATTAAAATATGAGATAGACTCGGAGGGTAGGTGCATATACCAGTGTGATGCTCATTTCTCAAAGGTGTCTCTAAATTTCTTCAAGAACATAGACTCCTTCTCTACCGGGCTCAGATTGCTCTTCACCATGGCCATGTATTCATCCACGTGATCAGTGGGTCAGTTATGCCGTCATATTTTTTCAAGATATGTAACTTGAAGTGCTTTGGGGTAGGAGCAGGGGTTGCCTCAGTTTTATCAACTTGTTGCCTACATTTATCAATGTCTAATATCCTCTGAGCCTTTCTGACCCTGGGGTCATTTTTTAGTCGCTTTTTGAATTGGGCCTCGAAATATGTCGAGTCGTTTGTTCCCCTCCCCCCCCCCCCCCAGGAACTGTTCCAAAAGGCGGAATGCCATGTGGAGCAATTCCCGAGCCTCCAGATGTAGCACTGTTTGGAGGTCTCCCTGTTGTTGCGCCCGTAGGAAAAAAGGTCGGGATGCCTCCATTGGGAGCCACGGGTGGAGTGTTGGAGGGAGTGGTATCAGCGTTAATAGATGCTTGTTCAACAAGTTACCCCTGAACTTGTTGCATAAAGTTCATAACATACGCATTCCAAGCATCGTTTGACCCCCTATGAAGAGGGTCAGCTGGAGGTGTAGGTACGAACGATCTATTGACATGAGGAAGTGGAGGTACACATGCTCAATTGACAGCGTCAATCTACCCTTGAGGGCATGACTGGTTCCCATCAACGCTATCATTGTTGTCAACTATTGTTGAAAATCAGAAAAGAGAAACGTGAACAAATGTGTCGCACAACTTTGGAACAATGCGTAATTTCTTGATCCCCACAGACGACGCCAAATTGTGTTGGCCTAAACTGGATTAGGGTAACAATAAAATTTGTAAGGAGTTTACAAGCAATCCGTTGTATCAAAGCTGGTAAAGACAAACGAATTAATTGCAATAGATGAACAACAAGAACACAAGGTGAATAATTTTAATATAACTGCTTTGAGATTACAATTGGACAGAGTTTTGCCTAAGTATTTTTGGATGCCTTTTTAAGAATACACAAGTGCTATTTATAGTCGATGAGACAATTAAGGGCATTAACTATACACTTTCACACGTCTAAATCGTGGTCTGACCACGATCGTACCCATTAAATGCTGAGTTAATGGGCGTAGATCGTGAAGCAATTCTTCCGCTGGAACCAAATTGTCTCGCCGAGATCATTCCGCCTCGGGGAGATGGGCTTTCCATTCCTCGAGGCAACTCTACCTCGTAGCTCGCAAAGGATCTTTATCTCGGGATTGCACCTCGGGGGACGTGTTGCTCGCCTTGTGGCCTGCTTATGAATCTTGTGAGAAATATTTCGAATCCTGAGCTCGAGGTGACACGTGTGCAAACTATATTTCACCCAATACAAATGATACAAAGATATTCTTAGACTAATCCAATAAAATATTCATATCTTATCCTTCACTCAAAAATTAGAATTATTGAAAATTGGATATGTTACTTGCTAGTTCTAAGTAAAGTTCTTTAGCGATTAAATTGGGAATGGCTATAGCCTGTATAGAGGCAAAACGACATTACATTACCTTGTACTAATTGCCTGCCTTCCATTATTTTCATTTGGGAAACTATTTGTGTACATTATTGACAGAAAACCTGTCTGTTGTTTACAATAAATATTCCAGGAAAGGAAAAAAAAAACAGATATTTGTTCATAGCTTGGGGAGCATGAATGAAGATGAGAGCAATCTTTCCAGTTATTGACAAGAATAAGAAAAGGGCAACGCTTCTCATCTTCAAATCTTCTCCTCTGTCAGTTTTTGTATACATGGACATGTGATAACTCATAACTACTCCCTCCAATCGACATTAAGTATTACATTTAGCTTATGCATCCCCTTTAAGAAATGTAATAAATTTAGGTAAGTGAATTTATTAATAAATGAGTCATTTGATTACATTGCCCTTTATTTCTCTTCAATTCTTTTAAATTGAAATTAATACTATTGGAATGAGTAAGGTAAGTTGGGAAAAAAATAATTAATATTTTTTTGATTTTATAAAGTGACATATTTTGAATTATTTTTAAAAGCGAAATGTGACATTTAAAGTGGTGGGAGTAGTAGGCAACTGCAACTGCATTTATTTTTTCAAACTCTATATTCTGGTCTGAACCCAAAGGGATAACCAAGAAATGGACCACTAGACCCTACTGTAATTGCATTTTCTTTAATTTCACCTTATGCGCCTAGTAGGTTCAAGTTAATTACTCGAACAAACTGTCTAACTAATTAAGATTTCGTAATTCAATGTAATGTTTACAAAACGATATTCTATCTATCTATCTATACTATATTAAAAGTATGAAGGTCTTAGTGAAATGTTGATTGAACTTTTTACCCTTCATTAAAAATTTCTACAATAGACAAAATCGTCAGTTTGCTATTTTCCTATATTTAATTTTATTTATTACATTTATTTTCTCCAAAATTTACGTCAATTAAATTTGGAAAATAAATGATCCTATCAAGGGTATGAATTTGAGTTAGTTTATGTCTAAAGAATTCAACTGGGAGACAAACTCCATCAACACTATCAGGAATGGCAATGTCCTACTGATATTAAAGTTCGAAAGCCACTTGAATTCTAGATAGATAAAAATACTTTAAACACCTATTAACTTTATATAATGCCAATGATTAGCACATTGCAATCTTACATCGCTGCAGGAGTTCCTTTCTTTTTTGATTGATAATGTCTTTCTTTTATTTCTCTCTTTATTCTAGGATTAAACATGCATACGGTACTATTCCACCTATATGCAATATATGATCAAATTGCATATAATATGTACTTAAGTTTTTAGTTTTTACCGTTTTGAGATTTTGATTCCTTTTAATTTTTCTCCTTGTACTGCTTTTTTTATTTTATTTAATGAAGTTCCTTATTGATATTTAATATCGTAGATGACGGACGCTATTCAAATTTTTCTATCTGTTAGATTTATTTTTGATTGATTAATTGAGAATGTGACTTTGTTTAAGGTATTGCATTACGTTTTCATTACAACACAAGTAAGTAAATCATAAACTTTTCAATTTAATAATGTTTTTTTTTTCATGTTCATTCAAGGATTAGATATGCATAGAACATTAATCCATTTACATGGAAAATATGATCAAATTGTATAAGACGTCCAGTTTTTGCCTTTTTTGACTTTTTGAAATTTCGTTTAATATTTCTCCTTAGACTACTTTGTATTCCTTTTGATTTGGTTCCGTGTTTCAATCAAGCAAAGATTTTTTTTTTTTTTTTGCAAAGATTCAAAACTATACATTGTGGTCTTTGGTTCCAGAACTAACTAAATTGGTATCGAGTATGGTTTTGGTTCTTTTGTTTCTTCTATGTTTTTGAGAATTTTGATTTTTAGCAATGTTCATATACAGAGTAATAGATTATTTTATCTCTAAATAACTAGCTATATCTCCATTTTTTTTAAAAAAAAAAAAAAGTTTGGCACTTTCATTGTTATTTGAAATTTTTTTTTTTTTGGTAATTAAATTTATTATAATCACCAAGTGTGTTCATTACAAATCAAAGCCATCCACCTCAGATAGCTATCTTAGTCTTAGCTCAATATCTCTGTAACTACCTAATCCTTCACTAAAACTCATATCTAGCTATTACAAGGTTCAGAAATAAAACTGGTCTAGTAGCTCCTTGAGGGTACCCATAGCACGAACATGGCATGTGTAGGCAATATCCTTTGCTAATTGAAGAAATTGGTGCTCCTTTGCTTGGAATATTCTCTGATTCCTCTCAGTCCAAACTGCATAAATGAACTCTGTATAGAGCATTTTCATCAAGAGGACTTGTTTCGATCTTCCCTTCACCCACTGTAAAACGAGCTGTTGCTGTTGATCTTGCGTCTGTCCCAGCTCCACGATCTTTGGATCCATCTCATCAGCCTGTGCCACAGATCTTTGGCATATTGACACTCCCTAAACAGGTGATCATTAGATTCCAGAGCAGTTTTGCACATTACACAAGTAGGATCAATGTGCATCTTCCACTTTAAGAGCCGATCCGATGTAAGTAGCTTTCCTTGCACCTGCAACCAGAGTATGAATACAGCTTTTGGTCTGGCTTGATTGTGGTACATCAGGTTTTTCCAAGATACAGATTGGGTGTCCCCCAGTAGCTGGTAGTAAATCCTACCTATCATACTTCTTGTCCCTCTAGCAGCCTCCTTAGCAAGATTCAGCTTATCCTTAGAGGACAGGATTTTCCTCAACATCCAGCTTGCCTGAGTTGGGATCTGTTCCTGCTCAATCACATTCTTATGCTTTAAGTAATAAGCATGAACCCATCTGATCCACAGCTTATCAGTTTTGTTGGCCAAATCCCAGCATGTCTTAGTAATGGCAGCCTTGTTCCATAGGCTTAGGTTAATCAGATTGAACCCACCAGTGGATTTAGGCTGACACATTTTGCTCCAAGCAACAAGGGCTTTCTTTGTAATCTCATTAGTTCCAGACCAAACATAAGAGCGACAGTAGGCTTCTATCATCTTGACCACCTTAGCAGGAAGAACAAATAGTTGAGCCCAATAAGCTTGGATGCCAAAGATTACTGTTTTAACCAGCTGAATTCTCCCTGCATATGATAATTTCTTTGCAGTCCATGTAGTAATTCTTGCTACAATTCTCTCAACTAAGGGCTGCCACTGAGAGCTTTTAAGTTTCTTAGTGTCCAGGGGAATACCAAGATACTTAAAGGGGAGCTCTCCTTATGCATACCCCAGGTACTCTAGAATTCTAAGCCTTTCCAGAGTTTCAACACCTCCAAAGTATACAGAGCTTTTAGTTGTGTTGGCCTGAAGGCCTGAGGCATCTGAGAACTTCTTGTAAGCTTCATGGAGTATCTGGACAGACTTCATATCACCTCTAGCAAACAGGAGGAGGTCATCAGCAAAACTCAAGTGAGTTAAGCTCAGCTTAGCACACTTGGGGTGAAAGTTAAAATCAGGCTCCTCCTTAAGTAGGTTCAAACATCTACTCAAATATTCCATTGCAATGGCAAAAAGGAATGGAGAGATAGGATCTCCATGTCTCGATACTTTTGCAGCATCAAAAGGGGGGTATACACTCCATTTATGATAATAGAATAGTTGACTGTAGTAACACATCCAAAAATCCACTTGATAAATTGATTAGGAAAGCCTAAACTCTCCATGACTTGCCTGAGATATCCCCATTCTACTAAATCATATGCTTTTTGCAGGTCCACCTTTATCATTACTCTAGGAGATATAGTCTTTCTAGAGTAGGCTTTCACCAGCTCATGAGCCATTATGATATTGTCTGCAATTTTTCTTCCAGGAATGAACCCAGACTGAGCTTCACATATTATATATGGCATCACCTTTTGCAATCTAGCAGCTAGTATCTTGGAGATTATTTTATAAAGCACAGAACAACAAGAAATTGGTCTGAATTCCTTTATGGTGGCAGACTTGGCTGTTTTAGGTACTAGTGCAACTGCAGTACAGTTAACTGCTCTGTAGAGCTTACCAGTTGCAAAGAACTCCTCGACAGCATCAGACACATCCTGTTTGATAACATTCCAAGTTCTTTTATAGAACAAAGCATTGTACCCATCAACTCCCGGTGCCTTTGTGTCATCAATAGCTTGGAGGCCCTCCTAGATTTCTTTCTCAGTTACTGGAGCAATCAGTTCTATTTGTTGCTGATATTGGAGTTTAGGACCTGTCTTCATGACTCTTCTATCTACACTAGGGAGGTATGCAGCAGAGGAGCCCATTAATGATTTGTAGAACTGAATGATCTCCTGTTTTATCTCTTCTGGATCAACTAACAACTTTCCAGTTAAAGAATTAAGCTCAGTGATCAGCTTTCTTTGGGTTCTCTCTTTTAGTACAGCTGAGAAGTATTTGTTGTTTGAATCCCCCAATTTAAGCCATGTTTCTCTTGATTTCTGTTGCAGCACACTCTCTTCTATGTTTGACCATCTTTCCAGTTGTAAGACAGCTTCTTTCTCCTGATTTGCAAGCTCTTCATCAAAGTGTTGTGTCAGCTTTTCTTGAATTCTCTGCAATTCACTTCTTTTTTGGCTCATTTTCTCCTCCAGTCCTCTAAACTCCTCCCTATTCAGTTTTCTTAGGAGAGGCTTCAGAGCTTTCAATTTCTTCCACACCCTCATTTGTTCACTTTCTCTGTATTGCTTTAGCCATTCATCAATAACTAACTTCTTAAAGTCAGAGTGATCAGCCCAAATGTTAAAGAATTTGAAAGGTACAGCAACACCCTGAGCTTGAGATACCATTTTTATCAATATAGGAGCATGGTCAGATATACCGGGGAGTTTATATTCAGTCACAAAGTGACCAAACTGATTCATTCATGCTGCATTTCCAAAAGCTCTGTCAATTCTAGTCCACACTCTATCCAGTCCCTCTTGTCTATTGCACCAAGTGAAATAATCCCCAGACCATGGGAGTTCATGTAACTCTGCTTGTTGGACACAATTAGCAAACTCCTGAGTTTCTCTTTGACTGACTGGATTGCCACATCTTCTGTCTTGGGCCTGGAGTGGGGCATTAAAGTCTCCTCAAATCACCCAAGGACCCTGAATATGCTGAGCTATTGCTTCCAGTTGCTGCCACAGTTCTTTCCTTTTTTCTCCACTATTAAAAGCATATATGATAGACACAAAATATTATACATTTTCCACATTCCCCTTTACATAGCAATGGATAATCTGAGCACCTTTTTGTAATACTTGAATCTTGTATCTTCCCTCATCCCACAGTAACCATATTCTCCCATTATAGGCATAGTCATAATTTGCAAGATGGCACCATCCAGGAACTACTTTATTTACTATCCTACTAGCTTTTGGCTCCTTGACTCTAGTTTCTAATACTCCTAGTAACTTTATTTTATTTTCCTTCAAGTACAAGCTAAGCTCTTTCTGCTTGTATCCCTTATTTAATCCCCTAACATTCCACACAAGCCAACTCATTGATATAAGGTAAGAGAACCACCTATATCAGGTGGAATATCCTTATACACTTCTCCATCTTCACCCTGCAATAGTTTAAACCCATTTTGTAGTGCAATTTCAGCTGCTTGTATGTAACTCCCACCCGGGGATGTCACCACAGCTTTCTCTGTAATAGGTTTCATTCTATTCACCTGAACAGATGTACTTCCTTTCAATTCTGGCCATTCATGGGGTTGGGACTCTGGTAGCAGATCAGCCTGCTGTGAATTAGAAGAAGTAGAAGGAGCCTCCTGTTTACTTGGTTGCTCAGGTTTAGCTGGTTGAGGATCTTGAGTAATAGTTCCTTTAGGTTGCCACTGTTGAACTATCTTCTTTTGCTCAACTGGTTTCTATGGAGGAGCTTTCTCTTTGCCACCTTTTCTTTGCATGGTTTGTTGTCGCACAGTCTCCAGGGTAGCACAATTATGCCCTATCATCAAACACTATCCACAATATTCAGGCACCCATTCATAAACTACTTTCTGTTGAAACTTCTTCCCTGAAGGATCAGCCACTGATATTTCATGAAGGAGAGGTTTAGTGACATCAACCTTAATTAGCATACGAGCATAGGAAATACGTGTCTGCTTAGTTGTACATTCATCAGCATATAGGGGAGTGCCAACAGCACTAGCTATCTTACTTAGTGAATTGCAGCTCCAACAGCTCATAGGTAACTTAGGAAAGATAACCCACAATGGCACCTCAGTTAAGAAGTCAGTATTATAGCCATAATCAGGAGTCCACTGCTTAACAATAATAGGTCTATTACTAATGCTATATGGACCAGAGTATAAGATCTCAGACATATCCTCCATGGATTTAAATTTTACTAAGAAGTAACCCTCTTCATGTAGATATACATCTGGTTCAGTTATATTCATCCAATTTTGTTGAATATATCTCTGCATAATACTATACCCTGGTGTTTCCCCAATTGCATAAACCACTAAAGTACATCTCCATTTTTCTAGTTCTTGTTCAACCTCAGTTTGTTCTAATTCCACAGTGACACATCTATTAACTAAGGTTGGGGTAATATAAGATAGAGATAGACCATTACTTGCTTTCCTATTACCTGCAAAGAGATCTGCCCAAGTTTTCACAGGTTGAGGCACCACTGGCTGTTTTCCTAGCTCTATGGCACCCTGAGTATCTTGAGTTAGCTCAGCTGCTTTGTTGCTTGGTTGCACTTCAGTCAGATTTACTTGTTTCGCAATAGTTCCATTACTTCCTTTCACATCACATTCAGCTGGACCAGGTTTGGAGTTGATTGTTAGGTCAGTTACAGGTGATTTGTCGAGATTTAGTATAGTACTTGGGGGGATTTGACTTAGCTCATTAGATCTGTTATTCTCCACTGATTTAGGGATTTTACTAGCATCCATTATGCTTGACTCAGGGGTATTCAATGGAGTTCGTGTACTGATGGAGATACCTAGATTGAGTGGTAGCTTTCTTGGTCGTCCTCGTTTTCCGTTTCCGGCCATGATTCACCGTCTGGCGCACGTTAGTTAACTTGAGCCGAGAGCATGGCTGCTCAAAAAAAAACCCCAAATACCCCAAATGTAACTTTTAAATGTGTTATTTGAAAATTTTGACTCATGAATAGTAGTCCCGTAGCAATTGCAAATGAATCGAGTACTCTAAATTATTAGCACAACAATTTGATTTGTACCAACATTTAATTTGTGGCCTGAGATTATGTGAATATAATTTTGATTTCGACGAGAGATTTTTATAGCACGACATAGAGGAGTTTAGGAAAAAGTTGGACCAACCCAAAAAAAAGCATGTTTGGCTAAAGTATGTTTTGCCCGTAAAGATAAGAATTATATAGGCAAGAGCCATTGGAAAAAATTGGAGGCTCTATTACTGTGCATTTATTTTAATGTTCATGTCGGGTGATTTCATGCTATTTCCCGAAAGATTTTTTTATTTTTTATTTTTTATTTTTTTGGAATCATGTGCATGTGGTTATTCCCATTTAATCTTAGCTTCAAAATTAGTGTATGTTTCTAGAATCAAGAGTTCTTTTAAGATACAAAACCTTGTGTTCTCTATGTATGTGACCAAATTTAAATGTTTCTATTTGTGTTTATTGTGCTTGGTTTTGTGATAAGAATTATGCACAACATTAGCAATATGAGAACTTTGTACTTTGTACTTTTGGTCATATAATTTTGAATAAACTTAAATGATGAGTTAGTTGATGTGATAATTACTTGAAATCTTTTTAAGATGATGATGTAATGATTTCAATGGTAACCTTGAATGTTGAAATTTATATTCATTTTACTCTGTGGACTGCTAATCAATTTTTTTTTTTTTTTTTGAAAATAAGCAATCAGCTCAATTATTATTCAAATCGTAACTGAGTACATCATAAATCAAAGATGGGGGATGCACAATCCACTCCATAGCATCAGACATAGAACCTGCAGCCCTAGCTAACACGTGGGCAGACTGATTCGCTGACCGTTTAACAAAAGATAGAGAAATAGATGTAAAGTCACACATGAGTACTTTACAATCTTGCACAATAATATCAAAGTATGAATTGTCGCTCTTAGAATTATCCAATGCTTGCTTGGCCAGCAGACAATCCATTTCAATAACAATCGGGGATGTGTGATAGTATTTCTTTAACCAACTTAATGCTTCCCGGACTGAAAGAATTTCAGCCATTAGTGCTTCAAATGTAGCCTCTAATGGTAAACAAAATCCTCTAATAAAATTGCCATGAGCATCCCGGATTAACATACCAGCCCCTGTTCTTCCAGTGTGAATATCATAAGATGCATCAATGTTGCATTTCAGAGTACCCGGATCTGGAGGAAACCATTTAACGTAAAAATTTGGTTCAGGTACCAAATAAGAATCACCATTAATATGTGCTGCTTTCCATTCCTGCTAGAATTGACTGGCTCTATGTATAACAGTGTTTGATCGCGTGTTTTTCCCATTCCAGATCAAATTGTTGCGAGCATTCCATATCTCCCAGAGGATCATAATAGTCTCATGAAGTTGATCACGTGTCACAGTCTGAATCACTGATATAAGCCACTCTAGTAGCGAGCTCCCCACCGTCCGCCACCCCAAAGAAGATTTAAGCCATACCTGTTTTGCTGCGTCACACTGTACTAGGCAATGAAATGTGGTTTCGGCTTCTTGAAGGCACACTGGACAGATATTTTGTTGAATGACCTTTCGAGCAATCAAATTATCCCCTGTTGGTAGTACTCCTTTCAATGCGCGCCAAACAAAATTTAGGACTTTTGGTGGCATTTTTAACTTCCAGATTTTCTTCCAAATATTGCCATCTTGATTAGGACCATCATCTCTTTGTAGCATCAAATACCCACTCTTAACTGTGTACTTCCCTTGTCTATCTAACCTCCACATCCAACGATCATCCCGAAATATAAATCCCAAAGGAATAGATCTAATACAATTTACCTCTTCTATAGTAAAGAGAGTTTCCAAGAGGTGTAGCTTCCATGTTTTTGTATCGCTATTTATCAAGTCCGCCACATAAAGATTCAGAGACTCATCATTGGGAGCACTTTTGACAAACATGGATTGGCCCGTTGGTAACCATGGTTCGTTATATATCCGTGTACTTAGTCCATTCCCAATTCTCTTCACACAGCCTTTTTGGAGAAGGTATTTCGCCGCACAGAGTGATCGCCAAATAAAGATAGGATTTGATCCCTCACCTGCACTAAGGAAGTCAGAGTTGCGATAGTATTTAGCACCAAGAAGTCGACTTACAAGAGCATTTGGCCGAGTCAATATCGTCCAGCCTGTCTTGGCTAATAGTGCTGTGTTTGTATGTTGGAGTCTTCGGAAGCCCATACCACGATCACTTTTATGTTTGCTAAGCCGCTCCCATGAAATCCATTTAATTCCGGATCCCTCACTACCTCCATTGCGCCACCAAAAATCGTTCATGGCTCGTTCAATAACAACACATATGTCTATAGGCAATGCAAAAAGGGATATTAGATAATTTGGTATTGCCTGTACCACCGTCTTCAACAGAATCTCCTTTCCTGCTCTTGATAGGACTGCTCTTTTCCAACTCTGAAGCTTTGATCGTACTTTATCCACAATATAACTGAAGACCTCCTTCTTGCTGCGACCCACAATAGCTGGCAGCCCAAGATATTGTCCTGGATGATCAACTATCGGTACATTTAAGATAGCTGCAATTGAATCTCTTGTTGCTTCATTAGTGTTTTTGCTAAAAAAGATCTCCGATTTATGAAAATTCACCTGTTGGCCTGACGCTTGCTGATAGATCATAAGGCACTTTTTAATGGTACTTACTTCATAATCATTTGCCTTGAAGAAAAAAAGTGCATCATCTGCAAAGAAAAGATGTGAGATAGGGGGAGCATGCGGTGTAATCTTGACACCATGTAAGCTACCACGTTGTGTCTGAAATCTCAAAAGTGCCGAGAGACCTTCTGCCACAATGATGAACAAATATGGTGATAATGGGTCACCTTGACGTAAACCTCTTGATGGAATAATGTTTCCAAATTCCCTACCTGAATGGGATATTCTGTATGAAACCGTAGTAACCGTTCTCATAACTTTCAAGACCCACTCCATGGAAAAACCAAGCTTGAGCATAATGTTCTTCAAGTAATCCCACTCTACTCTATCATAAGCCTTGCTCATGTCAGTTTCCAAAGCCGCAAATCTTGATTTTCCTTGTGTTTTGCGGTTCAAGTAATGATTTATCTCAAATGAAATCATGGCATTATCAATAATAAATCTACCTGGAATAAATGGACTTTGAGCCTCAGAGATAATATCGTTTAGACAATGCTTCATCCGCTTTGCCATCATTTTACAAACAATACGGTCAATCACATTGCACAGAGATATAGGCCTAAGATCAGACACAGCTTCAGGTTGTTTCTTTTTTGGGATTAAAACAATTTTGGTGTTGTTTTGGCCAGGTATGTTGCCATTGCCATTTACACACTGTAAAATTGCGTCTGAAACATCTTTCCCCACCACCGACCAAAAACTACGATAAAAGCCTGGATTTAGGCCATCAGGTCCTAGAGCCTTGTCTGGGTGCATAGAGAAAACTGCTTCCTTCACTTCATCAGCTGTAAAATTTCTGTTGAGAGTTAGATTATGCTCTGTTGTCACCTTACTCTCAATCAAATCAAGAACTGCGTCTGTAGTCCCTTGTTCAGAAGTGAACAAAGTGTCATAGAAATCCGTAATCACATCTTGTAATCCATTATCCCACCCACGCCACTGTCCCAACCCATCTTTCAATTGTGTAAATGTGTTTTTCTTTCTCCTATTTGAGGCCATAATATGGAAGAATCTTGTGTTGGTATCACCTTCTCTCAACCAATGTTGTTTAGCTCGCTGCTTCCAGTAGATATTTTGTTGTTCAAGTGCCTGTATGTAAGCCTCCCTAGCTGAATTAAATAGCTGCATATGGTATGGTTGTGAGCTGTTTCTATATCTTGTCATTTGTGCTTTAGCTTGCTTTAACTTGACCTTAAACTGTTGTCTTTTGTTCTTTCCCCATTCAAGAAGATAATCACCACAACTTTTTATCATTTCGTCAATGGGTAGACCTTTCCCATGTTCCCACGCTGTTTGGACTGCTTGCTTAACATCAATCTCTCTCATCCATGAGTTTTCAAAACGGAAAGGTTTTGCAGCATAGCAGATAACATTTATGCCTAATGTTACAAAGATACCTGCGTGGTCACTTGTTGCTGATTCAATGTGGGACACTTTGGCATTTGGAAAGGTTTTTTGCCAATATCTTGTTGCCATAGCGCGATCTAGCCTCTCTCTGACCCAGTTTCGAGTGTTTCTACATCTTTCCCACGTAAAGCGATTACCGACGTAGCCAAGGTCAAAAAGTTTACAAAAATTAACCGCCGCTCTGAAACCATTTATCCTCCATTCTGGTTGTTGTATTCGACCCAGTTTGTCTCCGTAGTCAAGTATATCATTAAAATCACCAGCAATACACCATGGGAGAGTGGATTTGTCTTTTAGGGACTTCAATAGATTCCATGATGCACGTCTTTGATGTGATCCTGGGTAGCCATAAAATCCGGTAAAACGAAACGGAGGGGTGCCAGTAATATGTACTTCTACATCAATAAGCTGTGTTTGTGGTAAGTAATAAGGGAGCAAGAGTGTTTCTCCCTCCAAAAGAGTGCCAACCCCCCACTGGATCCTACTGGTTCCACAACAAAAAGTCCTTCGTAATTTAGTTGAGCTCGAATTTGATCTAAGGTTGTCCAACCTGTCTTTGTCTCTTGTAGGAAGATGATACTGGGTTGCTTAGAAGAGACCATGTCCTTCAGCTCCTGAATTGTTTGTGGGTTTCCCAGCCCACGACAATTCCAACACAATGAACTCATCGAGGAAAAAAAAAAGCAAAAAATTAAGGCTTGTATTCAAAACAAGAGATCTAGCTCTCACAAGGAGAGAGAAAAATGGCTCAGACTTAGAAAGAGAAGAGCGTTAGAGTACACTTTGAGCGCAAGTATACTTTATGCCCAAGTGTACTTTGAAATCAGAAGCTTTGCAAGATCATATGGAGGTATTTTTGGTACAAAGTTCAGGGTTGTCACTGTGGGATGGATTGTAGAGGTAGTGGTTTAAAGATGGATATGATTTAGTTTCATATAAACAAGGAGAAAGAAAACTCTATGATATAGGATACTTTATGTCCAAGTAACTAAGAATTTATGCACGGGAGATTTAGTAAGATCAAGAACAAAGAAAGAATTGGCGTTATTGTAAATTAGTTAAATGATGAATAACATGGTTTTGACAATAGCAATCTAAATTTTTTTTTTTTAACCGATTACTATACTTGGAGCGCAAGTAATTAACAATCTATGAATATGCTAGATCAATAAGCTTCAAAAAGGGGAAAGATTGGGAAGATTTCTCTCAACTAATAAATTATGATATTGCTAATAGAATAAACTTACAAAATATTGAGATAGTTGGACATATGAGGAGTTGGTGTTCTTGAAAGTCGATGTTGTTAAATTGCAAGTAAGATTTTGGAAAGCAGTTAATGTATAGCTATACCATGGATGTGCATATGAAGGTATGAGTGTAATAACTAATGATTGGAATAAGGAGTTATAGAAGTTTTAGTGGTAGTTGTTTGTAGAGTGAGAAAAGCTAGAGAGAAGGGAGAGCATTTCAGCTCTGCTAATCAATTGATTCTAGATGGTGCAACAAAAGGAAAAATAATTCAAGTGGACTGCTAATCAATTGATTCTAGATGGTGCAACAAAAGGAAAAATAATTCAAGTTTAATAAATAAAAACCCTTAGGTTGAGAGGTGACTTTAGCCTTTTGTTACTTGGCTTAATAAGATCACTAGAAATAGTGTAACTCGACCTCACTGAAAGAAACACGTAAGACATAATAAACTTATGATTTTTCTAATTTATGGCTATGAAGTTTAATCATTAACGATGGATACTGGTAAAAGATAATTGTTGTTAGGGATTTTTTCATTAAATTTTTGAGCTATACTTATTCATCTTGAATTTGAAATTTAAGATAAGAATATGTTGCTTGAACTAATTTAATTTGGAATAACTTTATGCTTTTTTTAATAAATTTTCACAACCAAAGGCGTAAGTTTTAAAGATAAAGACTTTGCACTCAATGGTTTATTCTCTTTTTGGTATCTGTAATTTTATTTTTTCTTACTTTTCAAAATTTTTGAGGTTTAACTAACCTCTTTCCACTATATAATATCAATATGTCCCAGGTAGTTACAAAGTGAAAGCTATTAATCTCTCCATAAGTTAGAAAAATCATAAGTTTATTATGAAAATTATTTAATTTGTATTAATCTCTCCACAAGTTAGTAACATACAAATAGTTTACATAATAAACTTATGATTTTCTTTTTTGTGCTCTTAGATAAAGTTTTTCTATTTTTAATAAAAGATATTCTTTTCAAGAACGGTTAAGTTTGACTTGAGTATTATATCCTTTATTAATTATATACGCAAAATGACACGTGCAACGCACGTATGTTAAAACTAGTTATTATAAAAGTACAGTAGTCTTAGTGAAATATCACTCGACTTTTTTACCCTTCGTAAATGGTTTTAAATTGGACAACTTTGTAAATTTGATATATTAAATTATTTTTTGTAGCTGATTTAACTTATAAATATTGACTTAATTATATTATATTTCCCATATTTTGTTTCCTTGCATACTCTGACTTTCCATCGTTGGAATTGCGTATGTGCCAAAGACTCCTCTTTTTGGTGATATTCCATTGGTAAACACTGTTGAACGGTCCGAAAATTTTCATGTCATTAGTTTATTATGCAGTTGTTTTAGTTGAAAAAAAATGACTTCACAATGGAAATAGTGTTTGTAATAAATACTAACTCATAATAGGAGAATCCTTAAGCAAATTTGGTTCAACTATACAGTGTTTCCAATCTATATATTACTACGAGGTTTCTGTTATCCCTGCTCACCTTACATCACATCTTTTATCTTTTGTTTTTTATGTTGTTTAAATAATTCGACATTAAATAAATACTTCACATAATTTGTGTTTTTTATCTTTACTGATATTTTCAAATATCGTCTTTTTCATTAACTTTTGTTTTGAATATTTTCAGATGTCTCAACAAGTTGGAGCACAAAAGAGAGTATGAGATCAGTGTCTTGAGATCCTCCTCAATTGTATTATGAAAAGAAAAATATTCTTAACATACAATTTGTTGTTGCAGCCTTATTTCCGTTCTATGCATGGGATTACCTCCAAATTATCTTACTTAATTCATTTACAGGTAAAACATTCCTCTTATTTGGTAATTTTATTAGATCATATATTTTAAGATTCCTAGATGCTCGATCTAATTAATTACTCCTATAATATTCTATGTTATTTGATTTTCCTTTACTTTATTCTTTTAGATCGGCTTAGAAATTTTGTTGATCTATCAAATGTTTATATATAATAGATATCTCTCAAAGTTTGAGGCTTTTGGCCTTGGTGGGAGAATTATAAGATTATAGAATATATCAAGTAAGAAGGAACTTGGTGTTTTTCTTTTTAAGGAATCAAATCTACTTGGTGTTAATAACATGGGTCTTCTCCCAATGATAAAAATTATTGTTTTATGTTTTCAATCATCTTAATGTTATACTATTTCTTTACTTTAAAGAGTTTCTGTATTATTGATTTGCATGATTCATTTTACTCAAGAGGTCTAATTGATATTCTAATTGGTGATGTATTATATGTTTCCAACTTTTGAGTAAAGAAAGTTTTCACTCAACTTTAAAAAAAATTGTGTTATTGATTTACAGGATGATTTTTCCTCAAGAGGTCCAATTGATATTCGAAGTGGTTATGCACTACCTATTTGCACTTTCTGAGTAAGAAAGTTTCCACTTTTATCTTTGTTGTTATGGAATATGATATTTTAGGCTGTAGCTAACTTCGTTGGAATGCTTTATGAGGATGATAATTAAGTTAGTTGTTGCGTTCTGAATTATTTTGGTTGTTCGTGCTCATGTCATGTGTAATGTCATGCGCCGCCTCTCAACTGTGCCCCATGACTCCTTGGGCGCGCCCCGTTGTGCCCTGGCAAGCCTCAAGACGCCTAGTGCCACAGTTGTAGCCACGCCAAGATCTATATGCGCATCTGCGTATGTCGCCCCACCGGTTGAGCGTGCCCGCGCGCAGCAAGCAGACAGCGCCCTCAAAGCCTGCCCGCAGCCAGCGCCCGCGCGCCCCGTACTTGAGTGCGCCAACACCATGCGACCAGCGCATGCGCGCCATAATGCTGCCCATCCCGTACTAGAGTGCGCCTATGCCATGCGACCAACGCATGCGCACCTCAATGCAGATTGCCCCGCGCCTGCGCGCGCCAAAGCCTTGTGCCCTGTGCGCAAGCCATGAAGACGCAGACAAGGATGCGGCCCCTCAAAGTGCCGCACATCATGTAAATATAGTTAGGTTTATCTTTCTGTATTTTTCTAATATGATTGTCTAGCCCCTTAGTGGTTGCTGCTATGACATGGGTTTATTTTTTAAGAACATATATAGGGGTATAAGGATTCGAACAAACTGTTAAGCTGCTTTCATATTTCTGCTCTGGTATCTCACCCCCTCGACACCACGTTGGCTTTCTTGTAATCGGTGGATTTTGATTAATACAAGCAAGTGCAATGACTTTCATTTCAATTACTCTTTTTATACACACTGTGATTGACATCGGTTTTCCCGCACGGCACTGACACTCTAGTCTAGCGTGCGGAGGGGGACCATTGGCTAGCATTACGTTGCCCTTCTAAGCAAACTCAAGAAGGCGCCGCGTAACAGTTGGTATCAGAGCCTAGGCTCGACAACGGACAAAGGAAAAGGTTGACAGACAATACGGAACATGGCTGGTGGACAAAAAACAAATGGTGAAAGGATTAGTGCGCTCGAAGAAGCGGTCGAGGCACTAAAAGAGACCGTAGGGATTGTCCCGGATCTCAAAA
Organism: Petunia x hybrida; assembly: GCA_037355625.1. NCBI lineage: Eukaryota > Viridiplantae > Streptophyta > Magnoliopsida > Solanales > Solanaceae > Petunia > Petunia x hybrida. The sequence goes on from JBBBVM010000338.1 coordinate 331,878, forward strand.
CTAGTCTTGAGGAAAGACTGGATGATCTTAGTCGTCTTGTGCATCAGGGTGAGACAGACATCGCTCACATGAGCCAAGACATGGAGAATGACCACGTTGAGCTTGCTGCGGTCAAAAATAAGCTCGATGCGAGCGAGGAAAGGAATGCTACTATGCAACAGCAACTGGATGAGAATGCAGCGTTGCACGCGGCGTTGCAAAACACTGTGAACAACTTGATGGCTCAAGTCATGCAGGGCGTTCTCAGAGGAGGAGGAAACGGAGGTGGGGGTGGAATGAATTTTGCTCCCAAGCAAAATGTGAAGTTCCCAGAGCCCAAGCATTACAATGGTGCTCGAAGTGCTAAAGAAGTCGAGAATTTCTTGTTCGACATGGAACAATACTTCAAGGCAGTTGGCTGGTTAGATGATGATCAGAAGATCACAACTACGGTCATGTACCTTGAGGGTGACGCCAAACTATGGTGGCGTGGGAAAGTTGAAGCCGCAGGGAATGGTGAACCAGAACTGGCAACATGGGATGAGTTGAAAGTGGCTATCCGTTGACAATTCTTTCCAGAAAATGGCGAGTACAGTGCTCGACGAAAGCTCATGGAGCTAAGGCAGACGAGATCTGTGCGAGAATATGTTCGTGAATTTACAGCCCTGTTGCTAAGCATTCGCGACATGGGCGAGAAGGATAAACTCTTTACCTTCATGGAGGGACTTAAACCCTACGCCCGTGCCGAGTTACAAAGTCAAAGGGTGGACACATTGGCAAAGGCTATTCAGGCTGCTGAGTGCACTGCGGACTATCAAGTAGATACTCGAAATGATAGGCAACAGACGACTCCACGTTCTACTGGTGGTAGCAACTACAAAGGGGGCCAATCCAATAAAAGTGGTCCTAGCAAAGGTGGGGGAGAGCGGAGTAATAGTTATTCCAAAGCCTCTTCCTCGAGCGGTAGCAATACGGTGGGTCAAAACAAAGGAACAGGAGCTGCCTTTGTTCCTAGAGGTGGATGTTTCAAATGTGGGGGTCCTCACAGGGTTGCTGATTGCCCTGAAAAGAAGATTCTGAATGCTCACGAAACTCTTGATGAAGAAGAAGCAGACGAAGAGGATGAGGATGACGGTGAGGCTCCGATTGGTGCGTTCTCGCACACGTTCTACTCCATCTCTCAAGAAGTGGGTGAATCAAGTACTGCAGGTCTTCGGTTGAAAAAGGAAACTGATCATGCTGGTCAGAAGAAGAATTCTAAAACCGATGCCAAACTTCGGGTTGGCAAAAGTAAGGGACTTATATACATCGACGTTCAGGTTAATGGCAAACCTGTTCGTGCGATGATAGACACAGGTGCTACTCATAATTATTTGGCTGCCACAGAGGTGGAGCCGCTAGGGCTCGTCGTGGAGAAGGGTCGTGGTCGAGTGAAAGCTATTAACTCTCCAGATCAACCTGTTGGAGGTGTGGCGAAGGGAGTTCCAATCAAATTGGGCCCCTATGAAGGGAAGATTACGTTATCTGTAGTCACGATGGACGACTTCAAATTGATTCTTGGTCTGGAATTTTTCCGGGAAACTCAAACCGCAGTTTTGCCGCATGGCGATGCCCTACTGATTATGGGGGCAAAACCATGCACGGTTTCAACTTTGTCTGGGAAGTTGAACGAGAGGAGCATCTCGGCTATGCAACTGAAGAAGGGTGTCAAGAGACAAGAACCAACTTTCTTGGCTACCTCATGCTTGGACGAGATTGAGCGGGCATCTAGCCCTATTCCTTCTGCTGTGAAGGATATGTTGGTGGACTTTGAAGATGTGATGCCACCAGAAATGCCTAGGCGACTGCCGCCTAAGCGAGATGTGGATCACCAGATTGAACTGGTGCCGGGCGCGAGGCCTCCTGCCCGTGCGCCGTATCGAATGTCACAACCCGAACTCACCGAGCTTCGGAGACAATTGACAGAAATGCTGGATGCTGGAATTATTGTGCCCTCTAAGTCCCCTTATGAATCGCCTGTGCTATTTCAAAAAAAGCACGACGGCTCCTTAAGGCTCTGTGTGGACTATAGAGCATTGAATAAAATTACTGTGAAGAACAAATATCCTATTCCCTTGATGGCGGACTTGTTTGACAGGCTGGGTGGTGCTACAATATTCTCGAAAATAGATCTGAGATCAGACTATTGGCAGGTGCGTATCGCTGAAGGAGATGAGCATAAAACAACCTGTGTCACGAGATATGGATCAGTTGATTTTCTAGTTATGCCGTTCGGCCTAACTAACGCTCCAGCAACGTTTTGTACGCTGATGAATCAAGTCTTCCGGGAGTTTATAGATGAATTCGTGGTTGTCTATCTGGATGACATTGTGATTTATAGTAAGAACATGGAGGATCACATGACTCATTTGAAAAAGGTCTTAACAAGATTAAGGGAGCACGAGTTATATGCCAAGCCGTCGAAATGCGCTTTTGCCCAAAAGCAGATCGATTTCCTTGGGCATATAGTCGGCGAGGGACAAATCAAGATGGATGGCGGGAAAATTCAGGCAATTGCTGATTGGCAACCACCAACTGATATTCATACCCTAAGGTCTTTCTTGGGCCTATGTAATTTCTATCGGCGGTTCGTGAAAGATTATTCTCTTATCGCTGTGCCCTTGACGGAACTTTTGAAGAAGGCCACGCCATAGGAGTGGTGTCCAAGGCGTGAGAAGGCCTTTGCTACTTTGAAGAGGGCTATGTCAAGCAGCCCGGTTTTGGCCCTTCCTGACATGGCCAAGCCGTTTGAAGTACAGACTGATGCCTCAGACTTTGCGCTTGGTGGAGTTTTGATGCAAGAGGGGCACCCGGTTGCTTATGAGAGCCGAAAATTGAAGGATGCTGAGCGGCGTTATGCCGCCCACGAAAAGGAGGAGTTGGTTGTGGTCCATTGCTTGCGTTTATGGCGCCCTTACTTATTGGGAGCACCCTTTGTTGTCAAGACTGACAACACTGCTGTCAGCCATTTCATGACACAGCCAAAACCGAATGGGAGACAGGCGAGATGGCAAGAGCTTCTTGCCGAGTTTAATTTCCACTTGGAATATAAGAGTGGGAAGTTAAACCAGGCTGCTGATGCGCTAAGTCGGAGGGCCGACCTAGCCGCGGTGTGTGTACTCGCCGCCCCTAGGGGAAGCGAGGTAACCACCAATATTAAGGATCAGATCAAGGATCTTCTTGTTCGTGACCCTGCTGCTCAAGATTTGATCAGTCTTGTGGAACAAGGGAAGACGCGTCAGTTCTATATGGATGATGGTTTTCTCAGGACAAAAGGGAAGCGGATATATGTGCCAAAGGGAGGTGATTTGCGGAAGACCCTATTGAAAGAATGTCATGATACCCTCTGGGCCGGCCATCCTGGAATGGATAGGACCCTAGCGCTGCTTCAACGCGCGTATTATTGGCCCCAGATGGCGGATGATGTAGATCAATATGTGCGAACCTGTTTGGTTTGCCAGAAAGACAAACCAGACCGCTTGACGCAAGCGGGACTATTGCAGCCGCTACCTGTTCCAACAAGGCCTTGGGAAAGCGTCTCTCTGGATTTTATCACCGGATTGCCCAAGGTCGGAGATTTAACCACTATTCTAATAGTGGTTGATCGATTTTCTAAATACGCAACTTTTATAGCAGCCCCAAAATATATAGCAGCTGAAGAGACGGCCGGGCTCTTCTTTGCTCATGTTGTGAAGTATTGGGGTCTGCCTAGAGATATTGTTAGTGATCGCGGCTCGCGATTCACTAGTAACTTTTGGACTGAGCTCTTTAAGTGTCTCGGGTCTAAGTTAAGCCACAGCTCCAGTTTTCACCCACAATCTGATCGCCAGAAGGAGCGGTTTAATGGGATGCTTGAAGAATATCTCAGGCATTTTTTAACTCAGTCGCAGAAGAATTGGGTGAAGCTACTGGATTCTGCCCAGTTGTGCTTCAATGCCCAAAAATGCTCAAGTACCAACAGGAGTGCCTTTGAAATTATCATGGGACAACAACCTCTTCTCTCGCATACTGTTGATGCACCAAATATGTCAAAGTCCCCTAGAGCTGCGAGTTTCTCAAGGGAGTGGAAGAGAAATCTAGAGATAGTGCGGAGCTATCTTGAAAAGGCACAAAGGAGGATGAAAAAGTATGCAGATCAAAACCGGCGTTTTGTGGAGTATAAAGTTGGGGATAAGGTGATGGTAAAGATCCCCAAGAGATATCTGTTCGCGGGAGCTCATGACCCGCGTCTTTTGCAGAAATACATTGGACCTCTGTCCATTGTGAAATGTGTTGGAAAAGTTGCCTATCGAGTTGAATTACCAGCTTCGTGGAAGATGCATCCCGTTTTTCATGTCAGCCTGCTGAAGCCTTTCCAAGAAGACAAGGATGATCTTTCCAGAAGCCAGCTCACCATGCCGAGCATCAGGAAGAACAAGTGGTCAGGGAAGAAAGTAGCAGAAGCTATCCTAGATGACCGTGTTATTCATGCCTCAAGGAAAGATCACCAGGAATTTTTGGTGAAATGGAGCGGATGTGATGCAGAGGAGAACACCTGGGAGAGGGGAACAGACCTCAAAGCCTTCAAGGACCTGATAGCTGATTATCTTGCAAGGAAGGCGCCGAGGACGTCGCCAACTCAGGTGGGGGAGAATGTCATGGGCGGCCTCTCAGCCGTGCCCCATGACTCCTTGGACGCGCCCCGTGGTGCCCTGGAAAGCCTCAAGACGCCTAGTGCCACGGTTGCGGCCGCGCCAAGATCTATATACGCATCTGCGTATGTCGCCCCACCGGTTGAGCGTGCCCGCGCACAAAAAGCAGACAGCGCCCTCAAAGCCTGCCCGCAGCCAGCGCCCCGCACTTGAGTGCGCCAACGCCATGCGACCAGCGCATGCGCGCCACAATGCTGCCCATCCCGCACTAGAGTGCGCCTATGCCATGCGACCAACGTATGCGCACCTCAACGCAGATTGCCCCGCGCCTGCGTGCGCCAAAGCCTTGCGCCCTGTGCGCAAGCCATGAAGACACAGACAAGGATGTGGCCCCTCAAAGTGCCGCACATCATGTAAATATAGTTAGGTTTATCTTTCTGTATTTTTCTAGTATGATTGTCTAGCCCCTTAGTGGTTGCTGCTATGACATGGGTTTATTTTTTAAGAACATATATAGGGGGTATAAGGATTCGAACAAACTGTTAAGCTGCTTTCATATTTCTGCTCTGGTGTCTCACCCCCTCGACACCACGTTGGCTTTCTTGTAATCGGTGGATTTTGATTAATACAAGCAAGTGCAATGACTTTCATTTCAATTACTCTTTTTATACACACTGTGATTGACATCGGTTTTCCCGCACGGCACTGACGCTCTAGTCTAGCGTGCGGAGGGGACCATTGGCTAGCATTACGTTGCCCTTCTAAGCAAACTCAAGAAGGCGCCGCGCAACAGTAAGAATATATCCTCCGATTTACATTCGATTACTATTTTTTTTTAACAGCTTAATTCACGTATTACTTTTATTCACTTATTTAGATATTATCTATACCATATTAAAATCCCAAATAATTTAGTGAGGTGTTTTAGTATATTAGAAATACAAAGTGTGTATTTTTCGGTAAAAATAATTGCTGCTAGAGATTTTTCAATCAAATTTTCCAGTTAAACTTCTTCACCTCGAATTAATTGCAAGTTTAAGATAGGAAAATGTTGCTAGAACTAATTTCTATTGGAACTTACTTTTTGTTTTAATCGGTTAGTCACATATGGAGTCATAAGTTTGAAAGATATATGAGTGACTTGCATATCAATCAGGAGTTTATTTTTATATTTTGGTGGTTGCAATTTTTCTCTTCTTCTTAAAAAATTTAGATAATGGGGCCATTTGTTGTTATTAAGATTAAGAGATCTGAATCTGAATACACATCTGAATATTAAGATGTGGTATTAAGTTCTGAACACTGATTGATTAAGACCGTTTGTTTTTCCAATATCTGAATATTTATAATTTATATTTATTCTTTATTAAAGTTTATACATACTATAAAATAGTTAACTATTATATCCACAAGATATTGGATTGTAAGGTGGTGGTTTGTGGTGGTAATCTAAGTTACTCGGACTCGGGTACGGGTATCCGACACGGGTACGAATCTAGATGTCGGATTCGGCAAAATCTAAATTTAGAGATTCGGGGGTATGGATCCGCACACGGATACGGGTGTGGGGATCTGTCTAAAAATTTTCAAAATTCTAAAAATAAAGTCATAATCCTTAATTTCGATTCTTCCTAGAGAAGTCCTCTTCCCCAATATCTCTGCTTTTCTCTATTAAGTCGTCTTCCCAAAAGTTACCCTCAAAACATAAAATCAGAAATTCGACAATGTCGACAAAAGATGAAAAAGAGACAAAAGACTATAAATTACTGCATAATTTTGAAGGTATCTCATTTCCAATGTCTATCTTGAGAGTCTATTTGTCAAAAAAAATCTTCAATTTTCTGTGGATTTTGGTCAAAGTATCCATTTTTATTTGACCACATCCGGTGTGAATCCCGTGTCCTATCCGAGACGGGGTACGGCGGCAATTTTGAAGAGTCCGAGTAACTTAGGTGGTAATACGGTGGTGTCTGATAGTAGTGATTGTTATCAGTTGTAGTGTTGGTGGTGGTTGTGTGATGTGGTGGTTTGATGGTAGATGTGGTTGGTGGTAGTAAGTAGTGACTAGCAGTATTGGCGGTGGTAGGTAATGGTGGTGGTGGTGCTTGGTAGTGAAGGTAGTTGTGTTTGTGGAGGTGGTTAGTATTGGTTGGCGGCGGTGGTGATCATTGTGCTAATGACAATGATAACGGTAGTGATAGATAATGGTGGTGGTTAATGTGATGGTGGAGGTGGTCGGTGGTAGCAGCGGTGGTTGCCAATTGTCGTTAGTGGAAGGTGGTGGTGGTGGTGGTTAAGAAGTTGCAGTGGTAGAGGTGACGGTGGTTTGATAGAGATAATGGTGGTTGTGATGGTGGAGGTGATTGGTGTGGTAGTGATAGTTAGTGGTTGGTGGTTGTAGCAATAGGTTATAATGATAGAGGTTGTTAGCGGTTGTTGTTTATGGCTAGTGGTGGTGGACTGGTGGTGGCGGGTGGTGGTTGGTAGCGGTGGCGGCGGCAGTGGTTATCGATTGTAGTAGTGCAGTGGTAGTTAATTGTGTAATATATGGAGGGGTGATGAACCTCTTAATGGTATTAAGGCTTAACTCAAGATCTTAATTATACAGATCTATTAAGAACCATTAAGTGGTTAAATCTTAATAAAAACAAACGGACTTAATGGTTTGAGGTCTGAACTATTCAGATTCAGACCTCCATTAAGTGCAAACAAATGAGGCCTTCACTATATAATATCTATATGTCTCATGTTCTTTATAAAGTGAAAGCTCGTTGATCTTTCAACAAGTACTAGACATACAAATAATTTTTATAATAAACATAATATATATTTAGCATACCTATATTATCAAAAACTTACTTTCATACTGCAGTTAAGTTTGCTTGAGTTTTATCTCCTTTGTTAATGGCATATTCACTTTTCTAATATATAATTTTTTTATGTGAAATGACACGTGCAACACACGTAGATTAAAACTAGTCTTTCTAAGAGTCCACGGCTCCTGTATATCTCCCTTCAGACATACACGGGCCGTGGACTCTTGTAACAAAAGAAGAGGAAAATCGAAACTTCAAATTCCCATATTCTGGTTGAGAGTAGTATTTATTTGGAGAAATTATTTTTTTTCATTCACAAAATTTCAATTTTTTTTAAGTAAAAATATATGTCCAAACACAATTTCAAGTTTCAAAAACTATTTTTTAACTCAACTTCAGATACTCAAATTTTCAAATTTCAACCAAATCTATGTCCGAACGCTAGCTACATGAAAGCAGGTACTTAGCTAATCCCTAGGTAAAGTCATTTTAATATTGTTAAGTTCAAAGTTATACGCGTATTTAGCTAAATATTAGCTCGAGGAAATCTGTCATTCTTGACTAAATTTAATTATGAGTTTTTTGCTAGATAATGTATCATAGCAAATATTAGCTAGAAATATTCGCAACAAGATTTCGACCCAACATCGAAGACATTTAGTAGCTAGAAATGTCTGGGCCAGAAGCATTCAGCCTATCAAACTTGGGCTGTTTGGTTGGGAACTCTACATAAGAGTAAAAATTTCGCGGGGAAGCCACTTTGGCACCCGCTTTGTGATGCGTAGCCTCTGTTTACAAATTCGCTGAGAATTAGCCACTAGACGCGTTTTTTAAAAATAATAGTATGACGACGTCGTTTTACACATTTTGGAAATTCCGGTTTTACCCTTCCTTATTTTTAACTTATTCGGTGTTTTTGTTTCTCTGTTTAATACTGTGACTTTTGAACTCTATCAAACTATACGAACTCTCTTTGGAAATACAGCAATTTCTTATTTTTGAGATTTTGAAGCTTTGTGTTTTGGGAAAAAACTTTGTTTTTGCTGTTTCGTATATTAAGGTAACTGTGTTTACTTCGTATTGTTTTTTTTTTCATTTTTGTACGTGTATATGGGTTATTTAGGTTTTGATTTTGTGTTTACAATGTTTAGATTTTCCATTGGAGTACAGTGTAAGCTTTTGATTTCCTTAAAAATGGTAGGGTTTTTTTAAGGGGAACGCTTTGTTTCCGTGAAACCCATTTCCCCCAGAACTATATACTGTGACCTTTCTGTTGTGGATAGGCTGTTGCCCATGATAAAAAACTGGGACTGTGTGTTTTTAAGAGGTACTTGTCCATTGTAAATGGTGGGTTATTTTTTAGAAAGGGGGCAACGGTTTTTTTTTTTTGTCAAACCCTTTGCCCCAGAAGTATATACTGCGACTCTGTGTAACAAGTGCTTGTGTACCCAGCACTAATGTCTGGGGTAGCGGGTGGGCCACCAAGCTCTCCCCCAGTACAAGAACATGGGACTATGCATAACAAAGCATCATAGGCCCCAGCACCAAATGCTGTGACCTTTGTGTTTAACAAGTGCTTGTGTCCCAGTTCTAAATCACGGGACTGTGCATAACAAAGCATCATAGACCCCAGGACAAAATGCCGTGACCCTTGTGTTTAACAAGTGGTTGTGTCCCAGTTCTAAAAGATGTGACTGTGCATAACAAAGCATCATAGACCCCAGCACCAAATGCTGTGACCCATTTTTGTTTATTAAGTGTTTGTGTCCCAGTTCTAAAACATGGGGCTTTGCATAACAAAGCATCATAGTCCCCAGCACCATATGCTGTGACCCTTGTGTTTAACAAGTGCTTGTGTCCCAGTTCTAAAACATGGGACTGTGCATAACAAAGCATCATAGGCCCCAGCACCAAATGCTGTGACCCTACTTGTGCAAGCATCATAGGCCCCAGCACCAAATGCTGTGACCATGCACATGAACTACTTGTGCTCCCAGCACCAACGTCTGTGGGTAGGGGTTGGGCTACCAAGCTCCCCCCCAGCACAAATACTGCGACCTTGCACTCAAACCACTTGTACCCCCAGCATCCAAAATACTGTGACTGTGTAGATAAACTACCTGTACCCCCAGCATATATGTGTTAATTTTCCTTTGTTTTTATTTTAATACATGTGCTAATGTTACAGCAATGGAGATTATACGAAGTGATGAGGTTACGGATAATCTGCCAAACGACGATGGTATATTGCTTCCATTTGCGCAGTGGAAAAATCGTGATTGCCAGTGGAAAGGTGACACAGAGTATCGTGGATTAATCGAAGGGTTGTTGTCTGCGGATTACCTGGAGAAACTGAAGAAAGGGCCATTCGGCAAGTTTATGCTTTTGGAAGATGCTAAATATTCTGGGAGGCTTATAAATTGTTTTCTCCAGTCTCAAATAGTTTCTTCAGACAACACTAAGCTTAGCTTTAAAGTTTTTGGTGATATAGTGGATTTCACAGCTGATGATTTTCATGTAGTTAGTGGTCTTAATATTTCCAGTATCGTAGATATAAGTATTTTTAAGCTTTCAAAGAGTAGATTAAAAGAGAAGTATTTCAGGAATCCTGAAGACGATGTTAATAAAAAGGACAGCAAGTGGACTTTAAAGTTATATGACTTGCTTGATTTGATTGAACATCATTCTAGTTATGTGAGAGTGGCTCCAAAGAGCAAGGGCAATCTGAATAGAGTGTCTGCTGCACGATTGGATGTTCCATTAGAGCAAGATGATGCTGTTAAACTAGCCGAGCTATATTTGCTTAATTCTGTTTTATTGGGCCGGCCATTACCTAGAGTAGTGGATGATCAACATATGATTATTATTGATAATGAAGAGGTGCATAGCTGTTATCAGTGGGGTACTGAGATATATCGTCAAATGGTACACCATTTGCAATCAATCATAAAGCCAGGTTCTTCTACTTATTTGTTTCCTGGTATGCCCTTCCTATTCTGTTGCTGGGTGGCAGAGGTGTTCCCTGTGTTCAGGCAGTATTTTACTGTTCGCCCGAGGATCAAACCTGTGATGCTTCGTTACACATGTACTTTTACCCCTCAATACAATGTCTTGTGTGATGACTACTTTCATAATGAACAGGTGAGTTTTATGAGTACTTGCTTTTGTTTGTTATTTATTTGTGTTACTTTTTTGTTGGTTTTGAAATGTACTTTTTAATAGTTTTGGGAGGATGCCTCAGTGAGACCAATAAGGCATAAATCTAAACATGCTTCAACTTCAAAATCACCCTCAAAGTCATCTTCAAAGACTAGTTCAACAGCAGAATCTATTGACATGAATGAAGTTGTAAAGGTGAAATTCTTCGTGGGTTTTGTCTTTTAATTTTTTTTTCTTATGTGGTTTTAATGTTTTTTCTTTTACCAGAGATTGACAGCTAATCTCAAAGTAAATTTACCTACTGAGAGCAAGATTCAACATATGATCAATTCCTCAGAAAATAGTGTAAAGAAAGATCTTGCTGACATGGAGAAGAGGATTACAGATAAGTTGAATGCAAAGTTTGATGCATTACTGCTTCTTGTTGCAAAATCAAAAACAAGTGATCTCGGAGAAAACTGTGGTGTGTCTGTAAGTAAATCAGACACCAGGAGTAGAAATGAAAAGAGTCATTTTGTTGATAATTTGATTTATTCAGATGGTCGCAATAGTTTTTTCAAAGAAACATTTAATCAGGCAGAGCTTGGTGGTAGTGTACAAAGTGATCATGGTATTGCAGCTCCTTTAAGAGATGCAAGTGATCAAATGATTGTGGATCTTTTAGAGCATTACAAAGGTGATACCAGTGACCCTATTGATGAAGCAAAAGGTACAGATGGTTTAGAAAAGGCGCCATCAAATTCAGACCATCATCAACAAAGTCATGGTAGTCAAATAGAGTATTCTGTATAGTCGTAATTTAAATAAAAGGGAATTTTTTTGTTTAATGTAATGATTTTTTATTTTTTGTATATGCAGATAAACAGAATCCTTCATCTGATTTATTGGACAAGTGTCCATCTAAAGACGATGATGTATCTTTGAATCCAACAGATGTTCAGCTTCGTGATGAAACAATTTATCCCACACTGAATGGTAAGAAGAAAAAAATTTGTTGGTAGATTGAACCAACATATTATGCACTAATACTGTATTTTTATGATATGCTAATGTCCCAGATAATAAAATACTGGGACTCTTTGTTTAACAAGTACTTGTGTCCCAGTTCTAAACTATGGGATTTTCTATAACAAAGCACTATATCTACAGCACAAAATACTGTGACTTTTTCACAAGAAGTATTTGTGCCCCAGCACCAATGTCTGGGAAGTCTATAGTAATGGAAATGTATTTTAAATATGTGTGTTTTGACACTTCTGTTTTCTATAGAGAAATGTAATGTATTGTGCTTATTTATTTTTACAGAAGGTAATAATGGTGAATCTGGGAAAAGTGCTGTGGTTGAAGGAGAAATTAATGAATTAAAGCATCTTGTTGAAACTGGTATTTGGACACCAGTAGGTATGTAAAAGTAATTTTTATATAATAAATAGTGTTCCTATTTTTGTTGTTGAAAATGTGTAACAAATTATCTTGTTTTGAAGTCTCTCAAGAAAGTTCTCAAGAAGGTTGTCAACCAATTAAGCTTGCTGATAACCAAATGTTTTTGACTCCTGGTATGCGAAAATATGTTGCATATTTTGCATGGTCCACACTCCAGCATAAAATACCCTGTTGGTTGGTCAATGAATAGTGTGTCTTGTTCCATTTACAGAAGCAACAAATGTTATAGCTGATAATGAAGATGTTGTCACTCAACGCAGTCACAGTGCTGAGGTTCGACTTGAAGTTAAGGCTGTCAGCGAGCTTTGCATAGCTGGTCTTGTTTTTACACCAGCAGGTATGTAAGCGTCTTTTTTATAGTTATTTTGTGTTTTTTATTGTTCGCAAATGTGTGGTATATTATCTTTATTTATAAAGGTTCTCAAGAAGGTTCCCAAGAAGGTTCTAAAGAAGGTCTTAAAAAAGGTGTTGAGCATTCGTCTCCAAAAAAGGCTTTGAAAGCATTTTCCAGCAAGAAAAGGAAGAAACGTGATAATGATGCTTCTCCTGAAATTGCATCTCCCCTCAAACCTAAAATTGGTGAAAATTTGGCTGATGCAAGCAAAAGCATCATGAATATTAGTTGCATAGATGCACCTTCATTTTCAATTGGCTTGACACAGCCATCGCAAGAGACTGCAGCAGTGATTGATAGTGTCAAGCATGATTCTATGGATATCGATCGCTCAGAAAGTAAGGGTGGTACAGAATTGGCGTTAATAGAGAAAGACAATTCAAAACTTACGACACTTGCTGATGCATCTGTTGTAGTACTGGAGCAAGAGTCTGCTTTGGATTCAGCCATGAAAACACCTGAACAGCCAAGGAAGGTTGCTGGAACAAATGTCTGTGCAAGTAATTATGCAGATGTGTGTTCATCTAAACAACAGTCGGCAATGCAGTGTTCATTGAAAAAGGAGGAAGTTATGGATTTAGCTGTTTTGCCAGAGAAACCATCAAATCATCCAGAAGCAGGAGAGCTGTTAGGCAGGGGACATAGGGTTCGTAAGATTAGCCGCCACTTATTATCTCCATTCAGGCCTTTTCAGCCAAAGGAAAAGTGTGATTGGAAGCCTTCTTATAGGCGTGTATGCCCTTTTCATACTGTCAATGCCACGTCTAATTGTTTGGCAATTTTTGATAAATGGCTGAAGCAAGGCTTGAAAGTGACTGATAAAAACAGCGTCTCTAAATTGTAAGTTATTCTTTTTTTTTTTTTTAGTTATTGTGTATTTTTAAGTTACACGGTGTTGTGGATTATATTAGTAAATTTGTATTCTTTATGTTGTTTGTGTTTAACTTTTTCAGGGGTGATGATCTTTATGATGACAAAATTGCAGACATCAATTCACAGAATAAAATTAAATTGTATAGTGTTTCAGTAAAGAGCAAAATGTGGTTTAGAGAGATTGCAGATAGAAGATATCCACTTACCAATGAGGTTTTCTACAGCTTTTTTTTATTATTGGTTGTGTAGTGTTTTTATATATATATTTGTTAACTAATTTTTTTTTTTTTTTTTGTGTTTTGTGATTTTTTTTGTCATGCAGCATGTTGATGTTATACTGTACTATCTGAGGAAGAAACATGTATATCATTTCACAAACTACTCAGCACTGTTCACAACGACAGACTTGAATTTTGATTTTTTTGTAGAGTCGTTGTTCTTTTCGAAGGTTGAATCCTATTTTGAAAATATGGCAAATGAAGAGAAGACCAGGAGAATAAAAGAGAAGAAGGATTGAATGGAAGAAGAGTGGAAGAACAAAGAAAATTTTGAAAAAATGAAGGCCCAACAAAAGAAAGGAGCAAAAAGGACTCGTGCTCAACAAAAGAATAAAAAATATGATCCTCCAGCAGAAGTTGTTTTTGGAATTCATGACTTGACACTGGACGATTTAGAGAAGATTGAGTTAGATTTCTACCTAGCACAGTATGAAGGAACTGCACAGAATAGCCTACTTGAGTGTGTGAATGGGTCTTCTAATGAATGTGGCATAGCATGGGGTCAAGTCGAAAAAGTTTTTATGCCAATTAGGAAGACTTCAGTTGATCCTAATGATTACATGTCTTGCACTCATTATTGGTTGGGAGTTTATACTATAAAAGATCATAGAATAGATGTCTATGATTCGGTTTTTGATGGGGATGAAGATTTTGTGAAGATCAAGATGGCAATGTATGCAATTGCTATACCTAAGCTACTAAAAGAGATGGATTTTCATACAGAATATCCTAATTTTGGTACGACTTACAAGAAACTTGATATTGTTTATCAAGCAGCACCAAAACAATTAGGAGATACAGACTGTGGTCTTTTTGTAACAAGGTTTACAGATCTACTCATGCTTGGACAGGATTTGTTTAAACAGGAATGGGGAGTAGAAGCCATTAGTATTTACAGGAGAATGGTTGCTGTTAATCTACTGTCGCATGGAAAATCAAAAAGAGATGAAGGCTATGAAACTCCACCAGAGAAATTGAATGATGATTATGGAGAGCATGATGAGAAGCTAGCTTGTGAACATGGAAGGCTGCCTCTTCTTTGAATCTTTATTAATCTTTTTTATAAACAATGCAGTGTACACATTTTTTGAAGTATGTATAGTTAATATGTTGTTTGTTTGTTATTATTTATTAGCTTGGGAACTATATAAATAGGAATGCTAAATACTTTAATTCCCCAGTACAAGAACATGGGACTGTGCATAACAAAGCATCATAGACCCCAGGACAAAATGCCGTGACACTTGTTTGTTGTGTCCCAGTTCTAAAAGATGTGACTGTGCATAACAAAGCATCATAGACCCCAGCACCAAATGCTGTGACCTTTGTGTTTAACAAGTGCTGTGTCCCAGTTCTAAATCATGGGACTGTGCATAACAAAGCATGATAGACCCCAGGACAAAATGCCGTGACCCTTGTTTGTTGTGTCCCAGTTCTAAAAGATGTGACTGTGCATAACAAAGCATCATAGACCCCAGCACCAAATGCTGTGACCTTTTGTGTTTAACAAGTGCTGTGTCCCAGTTCTAAATCATGGGACTGTGCGTAACAAAGCATGGTAGACCCCAGGACAAAATGTCGTGACCCATTTGGAAAATCCAGCTGTTAAAAGAATAGCAACCGAAATGACGGTTTTTGCGTTGGGACGTGCAAGACGTGAGTAGGCGCAGTTTAATCATTACTCCTGCAGTCTCGAAGCACGCAACAGTCGCTTTTTCAGTAAATATGATTTTCACAAGCTTCAAAACATTTTACTCCATTCCAAATTTCATCCAAACCTTCAAAGCTTCAAAACACCTTTCTAACAATTTCTAAAACGCAAAAACTCTTCCAATCTTCTAATCCAAGAAAAGTCTGAATATGGATGCTGCGGCTAGTACTTCCTCAGCAGCAGGTGGTCAATCCCCGAGTTCTTCAACTTTGGTTGCTGATGTGATCCCGAAACTTTGGGAAATCTTGAAAACGATTGTTCAATCAGCTCATTCAGTCACTATGGCAATATAAGGTCGTGGCCTTCAAGCCGGTTTAAGAGTTCAATTACTCCCGACCTCTTGCCTAAGGTTAAGGAAGATTGCGGCTGGGACGATGATGTTACAGTTTCTTGCCCCTACCCAACGGAAAATATCACCTCTGCGAGGAGGGGATGGACAGCCATATCCACGTATCCATTCACGATAGGCCATACGCTGCCATTGCATCCTGTTATAGAGGACATTTGTAAATACTACCTTATCTGCCCGGGGCAGCTGTGCCCGAGCATTTATAGAATCATTTCTCTGCTACAATGGTTTGCCGATGAGACTGACCAAGATTTTGAGTTTAAGCATTTTATCTCTTTGTATAGCCTTCAGGTTGCAAGAGACGGGTATATCAATGCCCGTATGAGAGGAAGAAAAGCTTTAGTGCATAATTCTGGAGATACAGGGGATAGGGGTTGGATGCATAGGTATGTTTATGTGCAGTCCAAACTCCTCACACATGGCAGCAAAACTAATCTCCGCGAGGTGTGGAACAAAACTCGTAAGTCCCCGAGTCTTTATATTAAATACTCTCTGAGTTACGTATTTGCACCTTCTGAACTTTACTCTTTATTGATTAGCTGACAAGATTCCTTACAACGGTCTGATTTCCGAGGATGAGTTGTCTGCTTGGGTTGAACCCATTTTGGCAGCTTTCACCCACGAGCAGAGGCAGTGGTCTCACTATGCTTCTGAAAAGAAATTATCGAACCCTAGCACCCATGGTAAGCTGATTACCCAACTTCCTGCTAATTTATGTTGAACTCATCATGGTATTAATATGACTTTATCCCCAGGTTTAGGGGCTGGTGGTAGTTACTTTCCTGCTCCTCCTCCTGTGGAGGTGACCGTTGACCCCGTGGCCGAGATCAACGAGGAGGCAGCTGCCATCCTGCAAACTGCTGCAGCTGTTAAGGCCAGGGAAGGTGGTGAGGAGGTCCTTGCGAGCTTGAAGAGAAAGCAATCTGACTCTGAAAAGAGTAAACCCAAGAAGAAGGCGAGGACAGCTCGCAAGACTCCTCAGTCTTCTGAAAAGACAATTGGAACCAATGCTGGTGCTGCTGATACGCCCAAGGCTGGGCAGGAGAGTGTTAAAAGCTCGGCGGCTGCCCGTGAATCTGCTGGGCCTGTGATATTCGATATTTCTGATTCAGATGCTCCCGATGTGAGCTTGACTAGGAAGAGGAGGGCACCTCTTCGGGGTGATAAGAGGAAGGATGTAGAGACTTCTTCTTACGCCTTCGAGGAGAGTCCCCGAGTTGATGATGGGGAAGGGGATAGAGCTGGGGAAATGGGGGAAGAAAGAATGCACGAAGGTTTTGCCTTCTTCCCCGAGGACCCAAAGCTGAATGAGCCTGAACGGGTTGGTAGTCAGTAAGGCGAGCCTGAGCAAGCCAGCCACAGGCGCCCTGGCAAAGAGCCGATGAGAGAGGAGGCTGAGGAAAAAGAGGAGGAGCAAGATGAGGGGGTTGATGAGCGGAGGAAAGCTGATGGGGAGGCTGAACCTCAGGTCTTTTATTACGATGACATGATGAATTTGGCCGGTGAAGGGGTGGCACCAGTTTATCTGCAAGAGTGCGACACTCTGGACCCCGAGGAAACAGGTGACGTTGAGGTCTCTCGCACAAAGCTTACCAGGCGAGTATCGTTAGGAGGAAAGACTGGGGCGCACTTTGTTAAGGGTATTCGACACAAATTCGGTCCCCAGTACCCTTCTGAACAAGCGAGGGAGCCCAGGCCGTGTATGAGGGAGTGTGACTTCAGTATCTCTCCGGATACAAATTTTCTGGCGAAGCCTGGCCACTTGGTTAAAGTGACGTCTAACCTGATCGGTCCTCGCGAGGAGTGGAACATGCGTAGCATGAGCGACGAGCAGCTAGCTTACGCAATTGCTGAAGATACTGCTCGGGTAATGTTTCCCTCTTTACTCCTTTATTACTATTAAGTCCTTAGTTCTGATTACATGCATATTTTCATTTGTTGCCAGGCAAGTATGATGGCTGCCGAGCTCATGTTCCGCTCTAGGTTGAACAACCAGGAACAAGTTCTTAGCTTGAAGAAACATCTTTTCAAGGCTCTCCAGGACAAGCAGGCCCTAGAAGAGGAGAAAGAAGCTCTGATCAGGGAGAAGCGGGTCCTGAAGGGGAGGTGTGGCTTCTTTGAGGATAAGATAGACAGGTTGGAGAAATCCAACACTGAGGCCAACGACAAGATACACGCCCTCCTCGAGGAGAAGGACCGTCTTCTGGACGAGAAGGAAAGGTTTGCACTGTCCTTCGAGGATCTGAAAACCAGGATGGATCAACAAGGTCGCCAGATTTCTCAGCTTGCCCATGAGCTTAATATGAAAGAAGTTACCTTGGAAAGCATCCGTAGCGCTTCTGACCTAATGTTGAGAAACATGAACAAGGCTGAAGCTGAATCTCGGGCTGCTCGAGGAGAACTGCAAGAAGCCAAGAATCGGGTTGAGCAATCTGTGAGGACCCAAGAGCTGTTGACGAAGCAGTTGGCAAATTTGAGGGATCGTTATACAATCGAGTCCAAACTGGAAGCCCTCGAAGCCAAGAAGAAACTGCTTATCCAAATGCAGCGCGGCCAAATTAATGTTGACTTAGTCCTTGATCAGACCATAGCGGCTATCGTCAGTGTCAAGCAAACCTTGGGCATGGAGGTAGAAGCCAATGATGACGATGATGAAGAGGATGATGAAGGCAGTGAGGATAATGAAGATGAAGATTTGGGTGGGGATCCGACTGATGGAGCTAGTGCATCAGGTCGAGATCCCGGCCCAAATGATGACTAAGGCCTCATCTAGTCCTCCTTGTAAATTTACTGGATGCTGTTAATTTTGAATATTGCTAATTTGTGGACAAATGTATATTTTGACTACTTCTGTTTTTGGCCGACTCATGAAGGCTTGATGATTAGTCTTTTCTATAAACAATGCAGTGTACACATTTTTTGAAGTATGTATAGTTAATATGTTGTTTGTTTGTTATTATTTATTAGCTTGGGAACTATATAAATAGGAATGCTAAATACTTTAATTCCCCAGTACAAAAACATGAGCATCATAGGCCCCAGCACTAAATGCTGTGACCTTTTGTGTGTTTAACAAGTGCTTGTGTCCCAGTTCTAAATCATGGGACTGTGCATAACAAAGCATTATAGACCCCCAGGACAAAATGCCGTGACCCTTGTGTTTAACAAGTGGTTGTGTCGCAGTTCTAAAATATGTGACTGTGCATAACAAAGCATCATAGACCCCAGCACCAAATGCTGCGACCCTTGTGTTTAACAAGGGCAGTGTCCCAGTTCTAAAACATGGGACTGTGCATAACAAAGCATCATAGACTCCAGGACAAAATGCTGTGACCCATTTGGAAAATCCAGCTGTTAAAAAGAATAGGAACCGAAATGACGATTTTCACATTGGGATGTGCAAATACGTGAGTAGGCGCAGTTTAATCACTACCTTATCTGCCCGGGCCAGCTGTGCCCGAGCATTTATAGAATCATTTCTCTGCTACAATGGTTTGCCGATGAGAGTGAGCAAGATTTTGAGTTTAAGCATTTTTATCTCTTTGTATAGCCTTCAGGTTTCAAGAGACGGGTATATCAATCCCCGTATGAGAGGAAGAAAAGCTTTAGTGCATAATACTGATTCAGATGCTCCCGATGTGAGCTTGACCCAGAAGAGGAGGGCACCTCTTCGGGGTGATAAGAGGAAGGATGTAGAGACTTCTTCTTACGCCTTCGAGGAGAGTCCCCGAGTTGATGATTGGGAAGGGGATACAGCTGGGGAAATGGGGGAAGAAAGAATGCACGAAGGTTTTGCCTTCTTCCCCGAGGACCCAAAGCTGAATGAGCCTGAACTGGTTGGTAGTCAGCAAGGCGAGCCTGAGCAAGCCAGCCACAGGCGCCCTGGCAAAGAGCCGATGACAGAGGAGGCTGAGGAAAAAGAGGAGGAGCAAGATGAGGGGGTTGATAAGCGGATGAAAGCTGAGGGAAAGGCTGAACCTCAAGCCTTTTCGATGACATGTTGAATTTGGCCGGTGAAGGGTTGGCACCAGTTTATCTCCAAGAGTGCGACACTCTGGACCCCCGAGGAAACAGGTGACGTTGAGGTCTCTCGCACAAAGCTTACCAGGTGAGTATCGTTAGGAGGAAAGACTCGGTCGTACTTTGTTAAGGGTATTCGTTACAAATTCGGTCCCCAGTACCCTTCTGAACAAGCGAGGAAGCCCAGGCTGTGTATGAGGGAGTGTGACTTCACTATCTCTCCGGAGACAAAATTTATGGCGAAGCCTGGCCACTTGGTTAAAGTGACGTCTAACCTGATCGGTCCTCGCGAGGAGTGGAACATGCGTAGCATGAGCGACGAGCAGCTAGCTTACACAATTGCTGAAGATACTGCTCGGGTAATGTTTCCCTCTTTACTCCTTTATTACTATTAAGTCCTTAGTTCTGATTACCTGCATATTTTCATTTGTTGCCAGGCAAGTATGATGGCTGCCGAGCTCATGTGTCCTTCTGCTTATGTGTATTATACTGCCCATTTTACTAACCTGCCCGAGAACTAATTTTACTATTTTTAATAAACTTATGTTGTATTAACTTGATAATAGAAAAAAGATTGGGTCTCTATAAATGTTATGTTTTTAATGGTTGCATCTGCAGTGTAATTTATCTTTTCTTGTACTTTGAGGATACTTGTTTTGTGTTTTATGATAATGTTAATTAAAATGCCTGTAAGTTTGTGTTTGTTTTGTGTGAAAAATGTTATCTAATATGCTCGGGGATTGCTAAGATGTTTTTGCCGTGAGTAGTAAAACAAGGCGCATGGATCACACTACCTCCCAGATGTTTATCCTGGGGCTAGTATTTTAAGGCACATGGACGCCCCAGATGTTTTTGCTGTGGACATTTCAGTTTTTATTTTTATTTTTCCAATGCACTTTTTCCACTGTATTGTAAAGGAAAAGAACAAGCAATGTGCAGCTTTTATATAAAGTATGAAGAATCTTTACTATCATCCAAAAGCACAAGGACAATACAGTATAATTGAGAAGTTTTCTTGTACAATTATTTTAATATAAATAGACTACTTTGTTACTGAATAGAAGAGGCAAATATTTTTGTATTTTTAAGATGGGAACAGTCGTTGAAGCAGTGTTGAATGAATTGGATGCTGAATTAGATCAATTTGTAAGTTAATCACACCATTTTTTTTTTAAAGTGTTATTTGTTTGTGTGGTCTTGTTATGCTTTGCAGACTTCACCCAGTCTTTACACTGGGATGTTATGGTAAATATATAAGCAGACATAGGTTTTTTTAAGTGGTGGTTTTTGGTCTAAAAATACAGAAATACCTGCTACATTGGGATTCGAAAAGTCAGGACTTTATTAGGGAAGACCAAACAAACCTACCATTTTTGACTACATTTATTGTGATATTTTTAATCGATTCTTTGACCATAAGAGCTGGACAAAAGTTAATATTAGATAAATCCTATACCCAGCATATTAGAGAATATTTTCATAAATAAGATGGGAACAGTCGTTGAAGCAGTGTTAAGTGTATTGGATGCTGAATTAGATCATTTTGTGAGTTAATCATAACATTTTTTTTAAAGTGTTGTTTTAGTTTGATGTTATTATAAAAGTTTGCATTTCTTGTTTTGTTTTGTTTTGTAGATTTTGCCAGTATGGTTGGCAATTAGGCTTCCCAGACGTGACGTTCCAGCCACTCTTATTTGCCGTGGTATTCATTTCCAGATGAACTACCTAAAAGTGAGAAGACAGAGAAAGCTTTGTAATGGATGGAGGGAGTTTGTTCGCACTAACAATCTTGGAGTAGGAAGTACGTTACATTTTAGGGTTCTGGAATCTTTAGATCGTGTGGTTTTAAATGTTCGTATATGGCAGCCTGAACTAGAACCTTTAAGTTCAAGTTCTAGTTCTAGTTCTAGTTCTGGCTCTACTGTTGAAGATGCTTGAAATAAGATAGCATATATTTTGTGTTTTAGTTCAATATCTGAGTTTTTGGGGCAGTTATATATGTGTAATATAACTGTTGTTTTTTGAATTGTGATTGTTTAGTAAACAACATCACAAATATTATGTAATGGTGCCTTTTCAATAATAAGTTGCATCTGTTATTACATTATTGAATTTATTCTATAAATACATATCAACTTATAGTTGTTATGAAGTTTTATGTGAAGTTTCTATGTTGTCATTTTTAATTATTAGTCTATAATTTCCAACTAGTTTACACTCATTAGCATAGGTCCTCATATCAAAATGCTGCAATTTTTCAACTGCATAACAATATAGCTCCAGCAAAAGTACTGGGGGGGGGGGGGGGGGACGAATGTATGAATAAATATTATTAAACTTCGTGATGCTTGAATTAATTTGATAGCAGCCCCCATATGAAAATGCTGTTATATTTCAACTGCATAACAATATAGGTCCAGCAAAAGTACTGGGGGGGATGAACAATTATGAGTATACGACCCCAGATCAAAATGCTATCATTTTCACTTTCATAACAGTATGGCTCCAGCACAAGTACTGGGGGGGACTAATAGAAACTGTAAAGTGCATAGAAAATATAATTTCTTTGACTACATTTAATGTATTTTTGCCAAAACACATGCCGACTAACTAACAGTTACTCACTTTTTTTACTATAAATAACCCTTTACAGTCAAAGCAAACTACAAAGTTTTTTGAGATTTCATCTCCTCTTATAAACTGTAAAGTTTTTTTTTTCTGAAAAGAAGATATGGCAGATGAAGAGAATCGTGTGGAGGATCTAGGAAGTTTTGTCAAGAAAATCACATCATCATATTTTGATAGAGATGATTTTGTATGTTAAAAGAAATGAGCAAAGTATTTTTTATTTTTTTCATTTATTTTTTTTAGTGTTTTGTGATTTTTTTATTAACTGTGAAATATTATTCTTTTTAGATCTTTCCAAAAAGTTGGAAGCAGAGGCTGCCAAATATAAATGGAATGGCATGCATATTGTGTGAAGATGATGATGAGGTATATGAGATGAGCTTCAAAGTTGGGAATTACGCACGGTTGTGTAATGGATGGAAGGATATGCTTATTAAAAAAGGCTTCAGGATAGGCAATATACTTCGTTTTGATCACATGTTCCACAACATATTCAATGGTAGTGCAACTGTTGTTTTTGAAGTTTCTGTCATAAACCATCAGGATGGTGAGGGAGGGGGTGAAGAAGATGATGATGATGATGATGATGATGATGATGATGATGGTAGTGGCAGCAGCGACAAAGATGTTGGATCAGCCCAGAAGCCTATTGTGATTGAATAAGTTTTTGTAGTTTTTAAGTTTTTTCAGATAATATGGGGATGTTTGTTTGTTGTGTGTTTATTATCTGTGTTTTAAGTTTTTCAGCAGCTTATCAATTATGAACAATCCTTTTTAGCATTTATGAACTGTGTTTGTAAGTACTGTGTTATTGTGGTCGATCAAAATGTTTGTTGTTCAATAAGTAAAAAAACTTAAAAAATAGATAAATGGAGACTACTATTTTGCACAGCAACAAATGAAAAGTGTATTTTTTATATATATTAATCCTTGTTAAAGAATACAGAGGAAGTAAAATTTAAAAAAAAAAAAATTCTCTATTAGTGATAACAAAATGCTGTTAATTTCAACTGCATAACAACATTGCTCCATCACAAGTACTGGGACCAAGTAATAGGACTCTCCAAATCAAAATGCTGTTTTTTTTCAGCTGCATAATACTATAGCCCCAGCATAAGTACTGGGACTAATGTATGTGACAATAGTTTATTATATATGAATAAATATTATTATTATTAATTTATGTAATTATGAAAATGTTGCTGACATTCAAAAAACAAAATCTATTGTGCATTTTAAATATTGAAAAAGTGTTGTTATAGTAATTTAACTTGCAGAATCTTGTAAGATTTTTTATTGATTTGACTTGTCATGTAAAATGACAAAAGATTTTTTATTGATTTGACAATACACAAATGCTGTAGATTTCCAAAGTTAAAGTAGGGAATATTTTGTGGATTTCAATATATTTTGAAACAAAAGAGAGTCTGTTCTAACGTATACAATCTTGCCAGAATCTGTTTGATTGTGTTGTCAACTATGTAATACTGTTACTTTAATATAGTTGAAAATCTCAGTTCAATCTTTTCCTATACAGATACGACCTCTTCTTTACTGAGAAAGAAGCAAGGAATATTTACAGCTTTTTTTGAGTTACAATGTCAGCTAAAATAGAACAAATATTCTTTACATGTTTTTTCTGTTTTTGTTTTCTATAAATTAGACAGTGGTCTTGTTTTTTCACTTGTACAAAACAAAAATATTATTCCAAAAAAAGGAAAAATAACAAAGCATAAAATAAAAAATGTCTTGCAATGATGAAGTAAGAAGACAACAATGGCGCCAGTTGAATAACGATGTTAGGAATTTGAAAAGTGATCTTGAGTTTTTGAAAACTGAGGTATCAGTCGTGAAGAATAACTTGGATGTGTTGTTTGAATTTTTTGTAGCTTTCAGAGAGAAAAACAACAGAGATATGGATCGACTTTTTGACAAACTCTTGGACATTGAATTGCAGAACTTCACAGATTCAACCTCTGGTTCTAGCTCTCGCGTTCCTAGTAATCATTAATGTTTTACTGTATTTTTTTTATGTGTTTCGCAGTGTTCTGTTTTTATGCTTCCATTTGAAGCAAGTGTAATTTATCTTTATTGTACTTGAGGATACTTCTTTTGTTTGTTTTAGAAGTATCCTTTTTTATGTAATTTTTATGTTACTCTTATTGAAAATGGCTGTAAGTTTGCCTGTGTGTTTGTATGTAAAAATAATGTTTTTGTATAGTATCAGCAATATATTCCCCAGTATTTTTTACACCAAACCCCAGGATATTGTTATGGGGCTTTCGTTGAACGTAACACCAAGACACAGCATTTTCGTTATGGGTAATTTTGAATTCGAGCTTTATAAGTCCCCAGCATTTAATGCTGGACAACACACAAAGTAATTCAAAATCCGGTTAAACAGTGTGACCCATTGTAAACAGTGTGACTTATCAGAACTTACGACAAAATACACATTGTACCTTTTCAGAATTTCCAGAAGTGACTCTTACAAACAAATGCCAATGTATATAAATTCCCACCCATAAAACAGATAGAGAGGAATCCAATTTGTCATTTTTGTTATTGAAAAAATAAAAAAAAAAGAAATTGTGTCAAATAGTATTTGATCAAAAATATCTATGGAGAATGCCCACCGACCATCCAATGGCCACGGACCATCCAATGGAAGACAGGTTTTCCAGAATGGTTATGGACCATCAACTCAAAGGCATGTTACGAACTTGCCTACAATACCAAGAGACCTGTGTTGGCGTTTTGAATATCTAAAGAAGGAGGTGGAATACTTGAACGAATTCAGAAAGAAATGCGAAGATGAATTGTGGAATTTAAGGTACACGCAGCGACAATATTATGAAAAACTGATGGAATTGCTTAAGGTGATGGCAGATCCGCTGCAATTGCACAGCGCAGGGCCAGGGGAGCCCGTGTTTAGGAATTATGGAGAATAAATAATGTTTTTAAATTTGATATATTATGTATTGTTCTTCTTTCACATATTAGTAACTGTTTTACAATGATATCATGTATTCAAAAAGGCAAACAGATTGTGTTTTTAGAAGTATGCTTTTATGTAATTTTTATGTCACTGTTAATGAAATTGGCTGTAATTTTTCCTTTTGTGTAATTTGTTGACTCTTAAATAATGTTTATGTATAGTCCAAGCAATACATGCCTCAGCATTTCTGATTAAAACATTTTGAGTTGCAGCCTTATAACCTAAAAAATAGCAAAGCTACAGTATATTGTAATGGGACTTCGATTCAAAGTAATACTAATCCCCCCATATTTTTATGTTGTGACCAGTAGTTTAAGGGACATGGTGCTCAAGCTTTTTATCCTCAGACGTTATTGTAAATATAGAAGCTGTTACAGTTTTTAAGAGTGTGTCAGCAAATATCTCGGGTACCAGCATTTTATCAGGATAACAACATAGGGGAGAACATAGAAACACAGCTTTTTTGACTACATTTATAGTGATACTTAATCTATTTTAGACTATACATATTCTCTTTGACCATAACAGTTGAACAAAAGTTAGTAACTCCTAGCCTATAAATAAGGCTTTGCAGTTGAAGTAAACAATAACAAAAATTGCAACTAATTTATTTTTTCATTAAAACAATAATATGGAGGATGATCGTTGGGAAGAACTAGGCAATTTCACTATGCGAATAACAAAATCATACTTCAAAAGAGATGATTTTGTATGTTAAAAAAATTACCAAATTATTTTTTATACTTTTGTTCATCTAATTATTCATTGTTCTTTTTTGTATTAACTGTTAAGGTTTATTTTTTCAGATCTTTCCAGAGAATTGGAAAGAGAAGCTGCCAAAGGTCAATGGAAATGCACTTATAAATTGTGAAAACGATGACACTGATTATGAAATGAAGTTTAAGGCTGGGAAGGTACATTCAAGGTTGTGCAATGGATGGAAGGAGATGCTTCTGCGTAAAGGGTACAGACTGGGTGATGTTCTTCGGTTTAATCATGTTGTTCATGAGGTTTACAACGGCGTTGCCACTATGGTTTTTGAAATTTCATTAGTAAAACGTCAGATTGGTCAAGGCCACAACAATGATGATGATGTTGTTGATGATGATGATGATGACGACAATGATGATGATGGCAGCAGCGACGAAGATGTAGGATCAGCCCAGAAGCCTATTGTGATTGAATAATTTTTAGTAGTTTTTATGTTTTTTCAGTTAATGTGGGATGTTTGTTTTGTCTTTTTTTTCATGTGTCTTTTTTCAGTTAATGTGGAATTATGAACAATAATTTTTCGTAGTATGAACTGTGTTTTCTAAGTACTGTGTTTGTTATTTAATAAGTAAAAAAACTAGAAAATAGATAAATAGAGACAACTATTTTGCACAGCAATGAGTGAGAAGTGTATTTTTTATATATAATAATCCTTGTTAAAGAATACAGAGGAAGTAAAATGTAAAAAAAAAAAAGTTCTCTAGAAGTGAATAGTCCTTTTTGACATCAGATTTGTTGCGACTGGATGAAAATAGAGAAGAATAGTCTTCTATGTATCTAGTGTTGACGCGATTCCTAACTGAAAAACAAAAAAAAAAAAAGAAAAATTTTAACATAGGCAGCTTTGGGGTGTTGAATTGCACTAAAATAGAATTAAAAAATAAAATGCATATAGAGAGACATACCTATTGGGAGATATGTTTCTTTGAATATGGGTGAAGTACTGGAGTGTGTCTGCAAGATGTTCTGTTGTGTCCACGCTTTCTACATATCCCACAGTGTTTCCCCGTTTGTCTTACATATTCTGCAGTGGAGACAAATCTTTTCTCCTGTCTTCTACCTGCCTTAACTTTAAAATCTGGGGGTTTTGTTATCTCTACTTTAATGCTATCAGGTACAACCCATGATTCTTCATGTCCAACAGTGTTGATTTCCGCTTCATACTGTTTTAACCATGTTTCTCTTTTATACCATATAGAGCAATAATCCGATTTGTTTAGGTGCACTCTGTCTATAGCAGCAAGTGCATGTTCACAAGGCATTTCATCCATCTGGAACTTGAGGCATTGACATTCTTTTTTCTTCAAACAAACAATGAATTCTCTCCCTTCATCTGTTACCTTAAAGCTTTCATCCGCAGTCCGGTCAACCTGTAAAAATGTAATGTATAAGATCACTTGACTAGCATAACACATATGATGCTGCAAAAATACTGGATCCCCCGCTTTTGCATACCATGTAGTCCCAGCACAAAACCCGGGACTTCATGAATTATCATTGACATAATGCAAATGACATCCGAAAATAACTGTATTAGTTGATATACTCACATTCATTCTATATGCTTTTTTTATTTTTTTTTTCAATTCATCATCTGTCCATTTTGATGTTGCAAAGAAAATATCCTGCGCACTCTTCCGTCTCTCATAAAACCAGGTCTGTAGCTTGTTCATTATGTTGTCCATCATTGACAGTATTGATTTCCCCCGAGCATGTAACAGAGCATTATTCATTGATTCCACAATATTTGATGTCATCATGTCATATCTTCGATTTCGACAGCAAGCTCTAGTCCATCTCTCTGGTGGTTCTTCCATGAGGTAATCATAGGTTGCCCTATCCGTTTCCTTCATTTGATTCATGTCTGTTTTAAACTCTGCAATCGTGTAGACACGACATGCACTATTGAATATACTTATCACTGCAGGACTCACATTCCTTTTGTTAAGGTTCTTTTCCAGATGATATACACAGATACCATGGGCACATTCAGGATATACATTTGCAATCCCATTTGCAATTGCAGGATTACGATCTGAAAGGAACAGTAAATTCTCACGGCAACCAAATGCAATGCGCAACTGTCTAAAGAACCAATTGTATGCCAGATTATTTTCTGAGTCGACAACTCCAAAGGCAAGTGGGAAGATTTGGTTATTTGCATCTTTCGTCACTGCAACCAATAGTGTGCCTGAATATCTCCCCTTAAGGAATGTTCCATCGACAACTATCACAGGTCTACAATGTTTCCAGCCTTTGATAGATGCCGCACAAGCAAAAAACATATATTTGAACCTGGATAATAGAATTGCAGTGTTATCAGTAAAATTCATGTTAAAATATTTTTGAGTCTCAGGTTTTAGTACTGGAACGCCACCTATACATAATGACGACATGACAGCATTTTGTGACGGGAATCCAACAAATAACACTGCAGTCTCAGGATTTTTTTAATTGGCATTACTGGAATTCTACACAAAAATATATAAGTACACTTTTTTTTTTTTTTTTACCTGTTCTCATCATCTCTTTGAAGAGCAACATGTGAGCCTGGATTGATGTCTTTTAGCACATATAAATATGCTGGTAACTTCTGAAAGTTCTCCTCAGGCGTCCCTCTAATTAAAGACTCTCCTTCTTTTATAGCACGCCATGCCTTATTATAAGAGATTACAACTCCCATTTTCCTTCTAATCTCTGCAACAACAAAATTAGGCTTAACAGGATAATTATCGTCTCTTAGATTCTCAACTATCTCATCTCGAACAATCTTTGATGTAGCATGTTTTTGGTCTCTTTTTCTATCATCCACCGAGCAAGTGTGATTCTTCTCAAACTTCAGTATTTTGAACAGCGTGGATTGTTTAATTCTGGAAGATCGAACAGTCCACTCACATTTTTCATTCATGCATGCCAGTGAATATCTTGTTGTGCTTGATCTCACAACCTTGAATTCAAAATGGTGTGCAATTGCAGTTGTCTGGAAACATTTAGTGACACACTGTTTGTTTAAAAAAATTGATCCAACCTTGATGTCGTCCAAATCTGCATTTTCTTTTAGTATTGGACGAGGAGATTCTCTTATTTTCTTCCTTGAATACCTCTTTCTCTTTTTTCCAGCACTTGATGTCTCAGGAAGTTCAATATTTACAAGCTGTTGTTCTGTGTTTTCAGCATGCATTAACTGTTGATCTACTGCTACAGCTTCCACAGATGGAGGTGTCAAAACTATCACTTCAAAAGCATCATCGTTGTCTATTTGCATTATCATTCGGCCTTCAGTGTAATCAACTCTCTCAGACTGTGGAGATCGTTGTGTAATGTCAACTATGAAACGTCTACTCCTATACTCGGAATTGTTCTTCATCAAGTGTAAACAGCTGATTAAATCATCGGTATTTTTTATAGGGACACCTTTGCTTGTTCCAAGTTCCATATCAAACCATATGAAAGCCTCACAATGTTCTTCGTCTAAATCTATCTTTTTCCAAAGGTTTCTTCTGAAATCTTCAAAAGTATCTGTTTCACTATGTAGAAAAATCCTTGTCTCATGATCTATGTACTTATAATCTGGTGTCCATTTCCCATTGAATGCAAGAACAATACACTGTTTAGCCATCACCTGTAGTTATAAAAGACAGTAAAATACTGTAATTGTAGTTTAATAATGAAAAGCTGAAGAACTGCTAACCTATAAGATAAATATACATTTCCATAGTTTAATGGCTAATTATACAGGGGGAAGGGGGATTTTTGAAGTGCAGCTCTATATGCTAAAATATAGCATAGCTACAGGATATTGTAATGGGAATTTGATTCAACTTAACTATAAACCCCAGCATTTTGTGCTGTGGACAACAGGATTTTTTTTAAATGGGACATTGCTTCAGCACTAATCCACAGCATTAAATGCTGTAGGTTGAAGGAAGGTCCCATCACAATATCCTGGGGATATCACGCCATTTTGAAGTGCAAGTTTATATCCTAATATAGCAGAGCTACAGGATATTATAATGGGGCTTTGCTTCTACGTAATACTAAAGCCCCAGCATTTTTAGTGTTGGAATACAGGATATTTGTAATGGGACATTGCTTCAGCAGTAATACCCAGCACTAAATGCTGGAGGGTAGTGTTACGTTGAACGAAGGTCCCATCACAATATCCTGGAGATATCAGGCCATATTGTAGTGCTAAGCTAAAATGTAATCATAGCTACAGGATATTTATAACGGGGCTTCAACGTAACACTAAGCCCCAGCATTTAGTGTTGGACAACAGGATTTTTCTAATGAGAGATTGCTTCAACATTAATCCCACAGCATTAAATGCTGGAGGTTAGTGTTACGTTGAAGCAAGGTCCCATCACAATATCCTGGGGATATCAGGCCATTTTGAAGCTACAGGATATTATAACGCGCTTTTGCTTAAACGTAACACAATCCTAGTTGCTGCATACTCTTATGAACTTAATTCAGATTCATATTAATTATATATAACAGTAAATTCGCGTTTCAGAAAAACAAATTCAGATTATAATCACGAAAACAGATATATTTATGTAAAATAATTCAAATTCAGCACAGAAACGTCGGAGAAACTGTGGAAACGCACCTGCAATTAGCTTTTACAGTTTGAATTTGAAAGTTCCGGGAGAGAGACGATGATCTGGAGAGTTGAGAGAAGTAATGTATGCTTTGTTCTGTTTTTTTCCACGCGTTATTTTGTATTTATTGTTGAGCTGTAGGTTTTTAAGGGTAGTTTAGTAAATTCAATATATGCGGCAGTAGCCTGAATGTACGCGAGTGTTTTATTGGCTATTTCTCAATGAATTTTGAAACTGTGGATGGAACTCATTTAACGTGTCCAAAATTGGCTAGTCATCAATTTTTCGCTATTAGGTGTGGGCTGACAGTAGTGTAGGTATGTTGTTAAACCTATGAGCCTATTATGGGTGGGCCCATTAAGTTAAGGCTTTTAAGCCTATATATGAGGCTAGATCTCCTCTCCTAACTTAACCTATTGTAGACAATTTCCCATTAAGCTGTCAGTTCTTATAAGCTCAAGAAGAGGAAAGACTTGGCCTTCGCTCGTCTTCAATACGGTATTGCCATGGCGGATAAAGGTACGCCCATTTACTCACATCCTTACTATGGTTACTAGGTGTTCTTGATTTATGTGATTGTGTGTTTATAATTTATTCAACAATTAGTATCAGGGCGAATCACATAGATCTAGAATCCTACTATATTGTCATGATACTTACTTGTACTAGAACAACCGTGAGTTGTATCACCATCGAGTCAGTAGTTCTATTCCAGAAACAAAATTGAGTCAATTGTTTGTTCTTTATTTTTATTTTGGTCATGGCGCATATAAGATGTCGTTTCATTCTAGGTAATTTTCTCATGGTCAAAATATAAACTGCTTCCGCATGTTTTATGTAATTTGCCTAATACTAGTCGTCTTGTAGTTTCTATAAAATTTAGGATCTTGTTGAGTGGGTAAAGTTTCTAGACATAAGACAATAAAATTTTGCCAAGTCATGGTTTCATGTAAACTGATACGCGGCAAAGTTGTTTTCAGTGGAAACCATTTTTAATATTAAATTATTGTTGGGATTCAAGTAAATTTGGATAGAGTGAAATACAATATTAAATTTAGAGTTTCTACTGTTTTAAAACCGAATAACGCTTTTGAATTAAAAGTGTTGTTGATATGAATTTGATTTGTGAAATTCATTGGTTTCGTTTTCATCTTGGATGCTGCTTACATACATCCCATTAATATTTATCTTCTTTAGCAATTAAAATAAATTGTTTCAATATTAACTAAATGTAGTACTTTCGGGATAAAGGCACTGTAACGAAGAATTAACTAAGTTCATTAGTTATTAATTGATCCTTAATACCATTAAGAATGGGTACTTGTTAAAATACTTGAGACTATAACAGTTTTGCACATACATGTTGTGAAGTATGTGCTAGGAAATGACATATGTGATCCCAGGGATTGAATTTGTTTTGTAAATTGGGGTAAATAGTGTGCACCAAAGTGGCCTTTTTATCTTGATTTGTGGGACTTACTGACTCCATGTTGGGAAATATCACTGGGTTATAATATACAATAGCCTGCCCAAAGGGGGTTCATTGTGTGTTGTAATTTGGTGTATTGATGAGACCAATTATATGAGAATATTTTAATTTAGTGAATCTATCTGTCCAAAGGGGATAGGTTTCTAATATTGAATATTTTCTTGCCCTGCCCAAAGGGGGGCTACTGTTGTTGTTGGACTCATCGTTGTGATAATATTATCTTATGCCTTGCTAATAAATCCCATTCATGTTGTGATATGTACAGTTACCATTACTTTGAACAACAATAATGCTGAAGTTGTGGTCTTTTCAAGGTCTAACTTTAAGAGATGGAAGGAGGATTTTGATTTTGCTTTAGGCATGGCTGACATAGATCAAGCTTTGCGTGAGAATGAGCCACCTGCTCTCACTGCTACTAGCACTGCTGTGCAAAAGGAAAATTATGCTAAATGAGAGAGATCTAATAGGCTATGCATCCTTGCTTTTAAGAGAACAATTACTGAGCATCTAGAGAGTGGCTTGTCTGAAACTACCAATGCTAAGGAGTTTCTTGCCCAGGTGGAATAGAGATACCATGTATCTAATAAGGCTGAGACTGGAGATCTAATGAGTAAACTCGCGGGGATGAGGTATGATAACATAGGAGGGGTTAGAGATTATATCCTTAAGATGGTCCACATCCGGTCTAAACTGAAATCTCTAGACATAGTTCTTCCTGATGCTTATATTGTTTACTCTGGTCTTAATACCCTGCCTGCTGAGTTTAGCCAGATGAAAACTGCCTTTAACACCCAAAATGAGTCTTGGTCAATTAATGATCTCATCTCAAAATGTGTTGTCGAAGAGGAGAAAATAAGAAAAGAGAAGGGTGAGACTGCATTGCTTGTTTCCCATAATTCTAGAGCAAGCTCTAGTAAGGGACCTGGGAAGTTCAATAGGTCTAATCATCATACTTCTAAGAAGGGTCAAGACACCAAAAGACATGATAAAGATCAGACCAAAAACCTTGGGGCAAATAAAACTGTCATTAAGAAAAATAACAATTGTTTCTTTTGTAAGAAACCTGGTCACAAGCAGAGAGATTGCACCAAGTTCCACCTCTGGTTAAACAAGAAGGATTCAAAAGAAGGTAATTATCTAGCTCTTGTTTGTCTTGAGTCAAACTTAGTTGATGTCCCCATTAGTTCCTGGTGGCTTGACAGTGGGGCTTCTGCCCATGTTGCCATTTCTTTGCAGGGGTTCATAAAGAAAAGAAAGCCAAAGGAAACGGAGTCAAAGATTAGAGTCGCCACAGATGTCCAAGTTGAAGTAGAGTTCATAGGAACAGTAGTTTTAGCATTAGATTCTGGTCATAAGCTTGTTCTAGACAACACTTTTTATGTACCGTCTTTTAGGCGGAATTTAATTTCTATTTCTGTTTTGAACAAAGTTGGTTATGGTTTTCTTTTTGCAAATGGAAAAGTTGATTTGCTTTTGAACTCTAAAGTTATTGGTCATGGAATCCAGTCTGGTGGTTTATTTAAAATCTCCTTGGCTTCTGATTTTGAGTATAACTCTTTTAATTTTGAAACTGTTGGAACCAAACGATCACTTTTGAATGAAAAGTCTGGTATGTTGTGGCATAGGCGTTTGGGTCATATCTCTAAAGAAAGAGTTAATAGATTAGTCAAGTCCAGTATTCTACCTTCTCTTGATTTTGGGGACATAGGTACATGCATTGATTGCATTAGAGGAAAGTTGACCAAAACTAGGAAAAAGGGTGCTACTCGTAGTTCTGCCTTGTTAGAGATCATTCATACAGATATTAGTGGTCCTTATTCCACCACAATATGTGGTTCAAGTTACTTTATCACTTTCATTGATGACTTTTCTCGGTATGGTTATATTTTTCTGATTAAAGACAAGTCTGACTCACTAGAAAAATTTAAAGTGTTTAAAACTGAAGTAGAGAAACAACTGGGAAAGGTCATTAAGATAGTAAGGTCTGATCGTGGGGGTGAATACTATGGTAGACACACTGAAACTGGGCAACATATGGGACCTTTTGCCAAATATCTGCAATATTGTGGCATAGTTGCTCAGTATACCATGCCTGGTAGTCCTGACCAAAACGGTGTTGCTGAAAGGCGAAACCTTACCTTAAAAGACATGATGAGAAGTATGATGAGTAGATCTAACTTACCTGAGTTCCTGTGGGGTGAAGCTATTAAAACAGCCATGTACATTCTTAACCGTGTCCCATCCAAGTCAGTTCCTAAAACACCTTTTGAGTTGTGGACCAATAAGAAACCCTGTTTCGACCACTTTCGTGTTTGGGGATGTCCAGCTGAAGTAAGGATTTATAATCCTTCTGAGAAGAAAATTGAACCAAGAACCTCGCGTTGTTACTTTATTGGATATCCAGCTCATTCTAAGGGATACAGGTTTTACTGTCCTACAAGGGGAAATAGAATTGTTAATTCACAAAATGCAAAATTTTTGGAATTTGATGTTGCTGATAAAGATTGTTCACAAAATGTTGTTGTTGAGCCTGCAGAGAATGATGAGACTGTGAGAATTCCTCTTACTGTTACCACAGAGACACTTGTGAGTGCACCTACACAAACTGAGCCTATACATGTACGTGTTGAGGAGCCTATGCATGTACAAGCTCAGGCACCTGGTGCTGCCATACATGTAGGGCAAAATTTGAGAAGATCAAGTAGAGAAAGAAGATCAACACTGTCTTATGATTACTTAGCTCATCTTGCTGAAGGTGACATTGTAGATCCTATAGCTTACCATGAAGCAGTTTCTTGTGCTCAATCAAAGATGTGGCTTAATGCTATGTCTGAAGAGATGAACTCTATACATAAAAATAATGTGTGGGAGCTTGCAGAACTCCCTCAAGGCTATAGGGCTGTTGGTTGTAAATGGGTCTTTAAGACCAAGAAGGATTCTAAAGGGAGGATTGAACGCTTCAAGGCAAGGCTGG
The DNA here is from genome assembly GCA_037355625.1 of Petunia x hybrida. NCBI lineage: Eukaryota > Viridiplantae > Streptophyta > Magnoliopsida > Solanales > Solanaceae > Petunia > Petunia x hybrida. The sequence goes on from JBBBVM010000338.1 coordinate 367,034, forward strand.
TAGCTAAAGGGTTCACACAGCAGGAAGGGGTTGATTATAATGAAACTTTTTCACCAGTGTCATCAAAGGATTCCTTAAAGATTGTTATGGCTTTGGTTGCTCATTTCGATCTTGAGTTGCATCAGATGGATGTAAAAATTGCTTTTCTAAATGGTGATCTTAATGAAGAGGTGTACATGCAGCAACCTTTAGGTTTTATCGACATAGGTAATGAGCACCTAGTGTGCAAGTTGAAGAAGTCCATCTATGGCCTGAAGCAAGCCTCTCGACAGTGGTACTTGAAGTTCGAGAAAACTATCATTTCTATGGGGTTTGTGGAGGACAAAGTTGACCAGTGCATCTATATGAAGATCAGTGGGAGTAAGTTCATCATTCTTATTCTTTATGTTGATGATATTTTACTTGCCAGTAATAATTCAGGATTGCTTTATGAAACTAAGCAATCATTGAGTATAATATTTGATATGAATGACCTTTGAGAAGCATCATTTGTCTTGGGCATCGAGATTCAACGAGATAGGTCTCGTCGATTGTTAGGACTTTCGCAAAGAGCATACATTGACCGTGTTTTGAGCAGATTTCATATGGAAGATTGTAAGGGTGGAGATGTGCCCGTTGTGAAAGGCGATAAGTTGAGTCTACAATTGTGTCCCCACAATGATCTTGAGAGAGAGTTCATGAAAGATGTGCCATATTCAAGTGACGTTGGGAGTCTTATGTATTTATAGGTTTGCACTCGTCCTGATATTGCTTTCATTGTTAATGCTCTTGGACGTTATCAGTCTAATCCTGGAAGAGCTCACTGGGTTGCTGCTAAAAAGGTGATGAGGTATTTGAAGAAGACAAGGGATTATATGTTGCTCTATAGAAAAATTAACAATCTTGAGGTGATTGGATACACAGACTCAGATTATGCTGGGTGCCCAGATGATTTGAAGTCCACTTCTGGTTTTATCTTCATGTTAGCAGGTGGTGCTATATGTTGGAGGAGTGTGAAGCAGACTCTTACTGCAGGTTCTACTATGCAAGCAGAGTATATGGCCTGTTACGGTGGAGCTTCGCATGCGAGTTGGCTTAAGAACTTCATTTCACAACTTGCGATTGTTGATTCCATATCAAGACCCATAAAGATGTTTTGTGATAACAAGTCAGCTGTGGATTTTGCGAATGATAGTAAATTCACTCCAGGTAATAAGCACATTGACATAAAGTTTCTTAAAGTGAGAGATAAGAGTAAGGAAAAGAAAATTGAGGCTGAGCATATACAGACAGACTTCATGCTTGCTGATCCACTGACTAAGGGATTGAAGACCTTAGTTTTTAAGGAGCATGTTGCTAACATGGGGCTTGTTGAATCTTTTGATGCGCTAGTTTAGTGGAAGTGTTAGGTATTCATATTTTTACCATGATATTTAGACTATTTGCTTCATTATTTATTAGCTCATGATGATACATTTTATTTTGTTGAGATATTTACATTCTTAATAAATTCATGGTGAATTCTGCTATCATATATAATGTTGATATTTTGTGCACATTTGATTATTAAATTATTATTTTAAGACTTGTTGTCTTAAGTGTTGATGGTGTCTCATGTTGATGATGGAGACACATGAGGCATATTGTTTATGCCATATATATTTTTTCTTGGCTGTTGCACATTATGGTTAGTTGCACATGTTGGGCCTTGAAGATTATGATTTTCTGGTGAAGCACATGTTGTTTAGTTGCTCACATGTTGTAACAGAAAATCATGTTGTAGATTTTCTAATGGTGCGCATGTTGTTTTGTCGCCCAATGTTATTTATGAAAAATTATTTGTTGGACCGACAATAAAATAGTCTTGTTTTGGAGTCCATGTTGACTATTTCTTGCTACACTACCATACCTTAGATCAGTCAGCAAGACTTCAATGTTTGTGATCGTGGACTAGTCTTGTGTCGTTGAGTGATGCAAGTACTGCTGCTTTTCGACATTGATAGTTTTGTTTGATTAGATCATGTTGGAAACAATGTTCCACCACTATATGTTTGTGGCCACTGTTTATTTAACCCGAGAGTCATTTTATAAATAAATTTTTTCAAACTATTTTTAAATAAATAAATTAATGTTGTCCAAGTGGGAGAATGTTAGAATTATTTATTAAATATTGGACTTAACATTAACTTATTCGGTTTTACCAAAACGGGCTAATTGTAAATAGCTAGTGGACAATGCACGGGCCACATATTTGTGGATTCCATTGGTGGGCCTGTATTGTTTCTTGTATTAGGTGTGGGCTAACAGTAGTGTAGGTATGTTGTTAAACCTATGGGCCTATTATGGGTGGGCCCATTAGGTTAAGGCTTTTAAGCCTATATATATGAGGCTAGGTCTCCTCTCCTGGCTTAACCTATTGTAGACAACTTCCCATTAAGCTGTCAGTTCTCATAAGCTCAAGAAGAGGAAAGACTTGGCCTTCGCTCGTCTTCAATACGGTGTTGCCATGGCGGATAAAGGTACGGCCATTTACTCACATCCTTATTATGGTTAGTAGGTGTTCTTGATTTATGTGATTGTGTGTTTATAATTAATTCAACACTTCCATCAAGAATTTATATATCAATTCATAACTATACGAACCACGTTCTCTCAGTAATTTGTTTGTATTTTTAAATAATACTCATGTCAGACAAAGGAATACATAAATATATTCTTCATCCAAATACTTATAAAAAGAACAAATCAAAAGCAAAACAGTTTAAGTGGGCATATACAAGAAAATCAGGTCATATAACAAGTTAATTGCGGTTCTTTTTAGTTGGGAGTGATTCATATTTACCTGACTCAATACGGAGCATGAGCAAGTATCTCCCTGTGTGCACGCATCTTTTCCACCGGTAGTCTACTGTAATTCTTTCTCCAATATTAAAAAGCTTACTAAGACCAGGCCAAAAGAGGGATGATGTAGTCGTCGTTTTAGCATATAGCATACCAGCAATTGTTCTTTGAGGCAGGCACGGCAGCCTGCTAGAAATCATTGACACTGGGAGTGATCTAGCACTCCAAAAAATGGACCTTGCATATGCATACGGAGGACTGCCATTATAAAGCGCAGTCCTTCCATCCACACTGACTGGCAGCTTTCCATTTTTAATGTTCTCATCAGTTAAGCCTTATCACTTAACCACCGATCGAACATAGTTAGGTTGAGCATCAGCAAAGTTTCTTGGGTCGAACGGTTCCCATTCATTTGGTGCTCTTCGCTTAGCTGGTTCAGGTTCGGAGCTGCTTGAGGCACAACTGGATGTTGTGGGATATTCGCTGGCAGAATGGGACCTTGTGGGTGGGGCAACTGTTGAAGTGGTACCGGAAATTCTCCTAGTGGAGGAGCATCAGCTTGCATGGAGGTCCAAAAACATGCATAGACACTGAAAAAAGGTTCATTAATTAAAAATGAAAACAAAACTTAAAAAAAATACTAGAACATAAACTACTTACATCGTGCTTTAAGCATTTCAAGTTTGCCCATTATGTGACAGTAGTCATTAGGCCCACCGGTGTTGTTTTCTAAGGCTGTGTAAAGTTCATCAGTAGTATTCTTAAGATGGTCCATTGCAGTGGTTTTGAAAAGCAAGGAGGAGTAGTGTTTGAAAGGATAGTTTTGTTATCTTTAGTTGGGAAGTGTGGAATTTGTCCCACATCGGTGGGCAAAAGTCCTTTTGTGTGCCTTTTAAGTTCTTGTCCTTATTAAGCATTTAAAATAATGTACAAGCATAGTATATAAGGAAAGTCGAATCTTCGCGCCTCAAGTCTTGTTTATTTCGTTGTAACAGTGATTGGTAGTTGAACAATATAATGGTGAGAGAAGTGTTTTCTTCTCGTGGACTGGTGTAGCACTAGCTTTTCATTGTAACCATGATTTGTGGTTGAACAATATAATGGTGAGAGAAGTATTTTCTTCTCATGGACTGGTGTAGCACTAGCTTAAAGAGCATAGTGAGAAGAGTGGTAAATATATACCAATAACAGTAAAGGCATACGAGGCTGTTGGGTAACAGCTGGTATTTTTTTTATTTTTTTTATTACTTACTACTAGTTGTAAAACTTCTATAAAATAGAAAAAAAAAATTAGACCATATGCTTTTGTATAATCAATCCGTTGTTAAGTGCTTAGTGACAAAACCAAACTTTGAAAATAGTGAGTACTTCCTTCTTTGTAACATAAAACAAAATTTTTGTATATCTAATTAGTTGATTCATTTGGGCATGATTTTTGATGAATTATATTGATCCGTTTTAATTTATGAACAGACAAATTAACCTGATCACCGTAGTGAAATCGATTTTGTTAGCAATAATTTCTAGAATTATATCCTCTTCAGGATATTTCCTAACAATGTAAGAGTCTTATATACAAATAATACTATTCTTTCTCTAATTGTCCATCCTTGTCATCAAGATTCAACAATTAGTAATAATTTCTCTAGAAACATAGGTTTAAATTATATACATGTCCTGTAATTAGACTTAATACAATTAAACAATACAAACAATTAAACCTTGAGCCGCAAATAAATTTGGTAAGGAGGAAAAAATTATTAAAAATAAAAAGAAACAAAAGGATTTACAAAAAGGACTTGGGACGCGGGCGCGGGTCGGACCTTTAAAATAAAATTTAATTTATTTTATTTTTATTTTATTTTTATAACAGAAAAATCAGTTTATTTGAGTTTAAATTTAAAATTTAATTTTTAATAAATGGTTGCATCTGTTTGCGAAATAAAGCGTCTTTTCTGAAGATGTCTTTTGGTACGTATAAATACTGACTATTCCCAATGAAGTAACATAGGGAAAAATCTGCAAGTATCAATTGTGGTTTGTTGTATCCTGAAGTAGAATTGTCTGTATTCTCCAATCTTTATACGGGCAATATCTTCTCTAAGGAAAGCCGAATCTTCGCGCCTCAAGCCTTGTTTATTTTGCTGTAAATTCATTATTTTTCTAATAGTGTTTTTAGGCTATGAGTAAAATGAGCTAGTGGTATATTAAGATATTGGTGGTTGAACAATATAATGGTGAGAGAAGTGTTTTCTTCTCATGGACTGGTGTAGCACTAGCTTAGAGAGCTTAGTGTGAAGTGTGGTAAATATATACCAATAACAGAGAAGGCATACGAGGCTGTTGGGTAATAGCTGGTATTTTTTTTATTTGACTGTTTGTTATTTATTACTTACTACTAGTTGTAAAACTTCTATTAATAGAAAAAGAAAAAATAGACCATATGCTTTTATTCAATCAATCCATTGTTAAGTGCTTAGTGACAAAACCAGGCTTTGAAAATAGCGAGTACTTCCCTCTTTGTGACATAAAACAAAATTTTGTATGTCTAATTAGTTGATTCATTTGGGCATGATTATTGATGAATTATATTGATCCGTTTTAATTTATGAACAGACAAATTAAACTGATCACCGTAGCGAAATCAATTTTGTTAGCAATGATTTCAAGAATTATATCCTCTTTCGCATATTTCCTAACAATGTAAGAGTCTTCTATACAAATACTACTATTCTTTCTCTAATTGTCCATCCTTGTCATCAAGATTCAATAAATAGTAATAATTTCACTAGAAATATGGGTTTAAATTATATATATGTCTTGTAATTAGAGAACAACAACAGCAACAAAAACATGGGTTTAAATTATATACATATCCTGTAATTAGATTTAATACAATTTAACAACACAAACAATTAAACCTTGAGCCGCAAATAAATTGGATAAGTAGGAAAAAATATTTAAAAATAAAAAGAAACAGAAAGGATTTAAAAAAAGGACTTGGGACGCGGGCGCGGGTCGGACCTTTAAAATAAATATTTACTTTATTTTATTTTTTATTTCAACAACAGAAAAATCAGTTTATTTGAATTTAAATTTAAAATTTAATTTCAAATAAATGGTTGCATCTGTTTGCGAAATAAAGCGTCTTTTCTGAAGAGGTCTTTTGGTCCCTATAAATACTGACTATTCCCAATGAAGTAACATAGAAAAAAATCTGCAAGTATCAATTGTGGTTTGTTGTATCCTGAAGTAGAATTGTCTGTATTCTCCAATCTTTATACGGGCAATATCTTCTTTAAGGAAAGCCGAATCTTCGCGCCTCAAGCCTTGTTTATTTTGCTGTAAATTCATTATTTTTCTAATAGTGTTTTTAGGCTATGAGAAAAATGAGCTAGTGGTATATTAAGATATTGGTGGTTGAACAATATAATGGTGAGAGAAGTGTTTTCTTCTCATTGACTGGTGTAGCACTAGCTTAGAGAGCTTACTGAGAAGAGTTGTAAATATATACTAGTACTAGTACCAATAACAGAGAAGGCATACGAGGCTGTTGGATAACAGCTGGTATTTTTTTTATTTGACTGTTGTTATTTATTACTTACTACTAGTTGTAAAACTTCTATTAAATAGAAAAAGAAAAAATAGACCATATGCTTTTGTATAATCAATCCGTTGTTAAGTGCTTAGTAACAGAACCAAGTTTTGAAAATAGTGAGTACTTCCCTCTTTGTAACATAAAACAAAATTTTCGTATATCTAATTAGTTGATTCATTTGGGCATGATTTTTGATGAATTATATTGATCCGTTTTAATTTATGAACAGACAAATTAAACTGATCACCGTAGCGAAATCGATTTTGTTAGCAATGATTTCTAGAATTATATCCTCTTCCGGATATTTCCTAACAATGTAAGAGTCTTATATACAAATACTACTATTCTTTTTCTAATTGTCCATCCTTGTCATCAAGATTCAAAAATTATTAATAATTTCTCTAAAAATATGGGTTTAAATTATATACATGTCCTGTAATTAGACAACAATAACAGCAACAAAATTATGGGTTTAAAGTATATACATGTCCTGTAATTAGATTTAATACAATTAAAGAACACAAACAATTAAACCTTGAGCCGCAAATTAATTGGATAAGGAGGAAAAAATTATTTAAAAATAAAAAGAAACAAAAATGATTTACCAAAAGGACTTGGGACGCGGGCGCGGGTCGGACCTTTAAAATAAATATTTACTCTATTTTATTTTTTATTTCTATAACAGAAAAATCAGTTTATTTGAATTTAAATTTAAAATTTGATTTCAAATAAATAGTTGCATCTGTTTGAGAAATAAAACGCCTTTTCTGAAGAGGTCTTTTGGTGCCCTATAAATACTGACTATTCCCATTGAAGTAACATAGAAAAAAAATCTGCAAGTATAAATTGTGGTTTGTTTTATCCTAAAGTAGAATTGTCTGTATTCTCCAATCTGTATACGGGCAATATCTTCTTTAAGGAAAGCCGAATCTTCGCGCCTCAAGCCTTGTTTAGTTCATTGTAAATTCATTAACAATGTTTTCAGGCTATGAGTAAGATGAGCTAGTGGTATATTAAGATATTGGTGGTTGAACAATATAATTATGAGAGAAGTATTTTCTTCTCATGGACTGGTGTAGCACTAGCTTAGAGAGCTTACTGTGAAGAGGGGTAAATATATACTAGTACTAGTACCAATAACAGAGAAGGCATACGAGGCTGTTGGGTAACAGCTGGTATTTTTTTTATTTGACTGTTTGTTATTTATTACTTACTATTAGTTGTAAAACTTCTATTAAATAGAAAAAGAAAAAATAGACCATATTCTTTTGTATAATCAATCCGTTGTGAAGTGCTTAGTGACAGAACCAAGCTTTGAAAATAGTGAGTACTTCCCTCTTTGTAACATAAAACAAAATTTTCGTATATCTAATTAGTTGATTCATTTGGGCATGATTTATGATGGATTATATTGATCTGTTTTAATTTATGAACAGACAAATTAAACTGATCACCATAGCGAAATCGATTTTGTTAGCAATGATGTCTAGAATTATATCCTCTTCCGGATATTTCCTAACAATGTAAGAGTCTTATATACAAATACTACTATTCTTTCTCTAATTGTCCATCCTTGTCATCAAGATTCAACAATTAGTAATAATTTCTCTAGAAACATGGGTTTAAATTATATACATGTCCTGTAATTAGACAACAACAATTAGGAAAGTTTCTCTTTTGAATCCATTACCAATAAAATATGAACTTACGTCCGAGTTCAGATTTTTCTCACCAAAGTTAGAAGTTGAAATGACCTCGGTCAGTCGTTTCGGAAGTTAGGATTCCGATTGGCGTGCCGATAAATTTAAAATAATCGTAATGTCTATTAGGACCTGTCTGTAAAATTTGAGCTAAATCAGACCTCGTTTGATAGGCATCGGAAGAAGGTTTCAGTTTTTATTGGCGATAAATATTAAAAAGAGATTTTCGAGCTCGGTTTTGCCGAATGAGCTCCGATTCGAAATCCGAAAGCGCTGTTGGGTTCGTATGATTATTTATGACTTTTGTGAACTTTCGAAAGTGAATTTCGATGTTGTTCGGCTAGTTTCCGCTAAAATGCCGAAAGTTAAATAATTTGACTTCTTTTCATTTAAATTCACATCTTGAGTTTCGGGAGTCTGATTTGAGATCCGACTTTGTGAGTATGTTACATATATTTTGTACAACTTGTATGCAAAAGTTGGAATTATTTCAAATATCGTAGGGCGCCGTTTTAATTTTTGTTAAGAAAAGAAAATAAAAGAAAAGAAAACAAAAAAAAAATAAAAGGAAAAAGACAAAAAAAGTTAAATGAATGGAGGTTGTGAAGTGCTCATCTTCATTAATTGAAGCAGCAAAACAACTGACATTAACAGAGAAAAGGCAAAAACACAGTGAGGGAAAAATACCAGAAAATGAGAAAAGGGGCCGGAGAAAAGTAGAATTTTCACCCTGAAACATTCAGGTAATGATCCTAATATATTATTTGAGTTTATTACGTGTGTTTAAATATATTTTGACGGTGAAAATTGAGATATTAGACATCGTCCTAATAAGTTCAATTAATAATTTAAAGGGTCAAATGGACCCCGATAATGGAATTAATTATATATTCGTACTCAGTGAGTTATGGGCAACATATAAATGTAATTTATTCGGGGTTTGGTTATTTGGCCTTAAACCCTGTATATAGGCCTGGCCTGCGTATTGCGTATGCGAATAGGGTATCAGGTTCCTACCTGGATTGCCCTAAGATGTGAGGAATGAGGCCTTTAGCCTAATGTGATATATTTTTCTGCTTATTGAACACAGTGGGATCGTTTGGCAATGGAACCAAAGGATAAAAGCGGTTATTGATTAGCAATGCTAACTTTTGGAAGAGGTAAGTGTTTATATCTATTTCTTTGGAGGCACCTGGCCTCGTGGATTTTCTACCACGTGTTCCATACGTGTGTAGCTGCCGATAGGCGTACTCATTACGCCTTAGCTTTGGATTTACATTGTATATTATATGTTATGTCCTATTGTTGGTATTGCAATGAGGATCTGAGCATTGTACCCTGGCTGTAAGTTGGCATCTACTTCCCGGCTGTCGATGAGAGTCCAGCGCCGGTGAAAGGTTATTATTGCATCACATTGCATTCATATGCATTATATGTCATTCATATGCATTACATTGCATATCATATTGGGTGCAGGAGTATTCCGCCCCAGGAGCAGGAATATTCCGCTCCATTGTATCATATTGAGGGCAGGAGTATTCCGCCCCAGGAGCAGGAGTATTCCGCTCCATTGTATTATATCGGGTGCAGGAGTATTCCGCCCCAAGAGAGTGCAGGAGTATTCCGCCTCTGGTTTATATTATATCGGGTGCAGGAGTATTCCGCCCCATGAGCAGGAGTATTACGCTCCAGTTGGTTATCAGATTGGATTCCCCTCGAATGCAGGAGTATTCCGCTTCGAGATGGGAGGACGGGCACATGTGACCCTTTGCATCAGATTTCATTTCATTTTCATACCATTGCGTAGACTAGTGGTACAGAACTACTGTTCTGCTCATACGTGCATTGCTTATTTGTTGATATGTTTCTTGCTCGTATTCTTGGCTGAGTTTAAGGTTTCATACGTATTTCTAGTTATTATCTGGCTCTGACTTTTTGGTAATTTAAATAAGAGGAATTTGGTTTATTTATTTCTTTTCTCCCTGGCTAGCGATCCTATTTATTGAGGTAGCTAGTCTGCCCCACTTATTGAGTCCTTTTGACTCACCCTTGTTTGTTGTTTGTTTCTTGTCTATCTATTTCGTTTCGGCAGGTTCGCTCCAGGATTGAGTTCGCCACGTTGTTCAGGAGCGAAGACGACTTCAGCTGTCAGGGTGAGCCAGCTTTATTCCGGATGGCCACCAGTTTATTGTTTATTATTTCAGTTGCATTCTGCTCCTTCAGGAGGTATCTGTCTTCTTTTGTACTCTTAGATGTCTAGTCTGGATAGCCCTAAACCTAGCATGTTGGGTAGGCAGCTGTAATTTCTTTTGTACATCTTAGAGGTATCAGTATGTCTATGTTTCTGTTTTAAGTCTTGCTCTTATTTATGAATTGTTATATCTATTTTCCTAATTTAATTGGTAAGGGTTCGCCCGACGGGCCTAGGGGAGGATGTCGGGTGCCCGCACGGCCTGACCGGATTCCGGGTCGTGTCAGCAGTAGATTTTAAAAATTTATTCATTGAATCTAGTTGACATACTAGTTATGGCAACTTGATCTAGCCTTTAAACTTTGACAAGTATCAATTAACTGAGTATACACATGACGAAATAGAAGAAAATGTAACTGAGAAGAGCCAAAATCAAAACAAAGAACTTTTCTTCATAAAAATCCGGTTCAAAAAAAGAAAGCAACCTTGACAAAGAACAGGTAGCCAAAAGAATTCCAAGGTTGGTCATTGACTCTACAAGTCGCTGACTGTTACTAACAAGATAAAAACAAATTAGAAACGAAAAAAGAAGTAAAATAAACTACTAAAACTAAATCATGAAACTAGCTTTCCATTCCATATCTCCCACGTTTGGCACGTGATGACTCAGGTTGATCACCACCACGTAACCCAGCTCCAACCGTTGATGACGCATCTGTACAAAAGGTGCAAGTAGCAATTGATTAGAAAATTTTTTGTATAAGTAGTTAAGTAAAAAGATTTCTAATAGAACTTCCTATTAGAATTATTTATTAAATATTGGACTTAACATTAACTTATTCGATTTTACCAAAACGGGCTAATTGTAAATAGCTGGTGGATAATATACAGGCCACATATTTGTGGATTCCATTGGTGGGCCTGTATTGTTTCTTGTATTAGGTGTGGGCTGATAGTAGTGTAGGTATGTTGTTAAACCTATGAGCCTATTATGAGTGGGCCCATTAGGTTAAGGCTTTTAAGTCTATATATATGAGGCTAGATCTCCTCTCCTGGCTTAACCTATTGTAGACAACTTCCCATTAAGCTGTCAGTTCTCATAAGTTCAAGGAGAGGAAAGACTTGGTCTTCGCTCGTCTTCAATACGGTGTTGCCATGGCGGATAAAGGTACGCCCATTTACTCACATCCTTATTATGGTTACTAGGTGTTCTTGATTTATGTGATTGTGTGTTTATAATTAATTCAACAATTGGTATCAGAGCGAATCACATAGATCTAGAATCCTACTATATTGTCATGATACTTGTACTAGAACAACCGTGAGTTGTATGACCATCGAGTCAGTAGTTCTATTCGAGAAACAAAATTGAGTCGATTGTTTGTTCTTTGTTTTTATTTTGGTCATGGCGCATATAAGATGTCGTTTCATTCTAGGTAATTTTCTCATGGTCAAAATATAAACTGCTTGCGCATGTTTTATGTAATTTGCCTAATACTAGTCGTCTTGTAGTTTCTATAAAATTTAGGATCTTGTTGAGTGGGTAACGCTTCTAGACACAAGACAATAAAATTTTGCCAAGTCATGGTTTCATGTAAACTGATACGCGGCTAAGTTGTTTTCAGTGGAAACCATTTTTAATATTAAATTATTGTTGGGATTCAAGTAAATTTGGATAGAGTGAAATACAATATTAAATTTAGAGTTTCTACTGTTTTAAAACCGAATAACGCTTTTGAATTAAAAGTGTTGTTGATATGAATTTGATTTGTGAAATTCATTGGTTTCGTTTTCATCTTGGATGCTGCTTACATACATCCCATTAATATTTATCTTCTTTAGCAATTAAAATAAATTGTTTCAATATTAACTAAATATAGTACTTTCGGGATAAAGGCACTGTAACGAAGAATTAACTAAGTTCATTAGTTATTAATTGATCCTTAATACCATTAAGAATGGGTACTTGTTAAAATACTTGAGACTATAACAGTTTTGCACATACATGTTGTGAAGTATGTGCTAGGGAATGGCATATGTGATCCCAGGGATTGAATTTGTTTTGTAAATTGGGGTAAATAGTGTGCACCAAAGTGGCCTTTTTATCTTGATTTTTGGGACTTACTCACTCCATGTTGGGAAATATCACTGGGTTATAACATACAATAGCCTGCCCAAAGGGGGTTCATTGTGTGTTGTAATTTGGTGTATTGATGAGACCAATTATATGAGAATATTTTAATTTAGTGAATCTATCTGCCAAAAGGGGATAGGTTTCTAATATTGAATATTTTCTTGCCCTGCCCAAAGGGGGGCTACTGTTGTTGTTGTTGGACTCATCGTTGTGATAATATTATCTTATGCCTTGCTAATAAATCCCATTCATGTTGTGATATGTACAGTTACTATTACTTTGAACAACAATAATGCTGAAGTTGTGGTCTTTCGGGGTCTAACTTTAAGAGATGGAAGGAGGATTTTGATTTTTCTTTAGGCATGGTTGACATAGATCAAGCTTTGCGTGAGAATGAGCCACCTGCTCTCACTGCTACTAGCACTGCTGCTCAAAAGAAAATTATGCTAAATGAGAGAGATCTAATAGGCTATGCATCCTTGCTTTTAAGTGAACAATTACTGAGCATCTCAAGAGTGGCTTGCCTGAAACTACCAATGCTAAGAAGTTTCTTGCCCAGGTGGAATAGAGATACCATGTATCTAATAAGGCTGAGACTGGAGATCTAATGAGTAAACTCGCGGGGATGAGGTATGATAACATAGGAGGGTTAGAGATTATATCATTAAGATGGTCCACATCCGGTCTAAACTGAAATCTCTAGACATAGTTCTTCCTGATGCTTATATTGTTCACTCTTCTCTTAATACCCTGCCTGCTGAGTTTAGCCAGATGAAAACTGCCTTTAACACCCAAAATGAGTCTTGGTCAATTAATGATCTCATCTCAAAATGTGTTGTCGAAGAGGAGAAAATAAGAAAAGAGAAGGGTGAGACTGCATTGCTTGTTTCCCATAATTCTAGAGCAAGCTCTAGTAAGGGACCTAGGAAGTTCAATAGGTCTAATCATCATACTTCTAAGAAGGGTCAAGACACCAAAAGACATGATAAAGATCAGACCAAAAACCTTGGGGCAAATAAAACTGTCATTAAGAAAAATAACAATTGTTTCTTTTGTAAGAAACCTGGTCACAAGCAGAGAGATTGCACCAAGTTCCACCTCTGGTTAAACAAGAAGGATTCAAAAGAAGGTAATTATCTAGCTCTTGTTTGTCTTGAGTCAAACTTAGTTGATGTCCCCATTAGTTCCTGGTGGCTTGACAGTGGGGCTTCTGCCCATGTTGCCATTTCTTTGCAGGGGTTCATAAATAAAAGAAAGCCAAAGGAAACGGAGTCAAAGATTAGAGTCGCCACAGATGTCCAAGTTGAAGTAGAGTTCATAGGAACAGTAGTTTTAGCATTAGATTCTGGTCATAAGCTTGTTCTAGACAACACTTTTTATGTACCGTCTTTTAGGCGGAATTTAATTTCTATTTCTGTTTTGAACAAAGTCGGTTATGGTTTTCTTTTTGCTAATGAAAAAGTTGATTTGCTTTTGAACTCTAATGTCATTGGTCATGGAATCCAGTCTGGTGGTTTATTTAAAATCTCCTTGGCTTCTGATTTTGAGTATAACTCTTTTAATTCTGAAACTGTTGGAACCAAACGATCACTTTTGAATGAAAAGTCTGGTATGTTGTGGCATAGGCGTTTGGGTCATATCTCTAAAGAAAGAGTTAATAGATTAGTCTAGTCCAGTATTCTACCTTCTCTTGATTTTAGGGACATAGGTACATGCATTGATTGCATTAGAGGAAAGTTGACCAAAACTAGGAAAAAGGGTGCTACTCGTAGTTCTGCCTTGTTAGAGATCATTCATACAGATATTAGTGGTCCTTATTCCACCACAATATGTGGTTCAAGTTACTTTATCACTTTCATTGATGACTTTTCTCGGTATGGTTATATTTTTCTGATTAAAGACAAGTCTGACTCACTAGAAAAATTTAAAGTGTTTAAAACTGAAGTAGAGAAACAACTGGGCAACATATGGGACCTTTTGCCAAATATCTGCAAGATTGTGGCATAGTTGCTCAGTATACCATGCCTGGTAGTCCTGACCAAAACGATGTTGCTGAAAGGCAAAACCGTACTTTAAAAGACATGATGAGAAGTATGATGAGTAGATCTAACTTACCTGAGTTCCTGTGGGGTGAAGCTATTAAAACAGCCATGTACATTCTTAACCGTGTCCCTTCCAAGTCAGTTCCTAAAACACCTTTTGAGTTGTGGACCAATAGGAAACCCAGTTTGGACCACTTTCGTGTTTGGGGATGTCCAGCTAGAGTAAGGATTTATAATCCTTCTAAGAAGAAAATTGAACCAAGAACCTCGTTGTTACTTTATTGGATAGCCAGCTCATTCTAAGGGATACAGGTTTTACTGTCCTACAAGGGGAAAAAGAATTGTTGACTAACAAAATGTAAAATTTTTGGAATTTGATGTTGCTGATAAAGATTGTTCATAAAATGTTGTTGTTGAGCCTGCAGAGAATAATGAGACTGTGAGAATTCCTCTTAGTGTTACCACAGAGACAGTTGTGAGTGCACCTACACAAACTGAGCCTATACATATACGTGTTGAGGAGCCTATGCCTGCACAAGCTCAGGCACCTGGTGCTGCCATACATGTAGGGCAAAATTTGAAAAGATCAAGTAGAGAAAGAAGATCAACACTGTCTAATGATTACTTAGCTTATCTTGCTGAAGGTGACATTGTAGATCCTATAGCTTACCATGAAGCGGTTTCTTGTGCTCAATCAAAGATGTGGCTTGATGCTATGTCTGAAGAGATGAACTCTATGCATAAAAATAATGTGTGGGAGCTTGCAGAACTCCCTCAAGGCTATAGGGTTGTTGGTTGTAAATGGGTCTTTAAGACCAAGAAGGATTCTAAAGGGAGGATTGAACGCTTCAAGGCAAGGCTGGTAGCTAAAGGGTTCACACAGCAGGAAGGGTTGATTATAATGAAACTTTTTCACCAGTGTGATCAAAGGATTCCTTAAGGATTTTTATGGCTTTGGTTGCTCATTTCGATCTAGAGTTGCATCAGATGGATGTAAAACATGCTTTTCTAAATGGTGATCTTAATGAAGAGGTGTACTTGCAACAACCTTTAGGTTTTATCGACATAGGTAATGAGCACCTAGTGTGCAAGTTGAAGAAGCCCATCTATGGCCTGAAGCAAGCCTCTCGACAGTGGTACTTGAAGTTCGAGAAAACTATCACTTCTATGGGGTTTGTTGAGAACAAAGTTGACCAGTGCATCTATATGAAGATCAGTGGGAGTAAGTTCATCATTCTTATTCTTTATGTTGATGATATTTTACTTGCCCGTAATTATTCAGGATTGCTTTATGAAACTAAGCAATCATTGAGTATAAGTATTTGATATGAAAGACCTTGAGAAGCATCATCTGTCTTGGGCATCGAGATTCAACGAGATAGGTCTCATCGATTGTTAGGACTTTCGCAAAGAGCATACATTGACCGTGTTTTGAGCAGATTTCATATGGAAGATTGTAAGGGTGGAGATGTGCCCGTTGTGAAAGGCGATAAGTTGAGTCTACAATTGTGTCCCCACAATGATCTTGAGAGAGAGTTCATGAAAGATGTGCCATATTCAAGTGTACGTTGGGAGTCTTATGTATTTATAGGTTTGCACTCGTCCTGATATTGCTTTCATTGTTAATGCTCTTGGACGTTATCAGTCTAATCCTGGAAGAGCTCACTGGATTGCTGCTAAAAAGGTGATGAGGTATTTGAAGAAGACAAGGAATTATATGTTGCTCTATAGAAAAGTTAGCAATCTTGAGGTGATTGGATACACAGACTCAGATTATGCTGGGTGCCCAGATGATTTGAAGTCCACTTCTAGTTTTATCTTCATGTTAGCAGGTGGTGCTATATGTTGGAGTAGTGTGAAGCAGACTCTTACTGCAGGTTCTACTATGGAAGCAGAGTATATGGCCTGTTAAGGTGGAGCTTCGCATGCTAGTTGGCTTAAGAACTTCATTTCACAACTTGCAATTGTTGATTCCATATCAAGACCTATAAAGATGTTTTGTGATAACAAGTAAGCTGTGGATTTTGCGAATGATAGTAAATTCACTCTAGGTAATAAGCACATTGACATAAAGTTTCTTAAACTGAGAGATAAGATAAAAGAGAAGAAAATTGAGGTTGAGCATATACAGACAGACTTCATGCTTTCTGATCCACTGACTAAGGGATTGAAGACCTTAGTTTTTAAGGAGCATGTTGCTAACATGGGGCTTGTTGAATCTTTTGATGCACTAGTTTAGTGGGAGTGTAATGGTATTCATATTTTTACCATGATATTTAGACTATTTGCTTCATTATTTATTAGCTCATGATGATACATTTTATTTTGTTGAGATATTCACATTCTTAATAAATTTATGGTGAATTCTGCTATCATATATAATGTTGATATTTTGTGCACATTTGATTATTAAATTATTATTTTAAGACTTGTTGTCTTAAGTGTTGATGGTGTCTCATGTAGATGATGGAGACACATGAGGCATATTGTTTATGCCATATATATTTTTTCTTGGCTGTTGCACATTATGGTTAGTTGCACATATGTGGGTCTTGAAGATTATGATTTTCTGGTGAAGCAAATGTTGTTTAGTTGCTCACATGTTGTAACAGAAAATCATGTTGTAGATTTTTAATGGTGCGCATGTTGTTTTGTCGCCCTATGTGGTTTATGAAAAATTGTTTGCTTGGACCGACAATAAAATAGTCTTGTTTTGGAGTCCATGTTGACTATTTCTTGCTACACTACCACACCTTAGATCAGTCAGCAAGACTTCAATGTTTGTAATCGTGGACTAGTCTTGTGTCGTTGATTGACACAAGTACTGCTGCTTTTCGACATTGATAGTTTTGTTTGATTAGATCATGTTGGAAACAATGTTCCACCACTATATGTTTGTGGCCACTGTCTATTTAGCCCGAGAGTCATTTTATAAAAAAAAATTTTCAAACTATTTTTAAATAAATTAAGTTAATGTTGTCCAAGTGGGAGAATGTTAGAATTATTTATTAAATATTGGACGTAACATTAACTTATTCGGTTTTACCAAAACGGGCTAATTGTAAATAGCTGGTGGACAATACATGGGCCGCATATTTGTGGATTCCATTGGTGGGCCTGTATTGTTTCTTGTATTAGGTGTGGGCTGACAGTAGTGTAGGTTTGTTGTTAAACCTATGGGCCTATTATGGGTGGGCCCATTAGGTTAAGGCTTTTAAGCCTATATATATGAGGCTAGGTCTCCTCTCCTGGCTTAACCTATTGTAGACAACTTCCCATTAAGCTGTCAGTTCTCATAAGCTCAAGCAGAGGAAAGACTTGGCCTTTGCTCGTCTTCAATACGGTGTTGCCATGGCGGATAAAGGTACGCCCATTTACTCACATCCTTATTATGGTTAATAGGTGTTCTTGATTTATGTGATTGTGTGTTTATAATTAATTCAACACTTCCATCAAGAATTTATATATCAATTCATAACTATACAAACCACGTTCTCTCAGTAATTTGTTTGTATTTTTAAATAATACTCATGTCAGACAATGGAATACATAAATATATTCTTCATCCAAATACTTATAAAAAGAACAAATCAAAATCAAAACAGTTTAAGTGGGCATATACAAGAAAATCAGGTCATATAACAAGTTAATTGCGGTTCATTTGAGTTGGGAGTGATTCATATTTACCTGACTCAATACGGAGCATGAGCAAGTATCTCCCTGTGTGCACGCATCTTTTCCACCGGTAGTCTACTGTAATTCTTTCTCCAACATTAAAAAGCTTACTAAGACCAGGCCAAAAGAGGGATGATGTAGTCGTCGTTTTAGCATATAGCATACCAGCAATTGTTCTTTGAGGCAGGCACGAGCAGCCTGCTAGAAATCATTGACACTGGGAGTGATCTAGCACTCCAAAAAATGGATCTTGCATATGCATACGGAGGACTGCCATTATAAAGCGCAGTCCTTCATCCACACTGACTGGCAGCTTGCCATTTTTAATGTTCTCATCAGTTAAGACCTTATCACTTAACCACCGATCGAACATAGTTAGGCTGAGCATAAGCAAAGTTTCTTGGGTCGAACGGTTCCCATTCATTTTGGTGCTCTTCGCTTAGCTAATTCAGGTTCGGAGCTGCTTGAGGCACAACTGGATGTTGTGGGACATTCGCTGGCGGAATGGGACCTTGTGGGTGGGGCAACTGTTGAAGTGGTACCGGAAATTCTCCTAGTGGAGGAGCAGCAGCTTGCATGGGAGGTCCAAAAACATGCATAGACACTGAAAAACGATTCATTAATTAAAAATGAAAACAAAACTTAAAAAAATACTAATACATAAACTACTTACGTCGTGCTTTAAGCATTTCAAGTTTGCCCATTATGTGACAGTAGTCATTAGGCCCACCGGTGTTGTTTTCTAAGGCTGTGTAAAGTTCATCAGTAGTATTCTTAAGTTGGTCCATTGCAGTGGTTTTGAAAAGCAAGGAGGAGTAGTGTTTGAAAGGATAGTTTTGTTATCTTTAGTTGGGAAGTGTGGAATTTGTCCCACATCGGTGGGCAAAAGTCCTTTTGTGTGCCTTTTAAGTTCTTGTCCTTATTAAGCATTTAAAATAGTGTACCAGCATAGTATATAAGGAAAGTCGAATCTTCGCGCCTCAAGCCTTGTTTATTTCGTTGTAACAGTGATTGGTGGTTGAACAATATAATGGTGAGAGAAGTGTTTTCTTCTCGTGGAGTGGTGTAGCACTAGCTTTTCATTGTAACCGTGATTGGTGGTTGAACAATATAATGGTGAGAGAAGTGTATTCTTCTCATGGACGGGTGTAGCACTAGCTTAAAGAGCATAGTGAGAGGAGTGGTAAATATATACCAATAACAGAGAAGGCATACGAGGGTGTTGGGTAACAGCTGGTATTTTTTTTATTTGACTGTTTGTTATTTATTACTTACTACTAGTTGTAAAACTTCTATTAAATAGAAAAAAAAATAGACCATATGCTTTTGTATAATCGATCCGTTGTTAAGTGCTTAGTGACAAAATCAAACTTTGAAAATAGTGAGTACTTCCTTCTTTGTAACATAAAACAAAATTTTCGTATATCTAATTAGTTGATTCATTTGGGCATAATTTTTGATGAATTATATTGATCCGTTTTAATTTATGAACAGACAAATTAAACTGATCACCATAGCGAAATCGATTTTGTTAGCAATGATTTCTAGAATTATATCTTCTTCCGGATATTTCCTAACAATGTAAGAGTCTTACATACAAATAATACTATACTTTCTCTAATTGTCCATCCTTGTCATCAAGATTCAACATTAGTAATAATTTCTCTAGAACATAGGGTTTAAATTATATACATGTCCTGTAATTAGATTTAATACAATTAAACAACACAAACAATTAAATCTTGAGCCGCAAATAAATTGGGTAAGGAGGAAAAAATTATTAAAAATAAAAAGAAACAAAAAGGATTTACAAAAAGGACTTGGGACGCGGGCGCGGGTCAGACCTTTAAAATAAAATTTACTTTATTTTATTTTTTATTTCTATAACAGAAAAATCAGTTTATTTGAATTTAAATTTAAAATTTAATTTCAAATAAATGGTTGCATCTGTTTACGAAATAAAGCGTCTTTTCTGAAGATGTCTTTTGGTCCCTATAAATACTGACTATTCCCAATGAAGTAACATAGAAAAAAATCTGCAAGTATCAATTGTGGTTTATTGTATCCTGAAGTAGAATTGTCTGTATTCTCTAATCTGTATACGGGCAATATCTTCTTTAAGGAAAGCCGAATCTTCGCGCCTCAAGCCTTATTTATTTTGCTGTGAATTCATTATTTTTCTAACAGTGTTTTTAGGCTATGAGTAAAATGAGCTAGTGGTATATTAAGATATTGGTGGTTGAACAATATAATGGTGAGAGAAGTGTTTTCTTCTCATGGACTGGTGTAGCACTAGCTTAGAGAGCTTAGTGTGAAGAGTGGTAAATATATACCAATAACAGAGAAGGCATACGAAGCTGTTGGGTAATGGCTGGTATTTTTTTTTTTTGACTGTTTGTTATTTATTACTTACTACTAGTTGTAAAACTTCTATTAAAAAGAAAAAGAAAAAATACACCATATGCTTTTGTATAATCAATCCGTTGTTAAGTGCTTAGTGACAGAACCAAGCTTTGAAACTAGCGAGTACTTCCCTCTTTGTAACATAAAACAAAATTTTCGTATATCTAATTAGTTGATTCATTTGGGCATGATTTTTGATGAATTATATTGATCCGTTTTAATTTATGAACAGACAAATTAAACTGATCACCGTAGCGAAATCAATTTTGTTAGCAATGATTTCTAGAATTATATCCTCTTCCGGATATTTCCTAACAATGTAAGAGTCTTATATACAAATACTACTATTCTTTCTCTAATTGCCCATTATTGTCATCAAGATTCAACAAATAGTAATAATTTCTCTAGAAATATGGGTTTAAATTATATACATGTTCAGTAATTAGAAAACAACAACAACAACAACAAAAATATGGGTTTAAATTATATACATATCCTGTAATTAGATTTAATACAATTAAACAACACAAACAATTAAACCTTGAGCCGCAAATAAATTGGAAAAGGAGGAAAATATTATTTAAAAATAAAAAGAAACAAAAAGGATTTAAAAAAAGGACTTGGGACGCGGGCGCGGGTCGGACCTTTAAAATAAATATTTACTTTATTTTATCTTTTATTTCTACTACAGAAAAATCAGTTTATGTGAATTTAAATTTAAAATTTAATTTCAAATAAATGGTTGAATCTGTTTGCGAAATAAACGTGTCTTTTCTGAAGAGGTCTTTTGGTGCCGTATAAATACTGACTATTCCCAATGAAATAACATAGAAAAAAATCTGCAAGTATCAATTGTGATTTGTTGTATCCTGAAGTAGAATTGCCTGTATTCTCCAATCTGTATACAGGCAATATCATCTTTAAGGAAAGCCAAATCTTCGCGCCTCAAGCCTTGTTTATTACGTTGTAAATTCATTATTTTTCTAACAGTGTTTTCAGGCTAAGAGTAAGATGAGCTTGTGGTATATTAAGATATTGGTGGTTGAACAATATAATGGTGAGAGAAGTGTTTTCTTCTCATGGACTGGTGTAGCACTAGCTTAGAGAGCTTACTGAGAAGAGTTGTAAATATATACTAGTACTAGTACCAATAACAGAGAAGGCATACGAGGCTGTTGGGTAACAGCTGGTATTTTTTTTATTTGACTGTTTGTTATTTATTACTTACTACTAGTTGTAAACCTTCTATTAAATAGTAAAAGAAAAAATAGACCATATTCTTTTGTGTAATCAATCCGTTGTGAAGTGCTTAGTGACAGAACCAAGCTTTGAAAATAGTTAGTACTTCCCTCTTTGTAATATAAACAAATTTTTTCGTATATCTAATTAGTTGATTCATTTGGGCATGATTTTTGATGAATTATATTGATCTATTTTAATTTATAACAGACAAATTAAACTGATCACTGTAGCGAAATCGATTTTGTTAGCAATGATTTCTAGAATTATATCATCTTCCGGATATTTCCTAACAATGTAAGAGTCTTATATACAAATACTACTATTCTTTCCCTAATTGTCCATCCTTGTCATCAAGATTCAACAATTAGTAATATTTCTCTAGAAACATGGGTTTAAATTATATACATGTCCTGTAATTAGACAACAACAATTAGAAAGTTTCTCTTTTGAATCCATTACCAATAAAATATGTACTTACGTCCGAGTTCAGATTTTTCTCACCAAAGTTAAGTAGATTTTAAGAATTTATTCATTGAATCTAGTTGACATACTAGTTCTGGCAACTTGATCTAGCCTTTAAACTTTGGCAAGTATCAATTACTAAGTATACACATGACGAAATAAAAGAAAATGTAACTGAGAAGAGCCAAAATCAAAACAAAGAACTTTTCTTCATAAAATCCGGTTCAAAAAAAGAAAACAACCTTGGCAAAGAACCGGTAGCCAAAAGAAATCCAAGGTTGGTCATTGACTCTACAAGTCGCTGACTGTTACTAACAAGATAAAAACAAATTAGAAACGAAAAAACAAGTAAAATAAACTACTAAAACTAAATCATCACTGATCATGAAACTAGCTTTCCATTCCATATCTCCCACGTTTGGCACGTGATGACTCAGGTTGATCAGCACCACGTAATCTAGCTCCAACCGTTGATGACGCATCTGTACAAAAGGTGCAAGTAGCAATTGATTAGAAAATTTTTTGTATGAAGTAGTTAAGTAAAAAGATTTCTAATAGAACTTTCTGTTAGAATTATTTATTAAATATTGTACTTAACATTAACTTATTCGGTTTTATCAAAATAGGCTAATTGTAAATAGCTGGTGGACAGTACACGGGCCACATATTTGTGCATTCCATTGGTGGGCCTGTATTGTTTCTTGTATTAGCTGTGGGCTGACAGTAGTGTAGGTATGTTGTTAAACCTATGGGCCTATTATGGGTGGGCCCATTAGGTTAAGGTTTTTAAGCCTATATATATGAGGCTAGGTCTCCTCTCCTGGCTTAACCTATTGTAGACAACTTCCCAATAACCTGTCAGTTCTCATAAGCTCAAGGAGAGGAAAGACTTGGTCCTCGCACGTCTTCAATACGGTGTTGCCATGGCGGATAAAGGTACGCCCATTTACTCACATCCTTATTATGGTTACTAGGTGTTCTTGATTTATGTGATTGTGTGTTTATAATTAATTCAACAATTGATATCAGAGCGAATCACATAGATCTAGAATCCTACTATATTGTCATGATACTTACTTGTACTAGAACAACCGTGAGTTGTATCACTGTCGAGTCAGTAGTTCTATTCCAGAAACAAAATTGAGTCGATTGTTTGTTCTTTGTTTTTATTTTGGTCATGGCGCATATACGATGTCGTTTCATTCTAGGTAATTTTCTCATGGTCAAAATATAAACTGCTTCCACATGTTTTATGTAATTTGCCCAATACTAGTTGTCTTGTAGATTCTATAAAATTTAGGATCTTGTTGAGTGGGTAAAGCTTCTAGACACAAGACAATAAAATTTTGCCAAGTCATGGTTTCATGTAAACTGATACGCCGATAAGTTGTTTTCAGTGGAAACCATTTTTAATATTAAATTATTGTTGGGATTCAAGTAAATTTGGATAGAGTGAAATACAATAATAAATTTAGAGTTTCTACTGTTTTAAAACCGAAGAACGCTTTTGAATTAAAAGTGTTGTTGATATGAATTTGATTTGTGAAATTCATTGGTTTCGTTTTCATCTTGGATGCTCCTTACATACATCCCATCAATGAGTAAACTCGCGGGGATTAGGTATGATAACATAGGAGGGGTTAGAGATTATATCCTTAAGATGGTCCACATCCAGTCTAAACTGAAATCTCTAGACATAGTTCTTCCTGATGCTTATATTGTTCACTCTGCTCTTAATACGCTGCCTGCTGAGTTTAGCCAGATGAAAACTGCCTTTAACACCCAAAATGAGTCTTGGTCAATTAATGATCTCATCTCAAAATGTGTTGTCGAAGAGGAGAAAATAAGAAAAGAGAAGGGTGAGACTGCATTGCTTGTTTCCCATAATTCTAGAGCAAGCTCTAGTAAGGGACCTAGGAAGTTCAATAGGTCTAATCATCATACTTCTAAGAAGGGTCAAGACACCAAAAGACATGATAAAGATCAACACTGTCTGATGATTACTTAGCTTATCTTGTTGAAGGTGACATTGTAGATCCTATAGCTTACCATGAAGCAGTTTCTTGTGCTCAATCAAAGATGTGGCTTGATGCTATGTCTGAAGAGATGAACTCTATGCATAAAAATAATGTGTGAGAGCTTGTAGAACTCCCTCAAGGCTATAGGGCTGTTGGTTGTAAATGGGTCTTTAAGACCAAGAAGGATTCTAAAGGGAGGATTGAACGCTTCAAGACAAGGCTGGTAGCTAAAGGGTTCACACAGCAGGAAGGGGTTGATTATAATGAAACTTTTTCACCAGTGTCATCAAAGGATTCCTTAAGGATTGTTATGGCTTTGGTTGCTCATTTCGATCTAGAGTTGCATCAGATGAATGTAAAAACAGCTTTTCTAAATGGTGATCTTAATGAAGAGGTGTACATGCAACAACCTTTAGGTTTTATCGACATAGGTAATGAGCACCTAGTGTGCAAGTTGAAGAAGTCCATCTATGGCCTGAAGCAAGCCTCTCGACAGTGGTACTTGAAGTTCGAGAAAACTATCACTTCTATGGGGTTTGTGGAGAACAAAGTTGACCAGTGCATCTATATGAAGATCAGTGGGAGTAAGTTCATCATTCTTATTCTTTATGTTGATGATATTTTACTTGCCAGTAATTATTCAGGATTGCTTTATGAAACTAAGCAATCATTGAGTAAAGTATTTGATATGAAAGACCTTGGAGAATCATCATTTGTCTTGGGCATCGAGATTCAACGAGATAGGTCTCATCGATTGTTAGGACTTTCGCAAAGAGCATACATTGACCGTGTTTTGAGCAGATTTCATATGGAAGATTGTAAGGGTGGAGATGTGCCCGTTGTGAAAGGCGATAAGTTGAGTCTACAATTGTGTCCCCACAATGATCTTGAGAGAGAGTTCATGAAAGATGTGCCATATTCAAGTGTCGTTGGGAGTCTTATGTATTTACAGGTTTGCACTCGTCCTGATATTGCTTTCATTGTTAATGCTCTTGGACGTTATCAGTCTAATCCTAGAAGAGCTCACTGGGTTGCTGCTAAAAAGGTGATGAGGTATTTGAAGAAGACAAGGAATTATATGTTGCTCTATAGAAAAGTTAACAATCTTGAGGTGATTGGATACACAGACTCAGATTATGCTGGGTGTCCAGATGATTTGAAGTCCACTTCTGGTTTTATCTTCATGTTAGCAGGTGGTGCTATATGTTGGAGGAGTGTGAAGCAGACTCTTACTGCAGGTTCTACTATGGAAGCAGAGTATATGGCCTGTTACGGTAGAGCTTCGCATGCGAGTTGGCTTAAGAACTTCATTTCACAACTTGCGATTGTTGATTCCATATCAAGACCCATAAAGATGTTTTGTGATAACAAGTCAGCTGTGGATTTTGCGAATGATAGTAAATTTACTCCGGGTAATAAGCACATTGACAAAAAGTTTCTTAAAGTGAGAGATAAGATTAAAGAGAAGAAAATTGAGGTTGAGTATATACAGACAGACTTCATGCTTGCTGATCCACTGACTAAGGGATTGAAGACCTTAGTTTTTAAGGAGCATGTTGCTAACATGGGGCTTGTTGAATCTTATGATGCGCTAGTTTAGTGGGAGTGTTAGGTATTCATATTTTTACCATGATATTTAGACTATTTGCTTCATTATTTATTAGCTCATGATGATACATTTTATTTTGTTGAGATATTCACATTCTTAATAAATTTATGGTGAATTCTGCTATCATATATAATGTTGATATTTTGTGCACATTTGATTATTAAATTATTATTTTAAGACTTGTTGTCTTAAGTGTTGATGGTGTCTCATGTTGATGATGGAGACACATGAGGCATATTGTTTATGCCATATATATTTTTTCTTGGTTGTTGCATATTATGGTTAGTTGCACATGTTGGGCCTTGAAGATTATGATTTTCTGGTGAAGCACATGTTGTTTAGTTGCTCACATGTTGTAACAGAAAATCACGTTGTAGATTTTCTAATGGTGCGCATGTTGTTTTGTCGCCCAATGTTGTTAATGAAAAATTGTTTGTTGGACCGACAATGAAATAGTCTTATTTTGGAGTCCATGTTGACTATTTCTTGCTACACTACCACACCTTAGATCAGTCAGCAAGACTTCAATGTTTGTGATCGTGGACTAGTCTTGTGCCGTTGATTGATACAAGTACTGCTGCTTTTCGACATTGATAGTTTTGTTTGATTAGATCTGTTTAAGTGGGCATATACAAGAAAATCAGGTCATATAACAAGTTAATTGCGGTTCTTTTGAGTTGGGAGTGATTCATATTTACCTGACTCAATATGGAGCATGAGAAAGTATCTCCCTGTGTGCACGCATCTTTTCCACCGGTAGTCTACTGTAATTCTTTCTCCAATATTAAAAAGCTTACTAAGACCAGGCCAAAAGAGGGATGATGTAGTCGTCGTTTTAGCATATAGCATACCAACAATTGTTCTTTGAGGCAGGCACGGGCAGCCTGCTAGAAATCATTGACACTGGGAGTGATCTAGCACTCCAAAAAATGGATCTTGCATATGCATACGGAGGACTGCCATTCATTTTGGTGCTCTTCGCTTAGCTGGTTCAGGTTCGGAGCTGCTTGAGGCACAACTGGATGTTGTGGGACATTCGCTGGCGGAATGGGACCTTGTGGGTGGGGCAACTGTTGAAGTGGTACCGAAAATTCTCCTAGTGGAGGAGCAGCAGCTTGCGTGGGAGGTCCAAAAACATGCATAGACACTGAAAAAAGATTCATTAATTTAAAATGAAAACAAAACTTAAAAAAAATACTAAAACATAAACTACTTACGTTGTGCTTTAAGCATTTCAAGTTTGCCCATTATGTGACAGTAGTCATTAGGCCCACCGGTGTTGTTTTCTAAGGCTGTGTAAATTTCATCAGTAGTATTCTTAAGTTGGTCCACTGAAGTGGTTTTGAAAAGCAAGGAGGAGTAGTGTTTGAAAGGATAGTTTTGTTATCTTTAGTTGGGAAGTGTGGAATTTGTCCCACATCGGTGGGCAAAAGTCCTTTTGTGTGCCTTTTAAGTTCTTGTCCTTATTAAGCATTTAAAATAGTGTACCAGCATAGTATATAAGGAAAGTCGAATCTTCGCGCCTCAAGCCTTGTTTATTTCGTTGTAACAGTGATTGGTGGTTGAACAATATAATGGTGAGAGAAGTGTTTTCTTCTCGTGGAGTGGTGTAGCACTAGCTTTTCATTGTAACCGTGATTGGTGGTTGAACAATATAATGGTGAGAGAAGTGTATTCTTCTCATGGACGGGTGTAGCACTAGCTTAAAGAGCATAGTGAGAGGAGTGGTAAATATATACCAATAACAGAGAAGGCATACGAGGGTGTTGGGTAACAGCTGGTATTTTTTTTATTTGACTGTTTGTTATTTATTACTTACTACTAGTTGTAAAACTTCTATTAAATAGAAAAAAAAATAGACCATATGCTTTTGTATAATCAATCCGTTGTTAAGTGCTTAGTGACAAAATCAAACTTTGAAAATAGTGAGTACTTCCTTCTTTGTAACATAAAACAAAATTTTCGTATATCTAATTAGTTGATTCATTTGGGATTAATTTTGATGAATTATATTGATCCGTTTTAATTTATGAACAGACAAATTAAACTGATCACCATAGCGAAATCGATTTTGTTAGCAATGATTTCTAGAATTATATCTTCTTCCGGATATTTCCTAACAATGTAAGAGTCTTACATACAAATAATACTATACTTTCTCTAATTGTCCATCCTTGTCATCAAGATTCAACAATTAGTAATAATTTCTCTAGAAACATAGGTTTAAATTATATACATGTCCTGTAATTAGATTTAATACAATTAAACAACACAAACAATTAAATCTTGAGCCGCAAATAAATTGGGTAAGGAGGAAAAAATTATTAAAAATAAAAAGAAACAAAAAGGATTTACAAAAAGGACTTGGGACGCGGGCGCGGGTCAGACCTTTAAAATAAAATTTACTTTATTTTATTTTTTATTTCTATAACAGAAAAATCAGTTTATTTGAATTTAAATTTAAAATTTAATTTCAAATAAATGGTTGCATCTGTTTGCGAAATAAAGCGTCTTTTTTGAAAAGGTCTTTTGGTCCCTATAGATACTGACTATTCCCAATGAAGTAACATAGAAAAAAATTTGCAAGTATCAATTGTGGTTTGTTGTATCCTGAAGTAGAATTGTCTGTATTCTCCAATCTGTATACGGGCAATATCTTCTTTAAGGAAAGCCGAATCTTCGCGCCTCAAGCCTTGTTTATTTCGCTGTAAATTCATTATATTTCTAACAGCGTTTTTAGGCTATGAGTAAAATAAGCTAGTGGTATATTGAGATATTGGTGGTTGAACAATATAATGGTGAGAGAAGTTTTTCTTCTCATGGACTGGTGTAGCACTCGCTTAGTGAGCTTAGTGTGAAGAGTGGTAAATATATACCAATAACAGAGAAGGCATACGAGGCTGTTGGGTAATAGCTGGTATTTTTTTTATTTGACTGTTTGTTATTTATTACTTACTACTAGTTGTAAAACTCCTATTAAATAGAAAAAGAAAAATAGACCATATGCTTTTGTATAATCAATCCGTTGTTAAGTGCTTAGTGACAGAACCAGGCTTTGAAAATAGCGAGTACTTCCCTCTTTGAACATAAAACAAAATTTTCATATGTCTAATTAGTTGATTCATTTGGGCATTATTTTTGATGAATTATATTGATCCGTCTTAATTTATGAACAAACAAATTAAACTGATCATCATAGCGAAATCAATTTTGTTAGCAATGATTTATAGAATTATATCCTCTTCCGGATATTTCCTAACAATGTAAGAGTCTTATATACAAATACTACTATTCTTTCTCGAATTGTCCATCCTTGTCATCAAGATTCAACAAATAGTAATAATTTCTCTAGAAATATGGGTTTAAATTATATACATGCCCTGTAATTAGAAAACAACAACAGCAACAAAAATATGGGTTAAAATTATATACATATCATGTAATTAGATTTAATACAATTAAACAAAACAAACAATTAAACCTTGAGCCGTAAATAAATTGGATAAGGAGGAAAAAATTATTTAAAAATAAAAAGAAACAAAAAGTATTTAAAAAAAGGACTTGGGACGCGGGCGCGGGTCGGACCTTTAAAATAAATATTTACTTTATTTTATTTTTTGTTTCTGCAACAGAAAAATCAGTTTATTTGAATTTAAATTTAAAATTTAATTTCAAATAAATGGTTGCATCTGTTTGCGAAATAAAGCATCTTTTCTGAAGAGGTCTTTTGGGGCCGTATAAATACTGACTATACCCAATGAAATAACATAGAAAAAGATCTGCAAGTATCAATTGTGGTTTGTTGTATCTGAAGTAGAATTGTCTGTATTCTCCAATCTATATACGGGCAATATCTTCTTTAAGGAAAGCCGAATCTTCGCGCCTCAAGCCTTGTTTATTTCGTTGTAAATTCATTATTTTTCTAACAGTGTTTTCAGGCTAAGAGTAAGATGAGCTAGAGGTATATTAAGATGTTGGTGGTTGAACAATATCATAGTGAGAGAAGTGTTTTCTTCTAATGGACTGGTGTAGCACTAGCTTAGAGATCTTACTGAGAAGAGTTGTAAATATATACTAGTACTACTACCAATAACAGAGAAGGCATACGAGGCTGTTGGGTAACAGCTGGTATTTTTTTTATTTGACTGTTTGTTATTTATTACTTACTACTAGTTGTAAAACTTCTATTAAATAGAAAAAGAAAAAATAGACCATATGCTTTTGTATAATCAATCCGTTGTTAAGTGCTTAGTGGTAGAACCAAGCATTGAAAATAGTGAGTACTTCCCTCTTTGTAACATAAAACAAAATTTTCGTATATCTAATTAGTTGATTTATTTGGGCATGATTTTCGATGAATTATATTGATACGTTTTAATTTATGAACAGAAAAATTAAACTGATCACCTTAGCGAAATCGATTTTGTTAGCAATGATTTCTAGAATTATATCTTCTTCCGGATATTTTCTAACAATGTAAGAGTCTTATATACAAATACTACTATTCTTTCTCTAATTGTCCATCCTTGTCATCAAGATTGAAAAATTATTAATAATTTCTTTAGAAATATGGGTTTAAATTATATACATGTCCTGTAATTAGACAACAACAACAGCAACAAAAACATGGGTTTAAATTATATACATGTCCTGTAATTAGACAACAACAACAGCAACAAAAACATGGGTTTAAATTATATACATGTCGTGTAATTAGATTTAATACAATTAAACAATACAAACAATTAAACCTTGAGCCGCAAATAAATTGGCTAAGGAGGAAAAAATTATTTAAAAATAAAAAGAAACAAAATGGATTTACAAAAAGGACTTAAGACGCGGGCGCGGGTCGGACCTGTAAAATAAATATTTACATTATTTTATTTTTTATTTCTATAACAGAAAAATCAGTTTATTTTAATTTAAATTTAAAATTTAATTTCAAATAAATGGTTGCATCTGTTTGCGAAATAAAGCGTCTTTTGTGAAGTGGTCTTTTGGTGCCCTATAAATACTGACTATTCCCAATGAAGTAACATAGAAAAAACTCTGCAAGTATCAATTATGATTTGCTGTATCCTGTAGTAGAATTGTCTGTATTCTCCAAGCTGTATACAGGCAATATCTTCTTTTTGTAAAGCCGAATCTTCGCGCCTCAAGCCTTGTTTATTTCGCTGTAAATTCATTATTTTTCTAACAGTGTTTTCGGGCTATGAGTAAGATGAGCTAGTGATATATTAAGATATTGGTGGTTCAACAATATAATGGTTAGAGAGCTTAGTGTGAAGAGTGGTAAATATATACTAGTAATAGTACCAATAACAGAGAAGGCATACGAGGCTGTTGGGTAACAGCTGGTATTTTTTTTTATTTGAATGTTTGTTATTTATTACTTACTACTAGCTGTAAAACTTCTATTAAATAGAAAAACAAAAATAGACCATATGCTTTTGTATAATCAATCCGTTGTTAAGTGCTTCGTGACAGAACCAAGCTTTGAAAATAGTGAGTACTTTCCTCTTAGTAACATAAAACAAAATTTTCGTATGTCTAATTAGTTGATTCATTTGGACATGATTTTTGATGAATTATGTTGATCCGTTTTAATTTATGAACAGATAAATTAAACTAATCACCGTAGCGAAATCGATTTTGTTAGCAGTGATTTCTAAAATTATATCCTCTTCCGGATATTTCCTAACAATGTAAGAGTCTTATATACAAATACTACTATTCTTTCTCTAATTGTCCATCCTTGTCATCAAGATTCAACAATTAGTAATAATTTCTCTAGAAACATGGGTTTAATTATATACATGTCCTGTAATTAGACAACAACAACAGCAACAAAAGCATGGGTTTAAATTATATACATGTCCTGTAATTAGATTTAATACAATTAAACAACACAAACAATTAAACCTTGAGCCGCAAATTAATTGGATAAGGAGGAAAAAATTATTTAAAAATAAAAAGAAACAAAAAGGATTTACAAAAAGGACTTGGGACGCGGACGCGGGTAGGACCTTTAAAATAAATATTTAATTTATTTTATTTTAATTTCTATAATAGAAAAATCAGTTCATTTGAATTTAAATTTAAAATTTAATTTCAAATAAATGGTTGCATCTATTTGCGAAATAAAGCGTCTTTTCTGAAGAGGTCTTTTGGTGCCCTATAAATACTGACTATTCCCAATGAAGTAACATAGAAAAAAATCTGCAAGTATCAATTGTGGTTTGTTGTATCCTGAAGTAGAATTGTCTGTATTCTCCAATCTGTATACGTGCAATATCTTCTTTAAGAAAATCCGAATCTTCGCACCTCAAGCCTTGTTTATTTCGTTGTAAATTCTTTATTTTTCTAACAGTGTTTTCAGGCTATGAGTAGTAAGATGAGCTAGTGGTATATTATGATATTGGTGGTTGAACAATATAATAGTGAGAGAAGTGTTTTCTTCTCATGGACTGGTGTAGCACTAGCTTCGAGAGCTTAGTGTGAAGAGTGGTAAATATATACCAATAACAAAGAAGGCATACGAGGCTATTGGGTAAGAGCTAGTATTTTTTTTATTTGACTGTTTGTTATTTATTACTTACTACTAGTTGTAAAACTTCTATTAAATAGAAAAAGAAAAAATAGACCATATGCTTTTGTATAATCAATCCGTTGTTAAGTGCTTAGTGACAGAACCAGGCTTTGAAAATAGCGAGTACTTCCCTCTTTGTAACATAAATCAAAATTTTCGTATGTCTAATTAGTTGATTCATTTGGGCATGATTTTTGATGAATTATATTGATCCGTTTTAATTTATGAACAGACAAATTAAACTGATCACCGTAGCGAAATCGATTTTGTTAGCAGTGATTTCTAAAATTATATCCTCTTCCGGATATTTCCTAACAATGTAAGAGTCTTATATACAAATACTACTATTCTTTCTCTAATTGTCCATCCTTGTCATCAAGATTCAACAATTAGTAATAATTTCTCTAGAAACGTGGGTTTAAATTATATACATGTCATGTAATTAGACAACAACAACAGCAACAAAAATATGGGTTTAAATTATATACATGTCCTGTAATTAGATTTAATACAATTAAACAACACAAACAATTAAACCTTGAGCTGCAAATAAATTGGATAAGGAGGAAAAAATTATTTAAATATAAAAAGAAACAAAAAGGATTTACAAAAAGGACTTGAGACGCGGGCGCGTGTCGGACCTTTAAAATAAATATTTACTTTATTTTATTTTTTATTTCTACAACAGAAAAATCAGTTTATTTGAATTTAAATTTAAAATCTAATTTCAAATAAATGGTTTTATCTGTTTGCAAAATAAAGCGTCTTTTCTGAAGAGGTCTTTTGGTGCCCTATAAATACTGACTATTCCCAATGAAGTAATATAGAAAAAAATCTGCAAGTATCAGTTGTTGTTTGTTGTATCCTGAAGTAGAATTGTCTGTATTCTCCAATCTGTATACGGGCAATATCTTCTTTAAGGAAAGCCGAATCTTCGCACCTCAAGCCTTGTTTATTTCGTTGTAAATTCTTATTTTTCTAACAGTGTTTTCAGGCTATGAGTAAGATGAGCTAGTGGTATATTAAGATATTGGTGGTTGAACAATATAATAGTGAGATAAGTGTTTTCTTCTCATGGACTGGTGTAGGCTGTAGCACTAGCTTAGAGAGCTTAGTGTGAAGAGTGGTAAATATATACTAGTACTAGTACTAATAACAGAGAAGGCATACGAGGCTGTTGGGTAACAGCTGGTGTTTTTTTTATTTGACTGTTTGTTATTTATTACTTACTACTAGTTGTAAAACTTCTATTAAATAGAAAAAGAAAAAATAGACCATATGCTTTTGTATAATCATCCGTTGTTAATGCTAGTGACAAAACCGAGCTTTGAAAATAGTGAGTACTTCCGTCTTTGTAACATAAAACAAAATTTTCGTATGTCTAATTAGTTGATTCATTTGGGCATGATTTTTGATGAATTATATTGATCCGTTTTAATTTATGAACAGACAAATTAAACTGATCACCGTAGCCAAATCGATTTTGTTAGTAATGATTTCTAGAATTATATCCTCTTCCGGATATTTTCTAACAATGTAAGAGTCTTTTATATAAATACTACTACTATTCTTTCTCTAATTGTCCATCCTTGCCATCAAGATTCAACAATTAGTAATAATTTCTCTAGAAACATGAGTTTAAATTATATACATGTCTTGTAATTTGACAACAACAACAAAAATATGGGTTTAAATTATATACATGTCATGTAATTAGATTTAATACAATTAAACAACACAAACAATGAAACCTTGAGCCGCAAATAAATTGGATAAGGAGGAAAAAATTATTTAAAAATAAAAAGAAACAAAAAGAATTTGCAAAAATATTGTTATGAAAACGAGATGACATGCGTCAGTTGCAGATTTGCAGTAAAGATCGAATTTTGTTTTTTGTGTTGCGTGGTAGTACTGTGCTCAGACTGCTCAGAAAAATTCTACAATGCATGAGGCATACATCTGACTAGTCATATGACGGTATTATTTTTACTAAAATAAACAGTGGGCCCCACATTTTTCATTTACCAAATAATTTTATATTCTTCTTAACTTTCCCATCCCATTCGCCAGCCTCCCCCCACCTCCAACCCCTACGCACCCCCTTTCTTCTTCTTCACCCCCAACAAACTCCATTCTTTCATCTTCAGTTTCTCTACCCATTTTCAATCGTTAGAACAACTCCCTTTATCTTCTTCTTGTTTTTCTTCTTTTCTGCTAACTTCTTTCTCCCCTCCCCAAATGCTATATCTTTTCTTCATTTTTCTGTATATAAAGGGAATTGAGTTTTCCTCTTCAATTGTTTTTTCGCCCTCTAGTTGGCAAATCAGAGTTATGTACTCCCTCCGTCCCAATTTATGTGGCACCATTTTTTTTTTTGTTTGTCCCAAAATAAGTGGCACATTTCCTTATTTGACAACTATTTGATGCATCATCTCTATTTTACCCTTGTTGGGCCCTACATACTTTTAAACCTACCAACAATTTTTTTAATTACTCAAATCTTCTCTCTCTTACTTTTTCAAGGGTAAAATTGATACTTAACAAGGTCAACCTCTATTTTCTTAAACTCCGTGTCCGTCAAATGGTGCCACATAAATTGGGACGGAGGGAGTAATGTTCTTCTTATAGTTATAAGGGAGAAAAAGAGAGTAATTAATTTTGCATGTGATATGCTCATATGTACTCTAAGTATAGTATCCTTGCCTCTTAATTTATTGGTTTGCTAATTTATCTTAATTGCAAACTTGTTAGAATTTTTTTAATTAATAGAAATAAAAGCAGTTCATTATAGGCTTAATGTCGAGAAACATATAGTGCAGCTTCGTATGAGATAAGTTTATTTTTCTTTTACTATGCTTTTAACTATTTTGAAATGTCAATTTGATGATTTTGGCTTTTGGTTTCTGAGAAGTGAAACTGAAGAAAAGAATGGGGCTCGTTGGGACGACGAAGAAGAAAGGCGTGCGTTGGGGGGGGGGGGTGACAATGGGATGGGAAGGTTAAGAAGAAGAGAGAGAATGAATGGGCAGAATATAAATTTATTTGGTAAATGAAAAGTATGGAACCCACTAGTTATTTTAGTAAAAATAATACCCTCGTATGACTAGTCATACTTATGCCTCATGCATTATAGAATTTTTCGTCTGCTCCCGTCCCATTAGTTGAATAGGAGAAAATCTTTAATTTGGGATTATTCGTTCACAACAATTGTTTTTGCCAGGTGCACTAAAAAGTTTCATTGCCACTACAAGTTCTCATGTAGGTCCACCTCCCTGCATTTTCCTTTTTAATTGCTTGCTTGATAATAATTGTGAAAATTCTGGTTATTGTTTGTTTATGGAATTCCTCTCAATTTTTGCCTAAAGGCCATTCCTCTCAATTTCTTACTCACAAGTTCAAATTAGAACTAAGAAATCGAAATTATGAGTCAATCTCTCAACTTATTATCTAGTGAAAGCTAAAAATAGTTTTTCTTTAAAAGGATATGTATAAAAGTCTAAGTAACAACAAATTACACTCTTATATTTAGGTGAACAATAATATACTTCCCTAGTAAAGTAAAATAGAACAATTAGATTAGGGATCACCGCCGTCCATTTTTATAATGGGATAATATAAGAAGTTGCAATTGAAGGAAAATAATCTTTATGCTAGTAGTGGATATTACTTGTCAGTTGTTACTTAATTATTTCCTTGTATATGCAAGAGAGCTAACCATTTGATAAAGTGTTAATTAAACTACACATTGATTACAGATGTTATATCAGAAGCTTTACTTATTAAGCACACTACAACAAAGGTCTTTAACTTTAGGGGTACAAGTTGTTTGCCTTGTTTGCAGTAAAAGGAAATAAGCAAAAGCAAAGTTCAAACCTCTGTTTTGGCATGCATGCTCCTGCAACTGCGACGTACAGCCACGAGTCATTGAGTCAAACTCAATCCTTATTATGGAAAAAAGGTCTGCAGCCTTAAATTAACAGGCAACTACAGTCTACAGAAGCCAAATTATAAAGGACATATACAAAATGTCATTACCTTAATTACCGATACGCTCCTACAAGCATTGTCATTACGTTTGAGGCGGCATAATAAGGAAGGTTCTAATTAATGAATTTCATCCCTTTTTCATCTTGATCCAAGTAATATTTCATTTAAAAAAAAAAAGTGTGGGAGAGAGAGAGACAAAAGTAATACTAATATTTAAACTTTATTCTTTTGGGATCTCCATTTTGCCAGTCAATAAGTTACTTGAATTTTTACGTATATATCGCTTCAACTCCCTTGGTGCCACACGACCAAATAGAACTTGCAAGGCCAGAAGTGGACATGAATTCAATTCAATTTGGATTCTGGTTAATTGATCTTGAATTAGTTATCCAGTATTAGGTTCCCTTGGCCTGCACACCATCTAATACCTTCCTTAACAGAATCCCATCCAACAAGAATGCTTCCAAATATGAGTATGATCATTTTAGACTACTTTATTTAAGTGTTACATAAAGGTTTTCTAATGCTTATTTTTTTGGTAAGTACTACTATTTAGCAGTAATGACCCTTGCCCAGTGGTGCATCTAATCCTTGTTTTTCATAAGTCTCAATATCAAATTTGCTGACTTGGCCCATCATCCCATGATTTTAGTGAGAGAAAGTCTGACTTCTCTCTACTTTGATCAATCTGCATCGTTCAAACTCCCCACCGACATCCCTACATCTTCCAATGTCTGACTTTAATATGCCTTTGGAACACCAACCAACAGCAACTCTTGTTATTCCCCCAAAACCACCGGATCCCAACTCTTCCCCACAAGAAGTTGAATCCCATACTAAATCCTTTAGAGAAAAACTACTAAATTTCCAAAATATACTTCATCCTCCTAGAGACACTGACATGGTTCCGGTGACCTCCCCTACAGATGCTTCCACCAGTGAAACACAACTTTGTCTCTCTCTTAATGAAGTAACTCTATCCGAAGAAGACAAAAACAGAATTTACACACCATGGAAATACTCCCTGATTATCAAATTATTCGGTAAAAGAGTGACTCATCAATACCTCAAAGCACGTTTATGCGAATTATGGAAACTCCCGGAAGATTTCCCTTTAATCGATCTGGGTTGCGATTACTATATCGCAAAGCTAAATCATCTGGAAAGTATGCAAAAAAATTTAACGGCAGGTCCCTGGTTCATCAATGGATATTTTCTAACAATCAGGAGATGGCAACCTAAATTTGTTGCTACACAGGTGATCCAACTAACTTCAGCAGTTTGGGTGCGATTACCCCAACTCCCAACTGAGATATATGATTCATCTATTTTAACAAAAGTTGGTAATCTTATTGGCAAGCTTCTAAAGATCGATTATTGCACAAGTTCAACTTTGCGTGGACGGTATGCTCGTTTGTGTGTCGAGGTGTCTTTGGATAATAGGGGGACATTCTCAACAAATCCAGTATGAAGATCAAAGGTTATTGTGTACATATTGTGGTTTTCTGGGAGGTAATCACTCTACTTGCTGCAAATTATCTACACCCTCTCCGCAAGTACAAGGGCAGGCAATGAGCAAATCATCAAAGCTACAGGAGCATCTCCAAATGAAAGACTCACAATGGCAAACAGTTACTTTTCCGCATAAACGCAGATCTGGTAAATCACATTTTCATAACCAACAATTGATCAACAATCCAGGTAATATCGCTCCTATTAGTGCTCCTAATCATAGTAAGCATGTATTTTTACCTGTTAAATCATCCAAAGTTATTAATCCTAGTTTATTATGTTCAGTCCCTAACAGTTCTGTGATTAATAATTCTTCGAACTTGGATGCAACTTCTCAGTCTAGAAATAAATTTAGCTCCTTGCAGTCCTTGTCCTCTGATTTGCCAGGGGACCACATAAATGAAGTCCTAAAAGTTTTACCCACCCCCCAACAGCAAGTCTGCTTAGTGGACACAAAAAAACAGACACGTGCTACTCACGTGTGAGTAAAACCAAAAGTTTCTAATCATAAATCAAATACGATTGGCCAAGACAGTGCAAAACAAACTGCACCTTTACAACATAATAAAACAAAAAATGACATTCCCCAAATAAATGACACTTTAAATAATCAAACAACTGACACATCAGCATTACATGCAAAAACTACTGCTCATGAAACTGCCAAGTCATCTCCTCAATCTAACACTCGCCTTCAATTGGCAGAAACTTGTGGCCACATGGCCATGCAGGTTGATGAGTTTCATGAATCAAATGATGTTATAAAAACTCTGCCCAATCAACTATCACCCATGCAAAGTGTAGAACACTCAAAAGATTTACACTTCGATCTTCCTTCCTCTATTAACCCCCCCACTGGAACTAATGTTCCCATTCCATCATCACACTTATCCGAGAAGGATAATCTACATACCTGTTCTGAGAAGAACACCAACACACAGGATGGCAAACAACAACCAGCCTCCTCCACAGTTCAATCCTCCTCCACCAGTCATATTTTCCACACCTCCACCCCCAGTGAACCATCAACCCTTGTCATTCCTGGAACAATCTCTAATAGGCCATGCAGTCTCCTTCCATATGAACCTTCATGGCCAAGAGATCATCTTGCTACTACAAAGCCCAATATTCCTAGCTCAACTACTCACAGATGGGATGAGACTCACAATGAAAAACTACATCAACAACATTTGGATGATGAATCCTCTAGATCCTCTTGCCCCAGCCTTAGCTGCAGCCCTGTTCCCTCACATGCAACAACAGTGGAACTTCCCACCCCACTTCAACCCCATCCCAAACATCCACAACCTGCCTTTCTTCCCTCCACAGGACCCCAATGTGAATCCTATGTTCTTTTCATGGCAACCTCAGCCAGTCCAGGCACATCCCCCACCAGGGAACCCTCAGCCTCAAACCCCCATGGATCACCAGAATCCTGCTCCACCAGTGGACCAGGTTATGAACCCTCCACCACCTCCTCCACACCAAATCCAAGAAGAGGTTCTGAACGAGGAGGATGTACCTCCCATTTTACCAGATCAAGAGGTAGAAATGGGGGCAGTAGATGTAGTGGAAATGGAACCAGTCCTCCACGGGTCCTTCACAGAAATCTCAAGCCTGTGCGTAGCAACATGCATGCTATTTCCAGAAATGGAGGACAAAAAATACATTCTAAATCTACCACCAGTCCTTCACAAGACCTCATTGGATATTCGTCCAACAGTGAACAAAGCTGCAGGGAAGTATGCTGTGGTCCTCAATTCCTCCTTAGCCAGGAACCACATCTTTCCCAAGGAAGTAGGAGTTCACTTGAAGAAACATCACACCAATCCTCTGACCATGAATAACAACTTAACATTTATCATATGGAACATTAGAGGGAGAAACAGTGATGACTTTAGAAGACACTTTGGGGAAATTCTGAAAACCCATAATCCTTGTCTAGTGTCCTTGTTAGAAACTAAAATGGTAACCCATGTGGCTCTAAGGAACTACTATCA
Organism: Petunia x hybrida; assembly: GCA_037355625.1. Lineage (NCBI taxonomy): Eukaryota > Viridiplantae > Streptophyta > Magnoliopsida > Solanales > Solanaceae > Petunia > Petunia x hybrida. The sequence goes on from JBBBVM010000338.1 coordinate 407,016, forward strand.
CTTTGATCGTATGATTCAAATTCCAGCTAGAGGTAGATCATGAGGGATGGTAGTCCTGTGGAAAACTGCTTTCCTAACCCTCTATGACATTGAGACAAAAGACCAGGAAATTCATGCTATGGTGAATGTACACCCAAATCACCAACCCTTTTTATTTTCAGCCATTTATGCAAACCCTAAGTTAGTTAATCGATTGCAACTCTGGAAAAACCTAGCACAAAAATATGATAACTATAAGGGGCCATGGTTTTTAGGGGGAGACTTTAATGATGTTCTGACCCAAGAAGAAAAATAGGGTGGGTTACATATAAATACTAGAAGACAGACATATTTTAGTCAATGTCTCACATATTGTCAATTGCATGATTTAGGTTATAAGGGTAGTAAGTATACCTGGTCAAATCATAGAAGGCATTCTAGAGGTTTAATCCTTGAAAGACTAGATAGGTGTGTGGCCAATGAAGCATGGCTTGACTCTTATCCAAATGTTTCTATTACTCACCTTCCTAAGACTCATTCTAATCATACTCCTCTGTTGGTTAAGTTATGGTCAAATTGTCCTTACCATCATCCTAAACCTTTTAGAATGGAAAATTTTTGGTACTCCCACATTGATTTCCCCAATCAGGTTACTTCCTCTTGGAGCAATAATTTACTACTACAAGAAATCCCTGAATTCACCTCAAAGATTAGGCAATGGAGTCAAGAAACCTTTGGTGATATTCTCAGAAACAAAAGGACCTTACTGGCTAGGCTAAGGGGCATCCAAAAATCCCTACTTTACCCTACTAGCAATTTTCTCCAAGACCTTGAAATAGAACTAACCTCTGCTTATAACTCTATTCTCCTTCAAGAGGAAGACTACTGGAAAATGAGGTCTAGAATAAACTGGCTAAATGATGGTGATGCTAATACTAAGTTTTACCATATTGGCACTATTAATAGACGCAGAATAAATAAAATTCACTTTTTCAAAGATGATGCTGGGGAATGGGTGACTGATCAAACTAAGATACTTGATCATACTCTTAACTTTCTTTAGGAATATGTTCACCACTGATCATATTAATTCTAACTTCCACAACATTATCTCTGACACTTCTAGTTTTCATAACATTGATCTTTCTTCACTGGATGATCCTCTCATGGATCATGAAATCCTGAAGGCAGTTTTTTCCTTCAAACCCTACAAAGCTCCAGGGCTTGATGGCTTACACCCATTCTTTTATCAACATCACTGGAACATTGTGGGTCCCTCTGTCACTAGTTTTTGCCCTGAGGTGTTTAGAACTTACAAAATTCCCCATGACATAAATAAGACATACCTATGCCTCATTCCTAAGTTTAATAATGCTAATAACTTAGAAAAATTTCCGTCCTATTGGTCTTTGTAATACTATTTACAAGATCATTACAAAAATCATTGTTCATAGAATCAAACCTTTTCTTAATGACCTTATAAGCCCTTGTCAAACAAGTTTTCTTAAAGGTCGTCGTACTTCTGATAATGCTATTATTATCCAAGAAATAATAAACCACTTCCAAAAAATCAAAGGCACTAAAGCCAAAATGATGCTCAAAATAGATTTAGAAAAAGCCTTTGATAGAATGGAATAGTCTTTCATCTATAGGACTTTGAAATATTTCAAATTTCCTCCTAACATTACAAAGCTTATTCTCTCTTGTCTCTCTTCTAGTACTATTGCTATTATGGTAAATGGTACACTGACAGATTACTTCTCACCTTCAAGAGGCATTAGGCAGGGTGATCCTATGTCTCCTTACATTTTCATCTTATGCATAGAACTCCTTTCCAATCTTATTAACCGTTATGTGGAATATGCATTATGGGAACCCATTCACATAAGCCCAAATGGACCACCTATTACTCATTTATTTTATGCTGATGACTTAACTATAATGTCCCAGGCAACTGTTGCAAATGCCAAGTCTATGCAACAATGCCTTACATTATTTTCTAAGTTGTCTGGTCAAAAGATCAGTCTAAATAAGATAAAGCTAATATTTTCCACCAACTGCACCCCTAGTCTGAAAGACTCTATTTCACAATACCTTCCCTATACTATAAGTACATCTTTTGGAAAATATCTAGGCTTCCCAATTCTTAATCATAGGCCTACCTCTAAAGATTTTCAATTTGTCATTGATAATATGAATTCCAAATTGGCAGCCTGGAAAGGGAGGTTTCTCACACTGGCAGGTAGGGTTACCTTGACTAGAGCCACTTTAAATGTTATCCCAATGCATGTCATGCAATTTCACCTATTGGCCCAGATAATACTAAACCAAATAGACAAGATCCAGAGAGATTTTATATGGGGCTCTACTTCTGACCATAGAAAAATCTATTATGTCAACTGGGATACTTTAGCTTTACCTAAAAATCTTGGGGGTCTAGGTATTAGACAAGCAAAACATAAAAATATGGTTATGCTTGCAAGCTTGTCTTGGAGAATGTTTACCACACCCTCCTTATTGTGGGCTACAATCCTAAAACAGAAATATAAAACTAACAGAAGGCCATCTACAACCTCCTTTATTTGGAAGAATATTCAAACAGGCTGGAAACTTTGCCAACAAGGCATGGGCTGGCAAGTGGGTTCAGGTGACTCTATTAGTTTTTGGCATGACAGATGGAACCTTAGCCTACAACCAGTTAGAAATCTTATTCAAGGCCCCCTAAACCAATTTGAAGAAGCCATCAAATTAAGTCATATCTGATCTTTTGATTCATGGAACCTGTCTAACTTATCTTTTGACTTACCTGATCATATTCAAACTTTAATTAAATCCATGACTTCTCCTCCTTCTCCATCGGTTAGAGATAGCCCTTTTGGGCTCAATCTTCAAATGGTCTATTCTCTACCAAATCACTTTACAATTTAATGATTCCAAATCATAATAACTCACTCAACTTTAATTGGATTTGGAATCTGCACACCTTACCCAAGATAAAATTTTTGCTATGGCAAATTCTTCACAAACGTTTGCCTACCAGAGAATACCTCTCAAAAATAGGCCTAAATATTGATCCAACCTGTTCTATATGCCATGAGACTGAAACAATAGAGCATATCTTTTTATACTGTATCCAGGCACAACAATTTTGGAACTCTTTGCACATTACTTTTACTAACTTTAGCTCCTACTGGTTATCTGATTTTTGGACTCATCGAAAATTTTTTGATCTCCAACTGCACATGAAAAATTTGAATTGGATTGAGTTCTTTCCCTTTGCATTATGGCATATATGGCTTAATAGGAACCATTGTGTTTATCATCAAGTAACCAGACCTATCTCTATCCAACATGCTACCACAAGAGCCCTAGAATATAAGTTTTCAACAGGTAGTGCACATCATTTACAAGCCAAAATTACTATCAACTTTCATTGGATGCCACCTGCTTTGAATTCTATCAAGCTAAACATTGATGCTGCATTTAACTCCACTACTCATACAGAGGGCATTGGTGGAGTTTTTAGAAATCATATTGGTGAATGGATCCTTGGATTTTCCATGAAACTATCTGGATATTCTGTCTTGTACATGGAACTAATGGCCTTAAAGATTGGCCTGGGAATAGCTCATCAAAATAATATACACCCTCTTGAGATAGATACTGACTCAATTGAGGTGTTACAACAGTTGGAATCTGCTAATCCCTCATTATCTAATGTACTTCTTCATTGCAGGTTCGCCCTGAGGAACTTGGGGAGGCCAGTGGTACGGCACACATTCCGTGAAGCAAATGCAGTGGCTCACCTTTTGGCTAAAGAAGCAGTCTTATCTACAACTCCAAGTCAGATCCATCTTTTGTCACAACCACCTGCCAAGCTTATCAAGACTGTGTACCTGGATAAACAAGCTACTATGTTTACTAGGAAGAATACAAAATCTACTTGTAATATCCTAAGCACTTATGAAAATATGGCTGTAATAGATTGTATTGGAGGCACCCCTACTACTCCAATACCTTATGTACGCATATATTAGTATTAATATAACTATCATGTTTCAACTAAAAAAAAAAAAAAATTTGCTGACTTGGTAGTCCAAGCCTGATCTAACCCGACAGATGAGAGGTGTCCCTCCTTGTAATTGTGACAATTGGCGTGTCGATAACAAGTAGTTACGTTAACACATTTTTAACTTACTAGTAACTATTTAAAAGACGAAATGCTGAATATAATGCACATTGAGTTATTTCTGCATACACTTAAATATATTTAGATTGAAGCCGAAAAGTGGACATTGGATGAATCTTTTCTTTAGTTACATGATGGAACCAACCGTTCAGCCTTATCATTAAGAATGTGATCGAATTAACGGAATCTCTTTTTTGAGAATGAAGAGTTTCTAGTAAGAATCAGAGATTTCTCCCTTTAATGATCTTACCGAGAATTTGAACTATTCGGACCCATGATCACCAAAGATTGAATAGTGGCCATTTATTTTATGTTATGAAAATAAATAAAGATCAACCTCCTCGAGTCTGATATAAAACCACACAATTCTTTATATTTATTTTTATAGTCTAATCAGGAGCATAAAATTAAAGAAACAATGAAAATGTAATAATACTAAAAGATACATTAAAATCTACGTAAGGTAAAATTCCAACATCAAAAGGGTATATACAAGTGAACCTATTTAAAACATGTATGGGCCTAAATCGTTTTTAGGTACACAAATAAATTTCAGATTCGGATACAAGCAATTCTTCGTATCAAAGTTGCAGTAATGCGGGAAAAAGATATAAAATGCGAGAACGTAAAATGTATTTCAATATATGGACGTTGAGTACAAATTTGGGCAGAGTTTCGGTATAAATTTCTGGATCCCTATTACATGAAATGAACTGCTATTTATAGAGGTAAATCTCGTCCATGATCTCCACCATCAGATGTCATGTTGTCCACGACCTGGATGGGTAGTGGCTGAGTTAATGGGGTGAAGTAGTGGGCTGCAAAGCCGGAAGAACCGAGGGGATCCACCGAGGTGAGAGCTTGACGCCCTCGGTGGCTTGGCCCTACTGCTTGACCGAGGTGACGATTACCGAAGCTCAACTTACGGCTCGCCTTCGGTGACGCACCTTCGGTTTTAAGACCTCGGCGATTCGTTCAATCACCTCGGCAATCGCTTAGTCGGGACGTGTTCGGTCGTTAAGATTTGTGCGACCGGGGCAGATTAACGCGGGTCGATTTTTACCCAATACAGATAGTCCCCCCACTCCTCGGTAACCTACCGAGGTGACCGGGGAGTGGAATGAAGTTCTAGCGGGAAAGCGACGTGGCTCGATCCCGTCCAAGCGTTTCGAAATTTCGCCAACGGTTCGCGTCCCATCAGGTCACTTCTCAGTGACACGTGGCGCTCATCCGCGAGTTGACCGAACCGACGCGCCGAAATTTTTGTTTTCTCCAACGTTACAATGATGACGCTGACGTCATCATCTTTTAAAATTCCATACCTATAAAAGAGCATTTCATCGCCTCTTTTCCCATTTACTCTCCAGCGATCAACAGTGCAAAAAGTTCAAGAACTCCTTCAAAACTTTTCTTAACCATTTGATTTCACAAACAACTAGCATTCTTGATATCATCACCATGTCTACCACAATCTCTAGGCAAGACTCCAGTGACTCAGGTGAAAGGGTGCGAGCTCCACCCATGGCTGCAGCTGTTACGAGTGGCGACGCCGCCACTGCTACACCAGTGATTACCATGACTGCGGTCGAGGGCGGCGAAGTGTCGTCGGGTGCTGGGGGCGTGAAACGCCGCAAAATGAGGGCCATGCGCCAGCTGGCGACGGAGGAGGAAGCCGCCTCAGGCGAGGACGACGTCATACTAGACGACGCCGCTCTACGCGATTTCAGTGATGCTCTTCTTAGAGATGATGACAATGGGGGGGATGGCGAGGATGTTGGCGCCGAGGGCGGTGATGCCGAGGGCGGAGCTGAAACCGCCGAGGGTGATCAGAGTACCGAGGTGGGGCCGTCGGGCCCGGCGATCCCCCTCGAGCAGGAATTGGAACCTCATCATGTCATTCCTTCCCATTTTGACAACACCAAAGACCTCAAGTTGCAACTACAATCAGCTGATCAGGGGGGAAAGAATAGAAATATCCCCGTGAACACGACGCCAACCCTTATAACCCAGGCCCATGTTGATCGGGTTCGGAGGGAGTGTAGGTTCGAAGCCGGGGTGAAAGTGGTGGTCCCCGACCCGACAAGCAGAGTGTGTCAACACGTGGAGGGGCTATCCTTCGCCTACACTTACCCCTTCACTCTCGGCTTTTCTTTACCATTGCACGAGGTCGTCGACGACTTTTGCCGAGCATACAATCTGTGCTTGGCTCAACTTGGCCCTGGTGTGTGGAGGGTAGTTCAATGCCTAGACTGGTTGAGTACCAAAGCCGGGGTAGATTTCACGTTGCAACATCTCCTTTCCTTATACTATCCATATTTCCATAAAGCCGGGGTTGTGGCTTTAAACAACCGAGGTAAATATGGGCTCCTTCACAAAAGCGAGGATCACGGGGATCGAGGCTGGAGCGAACGGTACGTCCTTCTGGAGACCGGCATTCTATCTACCAAGCCTAACTTCCCCGAGAGGTGGAATAACACACGTAAGTGTCCTCGTTCAAGTTTCTCTTCGGTTATTGTTCATGCCTTGTTAAGCTTCCTTTTTGTTCTTTCCTTCAGCTAACAAAGTCGCCATCGTCCCCCCGAGGGGCTGACCGAGTGGGTGAGATTAGTGATGGGGGCCCGGAAGCGTCCCGTTCGAACGTGGATGAAAATGGCTGTTGACTTCGGTTGGCAGTGCAAGAGGCATGGTAAAGAATTTTTGTCTTTTGGTAGTTTCATTTGGCTTCTTGTTTTTGGGGTTTGTCTTGACCACTGGCATTTCTCCCTTGATTCCAGGTTTTCCCAACCGCGCCACCGGCGCAAAGAAAAGCAAGAAGAAGAAGAAGGAGGAGAAGAAAAAAGATGATGAAGAGACCGAGTCAGATGATGATCTGGCTGCGGTAGCTGGGGAATACAAGGGCTTGAAGGCTTCTAAGTCTTCAAAAACTTCAAAGGGAGCCCCCGATCAGGGGACTTCAAAAGGTAGCATTTCTCCTCGGTCCATATTGCGAGTTACCCTTTCTTCTTCGTTTCAATAATTTCAAATTTCCCTTTGGTTGCAGGCGTGAAGCGGAAGAGGGCCACCTCGAAGAAACCTTCCCGTTCGGTGACTCCTCGTACCGAAACGGAAGTTCCCCACCAACCCGAAGCAGTGGCTGAGAAACGCCGGGGACTGGTGGATGAGCCCGAGGATGAAGCGGCCGCCGAGGTTTGGGCTCGAGGAGGTGCAGACGTTATTGACCTCGAGGGTCAAGAGCCCGAAGCGGAAGCTGCCACGGCAAGGGCTAAGGGTAAAGCCAAGGTCTTGGAGACCGGCACGGCTACATTTGGAGAGGAAGCTGGGGTCGGGTCGGTAAGGGCTCATTCTGAACCCGCAAGGACTTCATCCTCGGTGGGTTCTTACCGGAGGCTTGAGGTGCCCATCTCCTCGAATCTGTTAGCTTGCGGCCCCGAGGAGCTTTTAAGCCTCACACCTCTGCTGGGGCCAACCGAGGATACGCTTGTGCAAGAGTTTACCTCAGGCCAGCTGTACAGCACACTAGCTTCTAACGCCGTAAGGGTAAGTTTTATCAAACTTTGAGCTTAAAAACTACAAGTGTTTACCTTCGGTTCGTTGCTGACCTTGGTTCTTCAAATTTTGTTCAGGGTTTCATCCTTTCGCTCAAGGCTATCGAGGTCGAATCTGCGAGGACCGCCGAGGTTCGGCGCGTGGCTCGTCTATGGGACCAGCAGAGGGACAAATTCAAAGCCCAGATAGCTTTGCTGAAAGCTGATTTAGCCAAGTCCCAGGCCGATCTACGCGAAGCCGAGGCAAACTCCGAGGCCAAGGTTAAGATCCTCAGCGATGATTTTGAGGCTGAACGCTCGAGGCTGGGAGAAGAGGTCGCGAGGCTGAATGGTGAGCTATCTCGAACCAAGGCCGAGGCTATAAACATGGGCAAAAAGCACCATGAGCAATTGAAAAGCCACCTTCTCCACATCAAGAAGTTGGAGGATGAAAACTCCAAGCTTCCAATCAAGGATGCTCAAATCGCCGCCCTTCAAGACGAAATCGCCGATCGGAAGAGTAGGGCGGTACTCAAGGTGAAAAGGGCCGAGCTCGACAAGCGGTGGGCCATAATCAAGTCTCGGCTGAGGTTGCTTAAACGATGCCGCGCCGGGGAGATTAACTTGGATGAGGAGATCGAAAAGGCCGAGGTCAAAGCGACCGAGGCTCAAGCTATTATTGACGAACTCCCATCGAGTGAAGCCTCGAGTGGCGATGATGAGGAAGAAGAGGATGAAGAAGCCGAAGGGGGCTCCGAGGATGGAGGTGATTCTCCCGGGGCATGAATTATTTTCAGCACTTTTCTTGTAAGCCTTCGGGCTTTTTTAAGTTTGTATTTTGGACCTTCGGGTCTTTCGTGAATGTAAATATTCAGCCTTCGGGCTTTCAATGAAAAAATGTTTGCATCTTCATTTTGTGTGATGGCCTTTTAAATATACCGAACACTTTGATGCAAACTTTAACTTAATCTTGCAAGATTAAATAGAATTTTGACCGATGCAAACCTAGGACGACGTCTCGCCCTCGGGTCGACGCATTGCGCGGCTTAAAAATGTTATAAGATTCACACGGATAAAATGAGTGTAATCGTAGTCAATTTTATTGATATCAACGAGCCAAAAATTGGCTATGTACATAAAACCAAGCCGAAACGGGCCTTGGGGTAAAATTTCAGATAAAAGCAAATTATCGTCATGCCGCTACCGGGCTAATTTACAATGTACTAAATCTAGTCCCCGGGTGTTAGTCCCCGGTTGTCGGATAGATAAGCTTCGGTTGGGAGGCTCGATGCTGACCTCGGTATCAACCCTTCTCACTCCCCCCCAGTGTTCGGTTGTGAATCTTGATGAAGATCCGAGCACTGGAATCGGTTCGGTTCGCTTCCTGAAAAGGTCAAGCAAAAAGGCGGAACGAGGAGTAAGTTAGTACATTTTCTATTGAAGCCATGGGAGCGCTGTTCGGCTCGGGGCTGTTTGATTTAAAAGAGTTGGAATGTATTTACCTCAGCTAGAAGTAGTATCGCTTCAAGTTGGAGATGTTCCAATTCAGAGGTTCGGGCTCTCCTTGCAAACTTTCGATCTGATAAGAGCCTTTTCCCACAATTGCTTTGACCCTGTAGGGTCCTTCCCAATTTGCGATGAGCTTTCCCCCGTTATTTTCCTTTGTTGATTGATTCACCGTTTTCAGCACATAATCTCCAACTTTGAAGTCCCTGAACTTTGCCTTTCTATTGAGGTACGCTTCGATCTGCCTCTTTTGAGCAACCAACCGAACCAAAGCTAGCTCCCTTTTCTCCTCGAGCATATCCAACTCTATGAGCATTGCTTCTTGATTTGCATCCTCGGTCGTGTGAGCGTACCGAAGACTTGGTTCGCCCACCTCGACGGGGATGAGTGAGTCCATGCCATAGGCTAGTGAAAAAGGGGTCTCCCCGGTGCTATTCTTCTCGGTTGTTCGCATGGCCCATAGAACCCCATGCAGCTCCTCGGGCCAAGGACCTTTTTTCTCGTCGAGCCTCTTCTTGAGATTTTCAATTATGATCCTGTTCGAAGACTCAGCTTGGCCATTAGCACTTGGATGATAAGGAGTCGAAGCTATTCTCTTGATCCCCCACTGCTTGAAGAAGTTGGTGATGATCGTCCCCATGAATTGTTTGCCGTTGTCGCAGGCAATTTCCCTCGGGACACCGAACCTGTAGATGATGTTCTTCTTGATGAAGTCGATTACTTGCTTTTGCTTAACTTCGGTGAGAGCCACTGCTTCCACCCATTTGGTGAAGTAATCAGTCAATACCAAGATGAAGCGAACACCACCTTTTCCCTTGGGCAATGGTCCAACAACATCCATTCCCCATTTCATGAAGGGCCATGGCGACACCACCGAATGAAGAGGCTCGGCCTGCTGGTGGATCAATCGCCCGTGGCGCTGGCACTTGTCACATTTTTGCACGAAATCCCTTACATCGGTACTGATTGTGGGCAAATAATACCCAGCTCTTAATAGCTTGCGTACCAAGGATTTTGCCCCCGAATGGTTGCCACACTCGCCTTCGTGTACTTCGGCCATCACGTATCGTGCCTCATCGGGACCCAAGCATTTGGCCATCGGGCCGCAATATAACCTCTTGTATAGATTACCCTCGATCATGTGATATGAGGCTGCTTGGGTCCTTAGCTTTTTAGCCTCTTTTTTATCTTGGGGAACAGTCCCCGAGTCGAAGTAGGAGATGAACTTACTTCGCCAATCCCATCGGTTGTCGACCGAGTTGACTTGCAACTTCATCTCTCTCATCTGCGCAGATAGTAGCCGAACCACCGAGTCAGTCCCCGAGTGGGCTTCATCAATAGCCGAACCCAGATTAGCCAAGGCATCAGCCTCGGTGTTCTCCTCCCGAGGCACTTGTTTAACTTGCCACTCTTGGAACTGGGTTAAGATCCTTTGTGCCCGATCTAAATATAACTGCATTCTGGGCTCACGAGCCGTGTAGTCACCGAGGATTTGGTTCACCACCAACTGGGAGTCACATCTCAATTCGATTCTTTCAACCCCCATTTCTTTTGCCAACTCTAAACCTGCTAAAGCCGCCTCATATTCTGCCTCGTTGTTGGTTACTTTCTTGAACCGAACCGAATGCCTGACTTTCTCCCCGGTGGGTGCCCTCAAAACTATGCCCAGTCCCGAACCTTTGGAGTTTGTTGCCCCATCGGTATAGAGTATCCATAGGCCCGGGGTTGTTCCTTTAGCTTCGGCGTTTTCTTTCTCAGCCTCGGGTAAGATTCCAACACTAAAATCTGCCACGAAGTCTGCCAAGACTTGGGACTTAATGGCGTTCCGAGGCTGATAGGTGATATCATATTCACTTAACTCTACCGCCCATTTTGACAACCTCCCCGACAACTCTGGCTTATGCAAAATATTTCTCAAAGGGAAGGTTGAAACTACGGCTATTGGATGGCATTGAAAATAGGGTCGTAGTTTCCGAGCGGTAACAAGTAAAGCAAGAGCTAGTTTTTCCAGATGTGGATACCTGGTCTCAGCGTCGAGGAGTGTCTTGCTCACATAGTAAATGGGCTGCTGCTTGCCATCTTCTTCTCGAACCAGCACAGCACTTACTGATACCTCGGACACCGCTAAATAGACTAGCAATGTTTCACCTTTTTTTGGCTTGGCAAGCAACGGTGCGTTAGCCAAATATTGTTTCAAGTCTTTCAATGCTTGTTTGCACTCCGGTGTCCATTCGAAGTGAGTGTTTTTCCTCAAAACGGAGAAGAATTTGTGGCATCGCTCCGAGGACCTTGAGATGAAACGACTCAAGGCAGCGACTCGGCCAGTCAAGCGTTGAACTTCTTTCACCCCGGTAAGCTCCTCGGGGATCTCTTCAATAGCTCTGATTTTGTCAGGATTAGCCTCGATGCCCCGTTCGGAGACAATGAATCCCAAGAATTTGCCAGACCCAACGCCGAAGGCGCACTTCTCAGGATTCAACTTCATGCCATATTGTCTCAACACAGCAAAGGCTTCCCTCAGATGATTTAAGTGATCCTCCATTCGGATCGACTTGATGAGCATGTCGTCTATGTAGACCTCCATAGACTTTCCAATATATTCCTTAAACATGCGACATACCAGCCTTTGGTAGGTCGCCCCGGCGTTCTTGAGACCGAAGGGCATGACTTTGTAACAAAATGTACCTCGGTCAGTGATGAACGAGGTCTTTTCTTCGTCCTCGGGGTCCATGAGGATCTGATTGTAGCCCGAATACGCATCCAAGAAAGTTAATAGTTTGTGTCCAGCCGTGGAGTCTATTAACCTGTCGATTTGCGGCAATGGGTAAGAATCTTTGGGGCAAGCTTTATTCAAGTCGGTGTAGTCTACACACATTCTCCACTTGCCATTCTTCTTCGGCACAACTGCCACATTTGCCAGCCATTCGGGATATTTGACCTCCCTTATGAAACCATTTTCTTGCAACTTCGTGGTTTCATCCTCGATCGCCTTCTTTTTAACCCCGGCGTGAGGTCTCTTCTTCTGTTTCACCGGGGAGAACTTTGGATCTACATTCAGCTTGTGAGTCATGATCTCCGGATCGATACCCGTCATGTCTGAATGAGCCCAAGCAAAGCAGTCGTGGTTGGACCTCAAAACTTCCATAATTGCCTCTTTCGACTTCGGGTCCAACTCCGAGCCGATGTGCACCTTCCTTTCTGGGAACTCTTTCAATAGAGTGAAAGAGTCCAGTTCCTCAATGGTAGAGTCCTCAGCTTTTTGCTTCCGAGGCTCTTGCACGCATGCCGGGATCTTTTCAATTTCGCTTTGGAGGCTCGCCTCGCTTGACCCCGGTTGCGTTGGTTGCTATTTTTTTGGCCCGCTCGGGGCGACTCCACTCTTCAGTGCGACTGAGTAGCACTCCCTCGCTACTCGCTGCTCTCCCCTGATTGATCGAACCCCCCAAGGCGTTGGGAATTTGATCACTTGGTGTAAGGTGGAAGGAACAGCTTCCATGGAGTGGATCCATGGTCGCCCGAGGATCACATTATAAGCCAGATCCTCGGGCATGACTTGAAACAGTGTCTCTTTGGTGACACCCTCGGCGAATGTCTTCAGCGTGATTTCACCCAACGTCTTCTCTGTTGAGTTGTTAAAACCAGCCAACACTGTTGATTTGGGGATTATTTCCCCTTTCAGCCACATCTGCTTCACGGCCCCGTAGCTGATGATATTTACTGAGCTGCCCGGGTCGATCAATACTCTCTTGATGTCGGCGTTGTTAATCCTCAGCATGATGACTAGGGCATCGTGGTGGGGGAACATCATCCCATCACAGTCATCTTCATCAAAAACTATATCTTTGCCCGAGCCTCCAACTCGGGTTCTCTTCTCCATGGTGATGGAGAGCTTAGCAAATTTCTTCGCCGCGGCGAAGTTCACACCATTCACTTCGGAGCCCCCGGTGATGACGTTGACTACCCTGTCGGGGGGTGGGGCCCGAGGCGGCTGCCCATCGCCTCGGTTCTTTGAAAAGTTATCCTTCCCCTTGTCGGTAAGGAATTCAGCCAGAACTCCTTTCTTCAGTAAATGGGCTACCTCGAGGCGCAAAGCCTTGCAGTCCTCGGTTCTATGGCCATAATCTGCATGAAATTCGCAATGCAGATTGTGGTCCCTCTTGTCCGCCTGGGTCCTCATATCTTTTGGAACCCTTACCCCGGCTGTCCCCTTGACAATATCGACCAGCTCCGAGGTCGATATGTTGAAGTTATAATCCTGGATCCGAGGCAGATCCTTTCTTGGGACCGAAACGGGACCCGAGGGATTCTTTTGGTTCATTTTGGTCTGAACCTTCCCTCCGAGCCTTTGGCTTATATGAGAGGCTGGGTATGAGTTGCTGGGATTGTTTCCCAACCTCTGACTGACATGCTGCCTCGGCGAGGTGTAAGGTTCGTACCTCCCCTTTGAATTATTTCGTGGTGCCTCGGCGCGATTTGAATTATCACCTCGGTTGTTGTAGTTGTAACCTCGGTTTTTGAATTCCGCTTCCTCCAATCTGATTTTGGAGTAAGCGCGCCTATGCAGATCCTCCCACGTTAGGACCTGATATTGTTGCAACTCTTTGCGCAATTCGGCTGCAGCGCTAGAATTGCGACCGTTGATCCCCTTTTCAAATGCCATGATGGCAAGGGTATCATCCATTCGAGGCAATTCCATGCGTTCAGCGTGGAATCGCTCAAGAAATTCTTTAAGGGGCTCGCCGGGCCACTGTTTCACTTCACATATATCCTCCTTCCTTTGGAGGATCTTTTGCGCGCCGGTGTGCGCCTTGACAAAGGCGCTGGACAGTTCTTTGAACGTGGAGATTGACCCCGGTGGCAAGCACAAATACCACCGAAGAGCACCTTTTTCTAGCGAACTACCAAACTTCTTTAAAAACATGGATTCGAGCTGTGTGGACGTCAAGTCGTTGCTCTTTACCATGGACATGTATTCCCTAACATGCTCCTTGGGATCAGTTGTTCCATCGTACTTTTTGAGGAACGTGAGTTTGAACCCCACAGGAGTTGGAGCCGGTGCTGCTTCGGGCTTATAGGGCTGCTCCCTATACTGCTCGATGTCGAGGTCGTCTTCCTCCTTGCTTATCCCCGGTACGCGCTCGAGGCGCTTTTCAACGCGCGCCTCGATGCGAGCTTCAATTTCTCTACTCATCCTCTCAACGTCGACCGAGGACGTTGTCTCTGCCACTGTGGGAACCGTCCCGAAGTGTGGCGTGTTAGTGGTGTTGTTCCCCGAGCCCCCAGACGTGGCTCCGTTGTGAGGTCCCCCTGTTATCGCGCCCGGAGGAACGAAGAGCGGGATGCCTCTACCAGGAGCCATGGGCTGGGTGCCGTTAGGGGCAGCACTATTCCTTGCCTCCAACGAGGCACGAAGCTCAGCATTGATGCTTGCTTGCTCATCCTGCTTAGCTTGGAGAGTTCTCAGCGTTGTGACAACGTACATTTGGAATTCCTCCGTTGTCATTGGAGCGATGGGCTGTTGGTTCAGCGGAACGCCAGCCCTATCACCATTATTACCACTGTTATCGTTATCAGCCATAACGTCAAATCGGGAATTCTTGACAGAAAATGAAAGCGGAACTTTGGAACAAAGCGTTACTGCTTATATCCCCACAGACGGCGCCAATTTGTATGGGCCTAAATCGTTTTTAGGTACACAAATAAATTTCGGATTCGGATACAAGCAATTCTTCGTATCAAAGTTGCAGTAATGCGGGAAAAAGATATAAAATGCGAGAACGTAAAATGTATTTCAATATATGGACGTTGAGTACAAATTTGGGCAGAGTTTCGGTATAAATTTCTGGATCCCTATTACATGAATGAACTGCTATTTATAGAGGTAAATCTCGTCCATGATCTCCACCATCAGATGTCATGTTGTCCCACGACCTGGATGGGTAGTGGCTGAGTTAATGGGGTGAAGTAGTGGGCTGCAAAGCCGGAAGAACCGAGGGGATCCACCGAGGTGAGAGCTTGACGCCCTCGGTGGCTTGGCCCTGCTGCTTGACCGAGGTGACGATTACCGAAGCTCAGCTTACGGCTCGCCTTCGGTGACGCACCTTCGGTTTTAAGACCTCGGCGATTCGTTCAATCACCTCGGCAATCGCTTAGTCGGGACGTGTTCGGTCGTTAAGATTTGCGCGACCGGGGCAGATTAACGCGGGTCGATTTTTACCCAATACAAAACATTTACGAATAATAACATATGTACATCAAAAACAAATATTTAGTCGTTAAACTAAAATCAAAGTTAACTGAACATACACATATTACATAGCAGTAAATTTTTTGGTCAATAGAAGAATTTTAATACCAAAGCTTTATAGGTATAGTCTGCTCAAAAACATGTGATATTGGACAAAAGCCAAAAGGTCCCAAAGTTCACATACTTACAAATCCATGTAATCACAGCCTCGTACATATTACCGAATGTATGGGCCTAAATCAGTTTTAGGACTACAAATCGAATTTGGATTCGAATATAAGCAATTCTTCGTATCAAAGTTGAATAAACACACGAAAAAGACGTAAATACGAAAAGATAACTGTATTTCGATATATGAGTGTTGAGTACAAATTTGGGCAGAGTTTCAGTATATATTTCTGGATGCCTATGATACAAAATGAACTACTATTTATAGGCCTAAGATCCTTGCCCACGTTCTCCACCATCGGCTAGTGTGTCGTCCCACGATCTTGACAGTAAATGGAGGGGTTAGTGGGGTGAAGTAGTGGGCTGCAAAGCCGCGGGAACCGGGGGGATTTACCGAGCCGCGAATAAATGACCTCAGTGGTAACGCCCCACTGTTTGATCGAGGTGGCTGCTATCGAAGCTCAGCTTACGGCTCGCCTTCGGTAGCGACCTCGGTGCCATGGCCTCGGCGGTTTGTTCAATCGCCTCGGCGCTTGTCTTGTCGGCACTTGTTCGGTCGTCAAGATTTGCATGACCGAGGCAAATCGTCGCGGGTCGATTTTTACCCAATACAGATAGTCCCCCCACTCCTCGGTCACTTACCGGAGTAACCGAGGAGTGGAGTGAAGTTTAGCGAGAAAGCGACGTGGCTTGATCTTATCCAAGTATTTCAAAATTCTTCAACGGTTTGCGTCGCATCAGGTCACTTCTTATCGACACGTGTCACCCATCCGTTGGCCCCCCGAACGGTCACGCCGTAATTTTTGTTTCCTCCAACGTCTAAATAATGACACCCTGGCTTTTCCATACCTATAAGTACTTCCTACCAAGATCTTCTTCCCACTTTCATCTCCTGCCATTAACCGCACCAAGAGAGAAAAAACACGAGTTTCCATACTTTCTAGGTTTCCATTTTCACAAGAATTCTTTAGTTCCAAGCTTTAACCATGTCTGCCACCCATTCATGACAAGATTCGAGTGACTCCGGCGAAAGGGCAAAGATCACCCAATACACCGCCATCATTTCTAGTGGTGAGTTTATCACCACCGTGCCAGCGCTGCAAGTAATAGAGGCGGAAGGAGGCGGAGAAGTGACTTCTGACGCTGGTGGTTCTAGGCGTTGCAAGGAGAGAGCTAGGCATGACGTCGCTGCTGGGGGTGAGGACGTCGGCCTAGAGGAAGGTGATGACATCACGGAGGCGACCGGTACTGATGATATCACACATAGAGATGAAGATGTCGAGGGCGATGACGCCGTGGACGAGGGTGAAAGAGAGAATGTCACCGATGGGGGATCTTCGGGCCCTATAATTTCCCTCGAGCAAGAGCTCGAGCCTCACCAAATAATCCCCTCCCATTTCGACAATGGCAAGGACTTGAAGCTGCAAGCTCAGACAGCCGACCAGGAAGAAAAGAATAGAAATATTCCGGTGAACACAACACCGACCCGCATAACTCAAGCTCACATTGAGCGGGTTCGGAGGGATTGCCAATTTGGTCCCGAGGTGAAAGTGATCATACCCGATCTGACAAGCAGAGTTTGCCATCATATCGAGGGGCTCTCTTTCGCTTACACATATCCTTTCACCCTTGGCTTCTCCCTCCCGGTGCTCAGAGTTATTGATGATTTCTGCCAGGCCTATAACTTATGCTTGGCTCAACTTGGCCTCGGCGTCTGGAGGGTTGTTCAGTGCATAGACTGGATGAGCAGGGAGGCGGGGGTGGACTTCACCTTTCAGCACCTCATTTCACTTTACTACCCCTACTTTCACAAGGCTGGGGTTGTAGCCCTGAACAACCGGGGTAAGTTTGCTCTTCTTCATAAGAGTGAGGACCACGGAGACTGGGGCTGGAGCGATCGGTACATCTTGTTGGAGACAAGTGTTCTATCCACCGAGCCTAATTTCCCCGAGCGGTGGAATAACACACGTAAGTACTCTTCCCTTTGCATTTCTCTCCTCGGTGCTTTATTCATGTTAACTGACCTCACTTTCTTGTTATATCTTCAGCCAACAAGGTCGACATCGTGCCCCCCGAGGGTTTGACTGAATGGGTCAAAGCGGTGACCGGGGTCCGCAAACGCCCTATTAGGACATGGATGAAGATGGCCGCCGACTTCGGTTGGCAATGTAAAAGGCATGGTAAGTTTTCGATAGTGTTTTATTTGGTAGGTTGTTTTGAGATTCTAATTTCGCTTTATTAACTTTTCTTCCCTCGGAACTAGGTTTCCCAAACCGTGCCGTTAACACCAAAAAAAGAAAGAAGAAGAAGGAGGAGGAGAAAAAGGCAAAAGATGGGGAGGAAACCGAGTCAGATGATGATCTGGCTGCGGTGGCTAGAGAATACAAGGGGCTGAAGGCTTCAAAGTCTTCCAAGAGAGCCCCCGGCCAAGGGACCTCCAAAGGTAATATTCATCTTCGGTTGACTTCATCGGATATCGTTCCCTTTTTACTTCCTTATTCTAATTTCTTTCCCTAATGTAGGCGTGAAGGAGAAGAGAGCGGTTTCCAAAAAGCCCTCTCGCTTGGTGACTCCTCGCGTCGAGGTGGGCATTTCTGCCGAAGCCGGGGCGGTAGTGGAATCGCGCCGGAGGCTGGTTGATGAGCCCGAGGACGTTGTTGCTGGGAGTCTAACGGCTCGAGAGGCAGTTGAGGTGGTGGATCTCGAGGGTCAGGAGCAGGAGACCGAGGCTGCGATCGCCAAAGCTCGGGGCAAGGCCAAAGTTGGAGAAGCCAGTGCCATGGTCACCGAGGGAGAGGTTGGCACCGGAGCGGTCAGGGCACAGTCCGAGCCCGCGAGGACTTCATCTTCGGTTGGGTCTCTTTGAAAGTTGGAGGTGCCATCCTCCTCGAATCTTTTGGAGGGTACCCGAGGTGATATCCTGAGCCTCATGCCTTTGCTCGGCCCCGTGGAGGACAAAATTGTGCAGAGTTTCTCTCGAGGCACGTTGCACCACACTATCGCCGCCAATGCTCTGAGAGTAAGTTTGACTCGTTTCTTAACTTTGCATCTTTGCCTTTGGTTAACTGATATTGATCCCTTGGTTGACTTTCTTCTAGGGCTTCGTTCTGTCGCTGAGGGCCATCGAGGTTCAAACTATAAGAGATGAAGAGGTCCGGCGTGTGGCTCGCTCGTGGGATAGGCAAAGGGACAACTTCAATGCACAGATAGCTACGCTAAAAGCTGATTTGTCCAAGTCCCAGTCCGATCTGCATGAGGCCGAGGCCGCTTCTGAAGCGAAAATCAAAGCCCTCGGTGATGGCTTTCAGGTGGAGCGCTCGAGGCTGCGAGGCTACGCGCCGAGCTGACCCAAGCAAAGACCGAGGCTGTAGAGATGGCCAAAAAGCATCACGAACAGCTGAGGAAGCATGTGCTTCATATCAAGAAGTTGGAAGGTGAGAACTCCAAACTTCCAGCTAAAGATGCTGAGATTGAAGCCCTTCGAGATGAAATTGCCGATCGAAAGAGTAGGGCTGCAATCAAGGTCAAGAGGGCCGAGTTGGACAAGCGATGGGCCATTATCAAGTCTCGGCTGAAGCTGCTCAAGCGATGCCACACCGGGGAGATCAACCTGGATAAGGAGATTGCAAGGGCCGAGGTCAAGTCGGCAGAAGCCCAAGCCATCATCGATGAACTTCCCTTAAGTGAAGCCTCGAGCGGCGATGAAGAGGAAGAAGATGATGAAGATGCCGAGGGGGGCTCCGAGGATGGAGGCGATTCTCCTGAAGCATAGACTTCTGATAGCATTGTTTTTGTAAGCCTTCGGGCTTTTATGCTTGTATTTGGACCTTCGGGTCATTTTTTGAATGTAAATATTCTCAACCTTCGGGCTTTTTTAATGAAAGACTATTTGTGCCTTTATTTCGAGTGTTGGCATTTACGTATACCAAACACTTTGTCAAAAATAAATAATATGCTTGCAAGACTTAACTGAATTTAATCGATGCAAACTTAGGGCGACGTCTCGTCCTCGAGTCGATGCATTGTGCAGCTTCAGAGTGCAAGATTTACACAGATAAAATAGATGAAGCCAAAGTCATTTTATTGATATCAACGAGCCAGAAATCGGCTATTTACATGGAACCAAGTCGAAGTGGACCTTGGATGAGAAACAAATTTTCAATAAAGCAAATTGACAACATGCTGCTACCGGGCTAATTTACAATGTACTAAATCTATTCCCCGGGCGTAAGTCCCCGGTTGTCGGATAGATAAGCTTCGGTTGGGAGGCTCGATGCCGACCTCGGTATCAACCCTTCTCACTCTCCCCCAGTATTCGGTTGTGAATCTTGATGAAGACCCGAGCACTAGAAATCGTTCGGTTCGCTTCCTGAAAATGTCAAGCAAAAAGGTGGAACGAGGAGCAAGTTAGTACATTTTCGACCAATGCCATGGGAGAGTTGTTCGGCTCGGGGCTGTGGATGAATTTAAAAGATTGAAAAGTATTTACCTCGACTAGAAGTAGTACCGCTTCAGATTAGAGATATTCCAGTTCAAAGGTTCGGGCTCTCCTTGCAGATTTTCAATTTGATAAGAGCCCTTTCCAACGATTGCCTTGACTCTGTAGGGTCCTTCCCAATTTGCAATAAGCTTCCCCCCGTTGTCTTCCTTTGTTGATTGGTTTACAGTTTTTAGCACATAGTCTCCAACTTTGAAGTCTCTGAGTTTGGCTTTCCTGTTGAGGTATGCCTCGATCTGCCTTTTTGGGCGATTAGCCGAACCAAAGCTAGTTCCCTTTTCTCCTCGAGCAGATCTAATTCTATGCGCATTGCCCCTTGGTTTGCATCCTCGGCAGTGTGAGCGTACCGAAGGCTTGGCTCGCCCACTTCTACGGGGATGAGGGAATCGATGCCATAGGCTAGTGAGAAAGGAGTCTCACCGGTGCTGTTCTTCTCCGTTGTTCGCATGGCCCATAACACCCAGGGCAGCTCCTCGGGCCAAGGACCTTTTTTCTCATCGAGTCTCTTCTTGAGATTTTCAATTATGATTCTATTCGAAGACTCAGCTTGGCTATTGGTACTTGGGTGATAAGGAGTCGAGGCAATTCTTTTGATCCCCCACTGCTTGAAGAAATCAGTGATAGCTGCCCCCATGAATTGTTTACCGTTGTCACAAGCAATTTCCCTTGGGACGCCGAACCTGTAGATAATGTTCTTTTTGATGAAGTCGATTACTTATTTTTCTTTACCTCGGTGAGAGCCGCTGCTTCCACCCATTTTGTGAAGTAATCGGTTAACACTAAGATGAAACGAACACCACCCTTTCCCTTGGGCAATGGTCCAACAATGTCCATTCCCCATTTCATGAAGGGCCATGGTGATACCACTGAATGTAGATGCTCGGCCTGTTGGTGGATCATCCGCCCATGGCATTGGCACTTATCATATTTCTGCACGAAGGCCTTCACATCGGCACTGATTGTGGGCCAATAATACCCAGCTCTTAATAGTTTACGCACCAAGGACTTTCCCCCCGAGTGGTTGCCGCACTCTCCTTCGTGCACTTCGGCCATAACGTATCTTGCCTCATCGGGACCCAAACACTTGGCCATCGGGCCGCAATATAACCTTTTGTATAGGTTACCCTCGATCAAGTGATACAAGGCTGCTTGGATCCTTAACTTCTTTGCTTCCTTTTTGTGTTGGGGGACAGTCCCCGAGTCGAAGTAGGAGATGAACTTACTTCGCCAATCCCATCGGTTGCCCACTGAGTTGACTTGCAACTTCATCTCCCTCATTTGTGCGGACAGCAGCCGAACCACTGAGTCAGTCCCCAAATGAGCTTCATCGATCGCCGAACCAAGATTTTTTAAAGCATCAGCCTCGGTAATTTCCTCCCGAGGTACTTGTTTAACTTGCCATTCTTGGAATTGGGCCAAGATTCTTTGTGCCCGATCCAAGTATAATTGCATTCTGGGCTCCCAAGCCGTATAATCACCGAGGACCTAGTTCACAACTGTGAATCACACCTCAGTTCGATCCTTTCAACCCCCATTTCCTTGGCCAGCTCCAAACCCGCTAAAGCTGCCTCATATTCTGCCTCGTTGTTGGTTACTTTCTTGAACCGAACCGAATGCCTGACTTTCTCCCCGGTGGGTGCCCTCAAGACTATGCCTAACCCTGAACCTTTGGAGTTTGTTGCTCCATCGGTGTAAAGTATCCATAGTCCCGGGGAGGTTCCTTTTGCCATGGAGTTTTCCTTTTCTGCCTCGGGCAAAATTCCAATACTAAAGTCAGCCACGAAGTCTGCCAAGACTTGAGACTTAATAGCAGTCCGAGGTTGATAGGTGATGTCATACTCGCTTAACTCTACCGCCCATTTTGATAACCTCCCTGATAACTCCGGTTTATGCAAAATATTCCGTAGAGGGAAGGTTGAAACTACCGCTATTGGGTGACATTGAAAATAGGGTCGTAGTTTCCGAGCAGTAACAAGTAAAGCAAGTGCTAATTTCTCCAAGTATGGATACCTGGTTTCAGCGTCGAGGAGTGTCTTGCTCACATAATAGATGGGCTGTTGTTTGCCATCTTCTTCCCGATCCAACACAGCGCTGACTGACACCTCGGACACCGCCAAGTAGACTAGCAATGTTTCACCTTCTTTTGGCTTGGCAAGCAACAGCGCGTTAGCCAAGTATTATTTCAAATCTTTCAACGCTTTTTTGCACTCCGGTGTCCACTCGAAGTGATTGTTTTTTCTCAAAACGGAGAAGAACTTGTGGCATCGCTCCGAGGACCTTGAGATAAATCGACTCAAGGCGGCGACTCGGTCAGTCAAGCGTTGAACTTCTTTCACCCCGGTTAGATCCTCGGGGATCTCTTCAATAGCTTTGATTTTGTCTGGGTTGGCCTCGATTCCTCGTTCAAAGATAATGAATCCCAAGAATTTGCCCGATCCAAAGCCGAAGGCGCACTTCTCAGGGTTCAACTTCATTCCGTATTGCCTCAACACAGCAAAGGCTTCCCTCAGATGATTCAAATGATCCTCCATTTGAATCGATTTGATGAGCATATCGTCTATGTAGACCTCCATAGACTTTCCAATATATTCTTCAAACATGCGACATACCAGCCTTTGGTAGGTCGCCCCGGCGTTCTTCAAACCGAAGGGCATCACCTTATAACAGAAGGTACCTCGGTCAGTGATGAATGAGGTCTTCTCTTCATCCTTCGGGTCCATGAGGATCTGATTATAGCCCGAATATGCATCCAAGAAGGTCAATAGTTTGTGTCCAACCGTGGAGTCTATTAACCTGTCAATTTGTGGCAATGGGTATGAATCTTTGGGGCAAGCTCTGTTTAAGTCAGTGTAGTCTACACACATTCTCCACTTGCCATTCTTCTTCGGTACAACCACCACATTGGCCAGCCATTCGGGGTATTTCACCTCTCTTATGAACCATTTTCTTGCAATCTTGTGGTTTCATCTTCGATTGCTCTTTTTTTTGACCCCGGCGTGAGGTCTCTTCTTCTGCTTCACCGGGGTGAACTTTGGGTCCACATTCAGCTTGTGGGTCATGATCTCCGGATCGATACCGGTCATGTCTGAATGAGACCAAGCAAAGCAATCGTTGTTGGACTTCAAAACTTCGATAATTGCCTTTTTCGACTCCGGGTCCAACTCCGAGCCGATGTATACTTTTCTCTCTGGAAAATCTTTCAATAAGGTGAAAGAATCCAGTTCTTCAATGGTGGAGTCCTCGGCTTTTTGCTTCCGAGGCTCTTGAACGCATGCCGGGATCTTTTCTATCTCACCTTGGAGGTCCGCCTCGCTTGATCCCAGTTGCGTTGATTGCTATTTCTTTGGCCCGTTCGGGGTGACTCCGCTTTTCAAAGCGACCGAGTAGCACTCTCTCGCTACTCGCTGTTCTCCTTTTATCGACCGAACCCCCCAATGTGTAGGGAATTTGATCACTTGATGCAGCGTGGAAGGGACTGCTTCCATGGCGTGGATCCATGGCCTTCCGAGGATCACATTATAGGCAAGATCCTCGGGCATCACCTGGAACAATGTTTCTTTGCTAACTCCCTCGGTGAATGTTTTGAGTGTAATTTCACCCAACGTCTTCTCTGTGGAGTTGTTGAAGCCTGCCAACACTGTCGCTTTGGGAACGACTTCTCCTTTGAGCCACATCTTCTTAATGGTCCCGTAGCTGATTATGTTGACCGAGCTACCGGGGTCGATTAAGACTCGCTTGATGTCGGAGTCATTGATTCTCAGCATGATGACTAGTGCGTCGTGGTGGGGGAACATCATCCCATCACAGTCATCGTCATCGAACACGATCTCTTTGCCTGAACCTCCAACTCGGGTCCTTTTCTCGATCGTGATCGATAGTTTGGCGAACTTCTTCGCAGCCGCGAAATTCACCCCGTTCACTTCTGATCCCCCGGTAATGACATTCACTACTCTCTCCGGGGGAGGAGCCCGAGGTGGTTGCCCATCACCTCGGTTCTTGGAGAAATTGTCTTTCCCCTTGTCAGTAAGGAACTCGGCTAAGACTCCTTTCTTCAACAAGTGAGCTACCTCGAGGCGCAAAGCTTTGCAATCCTCGGTCCTGTGGCCATAATCTGCGTGGAATTCACAGTGCAGATTATGGTCTCTTTTATGTGCCGGGGTCCTCATATATTTGGGAACCCTTACCCCGGCAGTCCCTTTGACTACATTGACCAGCTCCGAGGTCGATATGTTGAAGTTGTAGTCTTGGATCCGAGGTAGATCCTTTTTTGTGGCCGAAGCTGGGCTTGAGGGATTTCTTTGATTCGTATTGGGTTGAACCTTCCCTCCGAGCCTGTGGCTTATGTGTGAATTTGGGTATGAATTACCAAAGGAGTTTCCTAGCCTTTGGCTGACATGCTGCCTCGTCGAGGTATATGGCTCATACCTCCCCTTCGGGTTGCTTCGCGACGCCTCGGCGCGGTGCGAAGACTCGCCTCGGTTTCTTTGATGATAACCTCGGCTTTTGAACTCAGCCTCCTCCAATCAAATCTTGGAGTAAGTGCGCTTGTGCAGATCCTCCCATGTTAGGACCTGATATTGTTGAAGTTCTTTTCGCAGTTCAGCAGCAGCGTCAGAATTGCGAATATTGATACCCTTTTCAAATGCCATGATGGCCAAGGTATCGTCCATACGAGGTAATTCCATGCGTTCGGCGTGGAATCGCTCAAGAAATTTTTTGAGAGGTTCATCGGGCTTTTGTTTCACTTCGCAAATATCCTCTTTCCTTTGGAGGATCTTTTGAGCCCCGGTGTGCGCCTTGACGAAGGCGCTTGACATTTCTTTAAAGGTGGAAATCGACCCCGCTGGCAAGCACATATACCAACGTAGAGCTCCCTTCTCCAAGGACTCACCAAATTTCTTCAAGAACATCGACTCGAGCTCTATAGCCGTTAGGTCGTTGCTCTTCACCATTGCCATGTATTCTCTCACGTGTTCTCTGGGATCAGTAGTCCCATCATATTTCTTCAAAAACATGAGTTTGAAGTTCTTGGGGGTTGGGGATGGAGCCGCTTTGGGCTTGAAGGGCAGCTCCATGTATTGATCAATATCGAGGTCATCTTCCTCCTTTGTAACCCCTGGCATGCCCTCGAGGCGCTTTTCTACGCGCGCCTCGATGAGAGCCTCAATCTCCCTGGTCAATTTCTCGACATCAACCGAGGATGTTGTCTCAGCCACGGTGGGAATCGTCCCGAAGTGTGGCGTTGTAGCTGGTGCGTTTCCCGAGCCCCCAGACGTGGCTCCGTTGGGAGGTCCCCCTATTATCGCGCCCGTAGGAGCGAAGGGCGGGATGCCTCCTCCAAGAGCCGAAGGCTGGGTGCAGTTCGGTGCAGCACTGTTCCTCGCTTCCAATGAAGCGCGGAACTCGGCGTTAATGATAGCTTGCTCATCCTGTCTGGTTTGGAGAGCTCTTAACGTAGTGACAACATAAATCTGGAACTCTTCAGTTGTCATTGGTGAGACGGGCTGTTGGTTCAACGGAACGTCAGTCCGCTCACTGTTGTTATCGCCATGATCAGCCATAACGTTGTTGAATCGTAAGCTTTGATGAAAAACGGACGTGAAACTTTGGAACAAAGCGTTACTGCTTATATCCCCACAGACGGCGCCAATTTGTATGGGCCTAAATCAGTTTTAGAACAACAAATCGAATTTGGATTCGAATATAAGCAATTCTTCGTATCAAAGTTGAATAAACACACGAAAAAGACGTAAATGCGAAAAGATAACTGTATTTCGATATATGAGTGTTGAGTACAAATTTGGGCAGAGTTTCAGTATATATTTCTGGATGCCTATGATACAAAATGAACTACTATTTATAGGCCTAAGAGCCTTGCCCACGTTCTCCACCATCGGCTAGTGCGTCGTCCCACGATCTTGACAGTAAATGGAGGGGTTAGTGGGGTGAAGCAGTGGGCTGCAAAGCCGCGAGAACCGGGAGGATTTACCGAGCCGCGAATAAATGACCTCGGTGGTAACGCCCCGCTGTTTGACCGAGGTGGCTGCTATCGAAGCTCAGCTTACGGCTCGCCTTCGGTAGCGACCTCGGTGCCATGGCCTCGGCGGTTTGTTCAATCGCCTCGGCACGTGTTCGGTCGTCAAGATTTGCATGACCGAGGCGAATCGTCGCAGGTCGATTTTTTACCCAATACACATAAGTAAATATAACCAAGTATTAATAATTAAGAAACAATACATTAGATAAGGAGGAAACAATTATTTAAAAATAAAAAGAAACAAAAAGGATTTGCAAAAATATTGTTACGAAAACGAGATGAGATGCGTCAGTTGCAGATTTGCAGTAGAGATCGAATTTTGTTTTTTGTGCTCCGAGGTAGTAGTACTGTGCTCAGAGTCAGACTGCGCACATCCCATTAATCGAATAGGAGAAAGTGGTTAATTTGGGTTAGTTGTACACCCAACCAAAACAATTGCTTTTGCCAGTGCACTAGTTCCTATGTAGGTCCACCTCCTTGCTTTTTCCTTTTTATTTGCTTGATAATAATTGTGAAAATTCTGGTTATTGTTTGTTCAAGGAATTCATCATCGTGGCGCCTCAAATACCTTTCATCAAATGAAAGTTAAGACAAGCAAAATAAAGATTTATTTTATGTTTATATTTATACCTAAAATTTGCCGAATAGGTTAAACAAATAAATTTAAAAGGGTTACAAGCGAAAAAGTAAATACAAAAAAATAATATAAAAATAGAAAAGTAATTATTGTATTCCTTGAGAATAGGAAGGATTTATAGTAGAATTTCTGTATTGAAGAACAAAGAATAATTCTTGAAGTCTTGCTTGAACGAGTATCACAATGAGGTGAATAGAGTATTTATTGGCTAAACATTACCTGAATCCTAACCTTATTAGAATCCTAACCTTACTAGAATTCTATTTATGAGGCCCTTAGCCCATTATAAAGCAGACTAAAGATTCCTACCCTACATAGGAAAAGGATTAGGGCCTGTGTAATTTATACCCATACAGTTAGTCACCCCCACTTGTTGAGTGCTATCGTAGTGCTCGAGAAGCAAAATGATGTTCCTACGGCTCTGCTTCACTTAGCCTTGGCGGGCTGATCAGCAACATGTTCGTAGGCGATTAAAAAGTATATTATTTGAAAGCTGCCTCATTAAAACCTTACAACGAAGTTGATCTGCAGTTCTAGAGGTATAAGCCGGGTCTTCATCCTTAGGAGTTGGAGGGTGTCCTTGAACTGAGTGTCGTTCAGCAGGCTTCCTTGAAAATGTGTGCCTGTTGGCTGTGGAGGGGCGATGGGTATAGAAGGAGAGCATGCAGAGCCGGAATCACACGGGCCTAAGTGGACCAAGCAGGAGAGTGACTTGGGCTCGAGTTTGCTGCTAGTTAGGTCGAGAGTGGCTGTTGAACAAGATGACCTTGGCTGGGGAGGCCATGATGGTGGAGATCCTTCGGAGGATCTGGTTGAGGGTGAGGGTGGTAGACTCGACAGTGTTGTTCAGAAAATAAGCCTTGTTTCTGTGATAGGATGAAGGGACTTATTTGTAAACAATGGGCACAGGTGCTGATCTCCAAGACTTAGACTCAGTCCACTAGATCTGGCAGTCGATAATATATGTGCCAGTTGATGAACGCTGAAAGAAGTGGATGTAGAGAGTTAAACCATACGAGCCTTAGTTTGTCAAGTGAATGACCGACTTCGGGCTTGACTTTACTGCCGACTAGAGTAACAGGTGTAGATGTTAACCCCTTTTCCTTTCAATTTGGGTTTAGTCCCCCGGGCCTGTTTTGCTTTGACTATTTCCTTTGACTTTAGATAGTCATTGTAATAATCTCTGCACCTGATTATCCCTTTTTTCAATTTGTAGCCTTCGCCTTTTTAGTGTGATGAAATAAACAATCTTTTGTTGATGTATTTGAGTTTTTTATCTTTTTGCCTTAGTAATTTTGGGCTTATTCTCAAGTTTTATGACAAATGTTATTGAAATTAAGCGTGCGCTCAATGAGAGAGTCTTTGCACTCGCGAAGAGCGTCTTTGCGCTCACGGAGAACATACTTATGCTCGCAGAGAGTGTCTTTGAGCGATAAATTTAGAAGGAATCACAAGCAATAAAATAAATACGAAGAAGTAATATAGTAAAACAAAGACAATTTGATTGTATTTTTTGAGAATAGAAAGGATTCGCAGTAGAATCTCTTGTATATTGAAGAACAAAAAAATTCTTGTAATCTTGGTTGAATGAATATTACAATGAGGTGAATGGGTATTTATAGGCTAAACTTTACTCAAATCCTAACCATATTAGAATCTCAAAATCTCAAACTTATTGCCTTTAGCCCATTACAAAATAGGATAAGAATTTCTACCCTATATAGGAAAAGGATCAAGGCGGTGTAATTTATGCCCAAACCAGTTAACAAAGATTAAAATGCATCTAGCATATAGTTATGTTTTACAAAGTTTAATTAAAGCCGCTATACGTTTTGTCCTAAAGGCCATTCCTCTCAATTTCTTACTGACAAGATCAAATTAGAACTGAGAAACCGAGAACTTATTATCTAATGAAAGTAAAAGTTGTTTCTCTTAAAAAAGATATTCAGTATAAAGTACTTACACTCTTATATTAGGTGAACAATAATATACTCTTCTCGTGTAGTAGAATAGAGGCCTCCGTCCTTTTTTATAATGGAATAATATAAGAAGTTGGAATTAAGGGAATTAATCTTCATCCTAGTAGTTGATATTACCTATCACTTACCTAAAAGACAATTATTACCCTGTATATACAAGAGAGTTAAACTTTTGATAAGGTGTTAATTAAATTGCATATTGATTACAGATATTATATAGTATGATGTCAGAAGAAGCTTTACTTAGCACACTACAACAAAAGTCTCCCACTTTAGGGGTACAAATTGTTTGCCTTGTTTCCAGTAAAAAAAAATACGGAAAAAGGTCAAATATACCCCTGTACTATCGACTATTGTTTCAGCCTAACCCCCATCCATTTATTCGGTTATATATACCCCTTTCGTTAATGTTTGGGTTGCATCTACCCCTCACACTAACGGGATATATACGTGGCACACAAATTTACTTACGTGGCAAACATAATACACAAAATTAATTCAAAATCCCAACCCCCCTTTAATTTTACCCGATTCCATAACCCGCCCCACCCCTTTTTAACCGGCGACCCCTTATTCCCTCAATTAATTACCCACCCCAACCATCAGAACCCTTTCATTTCCCCCATTATTTCGTTAAAAACAAAGAGGCAAAGAAGATGAAACATATTTCGTGAAAACCCTAAGGAAAATCGAGAAGATAACAAAAGGTATTTCTGTTTTTTTTTTTTTTTTTTTGCTTTTGTTACTTTAACTTATTGTTTCTGTCGATTATATGTTTTAGGGTTTTGTCGAGTTTAGGTTTTTGTCGAGTTTAGTGTTTGTGAGTGTCAGTCGAGTTTCTGTTTGTTTGCTTGAAATCGACATATGCCTACCTTGAAAATGATTTTATATGATAGGGTTTTCGATTGCATGTATTATTAGTTTGTGGTCCCTTAAAATTCATTATTAGGGTTTGGGTATACAGTATTTTGTTCCCTTAATTTAGGACCAGTTTTGTTGTTGTGGTCCCTTAATTTAGGACCAGTTTTGTTCCCTTAGTTTTGTTTGGGTAAACAGTATCTGACATAAAAGGGTTATAAAATTGGCCAGCCTACATAATTTTCTGGTCCCTTGTGATTCCATTTTTATTTTTTAATCTTATACATTCTTATAACACTAGTTTATGCATGATAATGTTGGACATTGGTCCAGTTTTTTATTGAACCCCATGGTTATTATTCTTTTTGTTGTTCTTTATTGATAGTGGTCCCCTATGGCCACTAATATCATAACATGAGGTTAATGTTATTTTTCCTTCTTGTACAGTTTTTGACTTTTTTTTGTCCCATCTTTGTAGGTAACCATGGTTAACATTGACCTCTTATTCAATCATAGTGGTAGCTGGATTTATGAACCTCATGTTCTTTATAAGAAGGAGTTGGTGCACTATTGGAAAGGTTATGATTCTGATCTCCTATCTTATATAGATATAGTAAATGAGTATCAAAATTTGTTAGGATATGATGGGATTCAACAGTTACTTGTGGGTTCTCCTTCTGGGAAATTCTATGAAATAGAAGGGGATGATGGGATTAGGAAGTTGCTATCTTTTGTTTCTGAACAGTACCATGTCATTAACTTATATGCTGTTGAAGAATGTGAATTGCCTATGCATGTTAACAATATTGTAGTTAACAGTGAGGAATTTTTCCCACTAGAGACTGAAGTAGGTACTGATTGTAGTGAGGGTGAGAGTGAACATGAGCTTGACATTCCAGAATATGATCATGAACAGTTAGATAGAATTTCCACCCAAAAGAAAAGGAACATTGCTGAAGGTCTGCATGACTACAAAGACATGTACCTGGGTATGTCCTTTTTTGACATACCAGATGCTAGAAGATTTATTAAACTGTATGCTCTAGCTAATAAAAAACAGTTAAAAGTCATTAAAAGTGATAGAAAGAGGCTGACTTATAAATATGATGATGATGATTGTTCATTCAAAGTTCATATTTCTGGTGATGGTGGTGCTCCAGGGGTGAGAATAAAAACTCTACACTCTGAGCATGATTGTGGTACAGCTTATGATAACACTAGTGTGGATTACATTACCATAGCTCACTATTTTAAGATAAGGTTACAAGGTACTCCAAAATTTAAGGTTAGGGAAATGAGGACAGACCTTAAAGCTGCTTTTGAGTTGAACAGTAGTGAGGGTAAGTGCAAGAGGGCCAAAAAAATGGTGCTGGAAACTCTAGAAGGGAGTTTTGTAGATGGGTACAAGAAAATTGAGGCTTATGCTAATGAACTAAGGGAATCAAACCCAGGCAGTGATATTGTAGTTAATTTGTCTAAGGATGTACTAGCTGAAGGAAAAAGAAGATTCCTTAGAATGTACATCTGTTTCCATGCAATGAAGATGGGTTTTAAGGAAGGTTTGAGACCATTCATAGGCTTAGATGGGACTTTTCTTAAAGGCAAGGTGAAGGGACAAATATTAGTTGCTGTTGGTCAAGACTGCATGAACAGTTTCTACCCATTAGCTTGGGCAGTTGTGGACAAAGAAACCAAGAGGACCTGGGAGTGGTTCTTGGGATTGCTGCAGAATTCATTAGAGCTGCAGAATGGAGAAGGAATTACCTTCATGTCTGACATGTAGAAGGTAAGCCTTAATTCAAATTCAGAATATTAATTTATACTTTTAACTATTTATTATGTTGTACTGACTTTTATTTTTCTTATATAGGGTTTACAAATTGCAATTGGTAATGTTCTGCCTGAAGCACATCACAGGTTTTGTGTGAGGCATATAGAAGCAAACTGGTGTAAGAGATGGAAGACAAGTGAACTATTGAAAAAGCTTCTGTGGTGGAGTGCATGGAGCAGCTATGAGGAGGACTTCCATGATCAGTTGAAGTTGTTGAAACAAGCTGATGAATCTGCTGCATCTGATTTGATGAATTATCCTCCAAAAAGTTGGTGCAGATCATACTTTGACACTGTATGCAAGAGTCAATTAGTTGACAACAACTTCATAGAGAGTTTCAATGCCTGGATACTTGATGCAAGGTACAAGCCCATTATTCAGATGTTAGAAGACATTAGGATCAAAGTGATGAACCTGTTAAGAGAGAAAGAAGAATCAGCTATGAAATGGCCAACTGACATCAGTCCTAAAAGCAAGAAGCTTTATGATGAGTACATGAAGATTGGCCAAGCTTGTAGGGTTGAAAGTAATGGAGACAATGGATATGAGGTGTCTGAAGGAGATGACAGGTACACTATCAATTTGAAGACCAAGAAGTGCACTTGCAGGACATGGGATCTTACTGGGATTCCCTGTCCACATGCAATTAAAGCACTCTTGCACAAGAAGATCAACCCTCTAACTCAAATTCATTGGGTTCATACCAAGGAAGCATTCTTGTTAACTTACAAGCATAAATTGCAACCTGTCAGGGGTGAGAAATTCTGGAAGATTCAACCTGAACAAGAAATGGAGGCACCAGGACTTGTGAATCAAGCTGGAAGACCTAGGGTCAAGAGAGTTAGAGAGAAGGATGAGGAAATACATAGGCAAGCAGGGTGGGCAGTTACAAGAAAAGGTAGAGTTATGACATGTAGTAACTGTAGAGAACAAGATCACAATGCTAGGACTTGTGAGAAGGTAAACTATTACTTGTAATAATCTGTTTTAAGTTTTTTTGTGTAAGTTACTAATGTTACAATTTTGTCTATGTTACAGCCAAGAAACAGAAACAATGGAGAAGGAAGTAAGTCAAGGAAGAGGGGTCTAGTAGATGAAGAGGAGAGGCACCCTCAAACTGAGGAAGAGATTAACTTATCAGCCCCTCAATGGACTCAAGACAGTCAAGGAAGCCAAGAAAGTTCCTATGTGTTCATGCCTACTCCTGGACTTCAATTTCAAGCCACTCCAGATGGATATCAATCTGATGAACCTGACCAAGGGCCTGAGCCAATGCCAAAGGTAATGTCTGAAAGAAAAACTAGACTTCAGAAGAGGCAAAAACAACAGGTGCCAACTGGAAGAAGAAAAATAGGATTCAAAGGTGACCACAATGGTGTAAGTGATCCATCCAACCTTCCAGTGGCACCAAGAAACTTAACTTGGAATGGGAGAGCTGCTATTAGTACAAACCAGCTGGAAGTGCAAGCTCAAAAAAAGATGCAGAAGCTGAAGCCAAGAAGGGGTCAATATCAGTTTGAGTAGTGCTTGGTTGCTGCAGTTGTTTCTTTTTTTGTTTGTCTGTTTGATGGTGATGTTACTGCACTTAAGACAGTACTTTGATCAGGTTTAGATCCAATTTCAGTGATGCAAAATGGTATGGCTGTCACATTATTACTTGAGTTGTATAAGTTTTTGGGGTTATAGTGTGACAGCCATTTATCTATTTGAATGTATAGCCAACAATTATGCTACAATTATGCTTTAATATAATTTAGGTGCCTGACTATTAAGTATTTGGTTTGTTATGTTGTTTGCAATTTTGTCTATATTTTTAAGTACTGGTTTTGGTATGCATTTTGAACAGGTTTAGATCTTCTAGTTTAAGTATTTGATTTGGTTTGCATGTTTGAGCAGGTTTAATGTTTGCTTTGGTCTGCAATTTTCAGTCCTATTGTGCAGCAAATGAGTTCAATTTACACAGTTGGACTGCACATTTAACACTGGTGATGTTGTTTATTATGGACTGTATATTGTGCTGCAAATGACTTAATTTGCACTGCTTATTCACCACCATTGGGACTTCAATTGCAGTTCATAGTACTATTATTCCAACTAGAAATCTCAGATCATAGCAGTTCAAATCAAACCGAATTACTAATACCATACCAAAATAAAGAAGTTCAAACCGAATTACTAATACAACAACAAAAGCAGTTCATAGTAAAAACATTAAGATCCAACAAGGAACTTCTTTCTAAAACTTCCTCTAGCTAGAAATTGGATACAATTAGTTCATCAATAGTGCAGAAACATATCCAATAACAAGGCAACATGAAATCAAGATGAAGATTTTCATCTTCAACACCATTTCTTCAAGTTTTCTTGATTTGTGCAATTCCTTCTTATTTATTTCCTCCAAGACATCCACTTTTTCCTTCAAGTTGTCTCTTTCAATCTTAACCGCATCCAACGACTTATCCATAGTTTCTAATTGAAGCTTCAAGTTGCTTATCACGAACATTGCTCTATCCGAAAATTCTTCATCAAGCCACTCCCAATAACCACAAGAATTTGTCTATAAAAAAAAATTTAGTTTTATATATCAACTTAACATTATAACTAAATTCAATTTATAAGTAAGCATTAAATAATACATCACTTACTTTAGGTTTGGCACACTTATAAAATCTCCTTCCCGGGTTAAATTGTGTGTGTGACGTGAAGAGGCTTGCATTTTCACCGCAATGACACTTTCTCTTGGATGAAATACTTGTTTCAGACATTATAAAATCAAACACTAAGGAATTGGGGCAGTAATACACGTTTGAGCATAAGTGTAAGAACCCTAATCTTTAAAATGGGGTTCTGATGGTTGGGGTGGGTAATTAATTGAGGGAATAAGGGGTCACCGGTTAAAAAGGGGTGGGGCGGGTTATGGAATCGGGTAAAATTAAAGGGGGGTTGGGATTTTGAATTAATTTTGTGTATTATGTTTGCCACGTAAGTAAATTTGTGTGCCACGTATATATCCCGTTAGTATGAGGGGTAGATGCAACCCAAACATTAACGGGAGGGGTATATATAACCGAATACATGGATGGGGGTTAGGGTGAAACAATAGTCGATAGTACAGGGGTATATTTGGCCTTTTTCCGAAAAAAATAAGCAAAAGCAAAGTTCAAACCTCTGTTTTGGCATGCATTCTACTGCAACCGCGACGTACTGGCACGAGTCAAACTCAATCCTAATGACAAAAAGATCTGCAGCCTTAAATTAACAGGTAACTACAGAAGCCAAATTTATAAAACGACATTCACAATATCTCATTACCGATACGTTCCTACAAGCATTGTCATTACGAATGAGGCGCCATAAGGAGGGTTCTAATTAATGAACTTCATCCCTTTTTCATCTTGATCATAGAACTATTTCATTACGAAAAACAGAGAGAGAGAGAGAGAGAGAGAGAGAGAGAGAGAGAGAGAGAGAGAGAGAGAGAGAGAGAGAGAGAGAGAGAGAGAGAGAGAAGTAATACTAATATTTGAACTTTATTCTTTTGGGATCGCCATTTTGCAAGTCAATAATTTACTTGTTTTTTTTTATGTATAGATCGCTTGAACTCCCTTGGTGCCACACGATCAAATAGAACTTGCAATCGGCCAGAAGTGGACATGAATTCAATTCAATTTGGATTCTGTTTAATTGATTTTGAACTAATCCAGTATTTGGTTCCCTTGGCCTACACACCATCTAGCTAGTACCCTCCTTAACAGAATCCCATCCAACAAGAATGCTTCCAAATATGACAATGATCATTTTAGAGTACTTTATTATAGTGTTGCATGACGGTTTTCTAATGTTCAATTTTTTGGTAAGTACTATTTAGCCGTAATGGCCCTTGCCTTGGCAGACCATCTTTGTTTTTCAAGTCTCTGTATCAAGTTTGCTAGCTCGGAAGCCTCATCTTACCCGACAGATGAGAGGTGTCCCTACTTGGGATTGTGGCAACTGGCCAGTCGATAACAAGTAGCCACGTAAACGCACTTATAACTTACTAGGAACTACTTATAAAAGACGAAATGCTGAATGCACATTGAGTTATTTCTGCATAAACTTCTGAAACGAGAATAAAATTTAGATTGCAGCTGAAAAGTGGACATTGGATTAATCTTTTCTTTAGTTACATAATAGAACCAACCGTTCAGCCTTTATGTATTTGGGTGAAAATTTACCAACCCTTGATGATAATGCTCGAGGTACGTTATGGGTGAACCTTTTAGAAACGATCTCTCGAGGTCGCTCGCTCACCTCCCGAGGCTAGTTGCCTCAGACACGAAATGGATTTTAACCACAAGCTATTCCACGAGACGATTAGAGGACAACTATCACGAGGCGTGTAACTCACCCTTCAGTGAAGATTTGCTCTTCGGTGAATGAGCTCTCGACTTTATAACTGTCGACCGTTGCACACGTATTAAATGGAGAGATCATGGTAAGACCACGACTGAACATGGAGTAATGACCATTAAGCGTAGTAATTGCTATTCTCATTCTTGTAGGCTGTAAATAGCCATAAAAAGATTATGTAAAGGCATCCACAAATATATGAAATACACTTACTCTTTGTCTCCTAGTTTTGGTCTAAAATTCTCTTTACTGAATTCCTTATTTTTACCGTTGTGATACAAATAATTGCTAGTTAACCCAAAACAAATTCGATTTATTGCTCTAATCAGATTTAGGCCAACAGAAATTGGCGCCGTCTGTGGGGAACTAGCAATAACATTTGTTCCGAAGTCTCACTCCCAGCTTTATAGAGTATTCTTGCCAATATCATTCAATGGTAGACAACACTAAAACCTCTTATAACACAACGATCCAAACTCCTGACCTAACCACTAGCATCACTTCGTCAGGTGGTGGAACACCAATAACACCACCTAGCTTAACACCACCCGCTGGCTTAACTCCTTCAACTGGTTTAAGCCCCCCGATTGGGGTTACTCCACCACCACCAATCGATCCCTCATCATCAAGTCCAAACGACCCTTATCAGTTGTTTGTGATGGAAACTTTGCAACGATTTCAAGAGCAATTTGTTGCTTTCTCTGGAAATGGGAGAAACACAACAAATCCTACCGAGCTCACACTCAAGGGAAGCATTCTAAACGTTAATCCTATGGGCGTAACAACAAGGGGACTTCCAAATGGAGCCGCATCTGGTGGTTCAGGGTCTGCGCCATTGGGGAATCAATCTTTCGGGGCAGCTCCAACGGTGGCTGAAACTAGCGTCCCCTCAGACTTTGAGAAATGGAAGAAAGAATTTGAGGCCAACATGGGAAAACGGCTCGAAAATGTCCCTGGGGTCAGAAAACCTCAGCGAGCTATAGATATTGAGAAATACAGGCAACAACCTTTTAAGCCCGAGGCTACTCCCTCTCTCATTCCCAAGCATTTTAAGCTGCAAATCCTGAAGAAGTACGATGGAACAAGTGACCCCGTTGATCACATAACTGAATGCATGGCCATGGTCAAGAGCAACGACTTAACCCCGGTGGAAAGGGAGCCAATGTTTCTTAAAAAGTTTGTTGATACCCTTGAGAAAGGGGTGTTGCGCTGGTACATACACCTCCCCTCCGAGTCAACATCGAATTTTGAAGAGTCAACATCAAATTTTGAAGAATTAGACGATATGTTTATCAAGGCCCACTTCCAAGCTGGTAAATGCCATAAAAGAGATGACGGATCAAGGTGTGAGGTTACCGAGGGACATGAGAATGCCCTTGGGGAAAATAGATCAGACTTAGCATTTTAAATTTCATATTTATTATGGGCATGCTACCGAGGATTGCAATGAATTGCGTCTTGAGGTGGCTCATCTTCTCAAGAAGGGTCTGTTAGCTGAGTATCTCACCGACAAGGGGAAGCAAATTTTCTCTAAGAATAAGGGAGGGGGACAGCCGTCAAAGGCACAGTCTCCAAAAACAGTGGTAAATGTTATAACTGAGGATCAGAGGTGAATGATTCCAACTTTACCGCTGCGAAGAACTTCGCAAAACTTTCAATCACTGTGGAGAAAAGGACTCGAGCTTGTGGGTCGAAGAATAAGATAGTCTTTGATATAGAAGACTGTGATGGGATGATGTTTCCCCATCATAATGATTTGGTGATCATGTTAAGGATCAATGTCTTCAATGTCAACCAAGTTTTAGTTGATCCTGGAAGCTCAGTGAATATCTTCAACTATGGAGCGGTTAAGAAAATATGGTTGAAGAACCTAGTCATGCCGAAAGAAACCATATTGACAGAGTTCAACAATACAACCGAAAAAATGCTTGGAGAGATTACTCTTACTACAACTGCCGAAGGAGTAGATAAGAAGATTGTTTTCCAAGTGATGGCAGAGGATATGGCTTATAATGTTATCCTCGGAAGGCCTTAAATCCATGAGATGGAAGATGTTCCATCTACCATGCACCAGGTAATTAAGTTCCCAACACAATGGGGAAATCATGTTATCTGAAGAGAGCAACGAATAGCTCTTGAGAGCTACTCGATCGTGATGAAGAGTGGAGTAGCTCCGACAGAGCTATCAAAACAGCAATTACTTGGCCCAGGGCCCAACGAAGAGGAGAGCTCGGTTCTTAAAAAATGCTCTCAAAGGGGAAGTAAAAAAGGACCCATGATTTCTGACATTGAGGTACGTTACCCCCTCGTCAAACACAATCTTTTGCTTACAACGTCAAGCTGTCAATGCCCCAACATTTGGGCCGAATGATGCTTACCCCTTGTTTTTCTTTGCTTGTTCTTTTCAGGAAGAAGAGGGAATGATAAATAGTGCTTGGGTCTGCATTATTCCCACCCAAACACTAGAGGGTGCGAGGAGTGGGTTCAGTCAGTTTTCGACTCGCGCCACAGACAACTGGGCATTTCGAATAAAACTCGAAGACTGTCAATCCATACACCGAGGACTGTTCTCTTAGGATTTAGTCTTGTTGTTTAACATAATCGCCCGAGGTGGCTGTTGTAATAAGAATTTGCTTAAGTTTTGCCTAAGTCTGGTTATGACTAAAACTTATGTAAATCGGCTCGAATTTCATCAATAAAACTTGATTCGGTGTCTTTTTTATTCGATGTTTAAAGCCAGTTTCTACCTTTACGCCTCGGCTCATGAACGAGACGTCGTTCTAAGCTAGCTTCATTTCGTGAACGAGACATTGTTCAAAGCTAACTTCATTTTATACTATCTAAGTCTTGCAAGCAAAAAGTTCAAGTGATATGAAACAGATTCTTTCAATACGAAATAAAAGATATAACATTTTGAGACATCCAAACATTCATTAAATGCCTCGGAGGCCAATATAAGAAAAATTTACAAAATAGTAGCCTGAAGGCCTAAGGCTCGAAGCCCAAATAAATAAAAAAGGGAGCACAGACGAAGTTCACTCGTCAGCAGACGAGGCTTCCGAACCCTTACTTTCTTCATCACTCGAGCTTTCACTGCTCGAAAGAAGATTGCTCATCAACAACTGAGCCTTGGCGACATCCTCTTTCGCCTTAGCTACTTCTTCATCCAAGTCTACTCCAGGTTTGCACTGCTCGAGAGTCTTCAGCTTGGTCTGGATAATAGCCCAGTTCCTGTCAACTCTGGCTCTAGTATCACGATGCTTCAGCTTAGTCTTGATCTTGGACTTAAGCTTGGATGAAAATATGGCTCCTTCGTTCTGAAGGGTTTCAACCTTTGCCTCAAGAGTTTGGGATTGGGTTTCAAGCTCGTTCATCTTTGATGAGAGCTGCTTCTATTGGTTTTGAAGCTGCTCAGTCAAATCATCGATCGTTGCATTTGCTGCTTCAATTTCAGCTCGAAGAATTTCTGCTTGAGCTTTCTTTTCAACTTCAAGATTGGCAATGGTTTTCGAAGACCTATCCAGCTCAAGGTTGTAATCTTTGGCTGCTTTTGCGAGCTCGGTCCAAGTCAATATCAGATTTGAGCAAATGCTTGTCAAGATCGGAAACCTTGGCTTGAAGTTTAGCCCTTATGCGATCCCCAATCTTCTTCAGTTCTGCCGCTCGATGAGCCTCCATCTCGGCCGCCTTCAGAGTATAAACAAAACTTTATAAAAAAAGGAAAGGGGTTATGGAGGTGCAAATAAAATTGAGAATGAAAGAATTTGAAGGAAAAAAAAAAAAGATTACATGAATTGCATGGTGAGATGCAAAAGCCATCAAATCGTCAACTGGTAAACCTTTGAGGCGTTCTCGTTCTACTAGGCCAAGCAAATCCCTAAGGCTGATGGGAACAACCACTGTGTCATCCAGCATACACAGATCAGGAGGGATGTTTATCATCTTAGGGCTCACATCAAAAGACGAGGGATGATCAGCCCGAGCGTAGTCTTTCACCAACTCTTTGTTCTTAAACTTTGTTACTAACAGTTGAAATTAAATTTTATCAGGAATAGTATTTCTAAATAAGTTATTACTATCATTTTTGTCCAATCGCATGCCCTGTAACTGATAATTTATCATGAATTAATGGATATTTTTGCACATTAGCATTAAAGCATATATACTGGATGATGAAAAGTTTTAACTAAAGTGCGACATAATAGTTTTCAGCATGTGCGACGTATTAGTTTTCAATAGTATGCTAAAAATGAATAACAATGTATGAATTTGGATGTTGGAAAATGGTTGATGACCAGTCATTTGGAACCATTTGTAAGACACAAGACCAAGAGCTAAAATATCATATGTTCTGTCCAAAAAAAAAAAAAGAGCAAAAATATCATATGGCTATTTCAGCTCAACTTTGATTGCATCACACTCGAATATAATTGATAAACATTTAACAAAGAGAAGTATTGGTCTGCTATTATAAGTACAAAAAGATTCATCTACTTGTTTTAATTTATAGTAATTTTTTACTAAAGTTTGTTTTAATAATATTGATATTATTTTATAGACCATGCATATATCATAAAACTGGGCATATACGGGCAACATTATGCCAAAAACTAGCTGATCATGAGGCCTCTTGGAATTTATTAGGTTAGGTACACGGGTATGTCCGAAATATGCTCCGGGTAACGATCAACATTAACATATTATTTATAACATGCATGCTACAAAATTTGTCATTCACGTGCAACGCACGTGTCGAGAGACTAGTCTAACTAAATTATCTATTCAATCAACTTCAAGGTTTATATCTTTGGTTTGGTTTTATACTAACACTACTTAAAAAGAAAGTTAATACAAGTAACTAAAGGATGATTTTAATTCAAGAGATGTAAAAACCTACTATAGATTTTTCCAACTCTTAAATTGTGCTAAAGTATTGTGTTAATAATTCCCTTTGGGTCTTTCTCTTGAACAAGTGCTCCAAATTTACAACTACACATACCATTAAGTAATTGTGACTTTCACTAAGTAATTCATCCAATTAACTAAAATAGAAGGACTACACTTATGGCTCACAGTAACAATCAAAAGTCATAATCCACCAGTTTGACCACCAAAGTAAGAGTTCTATCAACCCTAGAATGGGTGATTTAATCACTCATAATCATGCTCTAAAACAAGAAATAATTATAAGCATGTAAAAATCACAAGAGATTGATAGTGTAAAACCTTGAATCTTGAAGTTCTTCCTTTCTTGCTTTTTTTGGATGCAAAATGTGCCAAATGCCCCGTCCAAAAAGGATTTGTGTGTGTATATAGTGTAGGAAATAACCTTGATAGAACTATCCTTTCAAATTTCATGTAGAACTTGGTTAAAACAAAATTCAGACGTGCACGCCTGTGCTGCACAGCGTGTAGCATATCGTGGCTTTGTATTTTGCTGATTTACGAGGAATTCCAAGTTGTAGTGCTTTCTAGAGATGGCACACGCCGCACCTTCCTAAAACAGGCCACACGATGTGCAACACCTCATGTAGCACTATAGTGTTAGCATTATAGTGTATCACTATAGTGTAGTAGTACAGTGCCTTCCTTAATTCTGGAACTTTCCTTGATCTGCTCTCGACCTTCGTTTAGTGATCTTTGAGCTTCTATTTAGACTTCAAACTCTTGAATATCATTATTTATACTCCAAGAAGGTTTCATATCAATAGTTTAGTTCCTATACAATATAAAACACACCATATGAGCGTAATTTAGTTCAAAGTACTAAATTAAAGCATAATACGAAGTGAAACAACCTAAAATATAACTACATCTTACCTCGTATCAGTGTCAAATGTGGGAGAAGAATCGAATGAAAAACTTAATTGAAAATTGCATGATTTAGTTGTAGTACGTAGTTATTTTACTTCTTTTTTCCTTTTTGATTTGTTTTTACTTGTTAATATGTCGTCAGCGACTTGTAGAGTCAATGACCAACCTTGGATTTCTTCTGGCTACCGGTTCTTTACCAAGGTTGTTTTCTTTTTTTGAATCGACAATTAATTTCTAGGACTTTTATGTTAAGAAAAATTCTTTGTTTTTGTTTTGGCTCTTTCAATTACATTTTCTTTCCATTTTCTCAAGTGTATACTTATACTTGTGCGTTTTAAAGTTTAAACTTTTAAAGACTTAGATCAAATTGAATTAACTAGTATCTTAACGAGGAAAATACTTAAAAGATCACTCAATTTTGAGAAATGTGTGACCAAAGTCACTTTCCTTTGAATTGTACTAATAAAGTCACTCAACTTAAGGTAATCTTACCAAAAGTCATTGTAACCAGATTTTGCATAGTCATCTCACCGGAAATCTGACATGGCATTTTTATTTTTAATTATATATATATATGTGGCACACTTTATTTTCCATGTAGGATTTTATAAGAAATTTCAAAACTAACCTTTTATCTAAGATAGACTTACAATTTAATAGACACATTTAACATTTACTAAATGGCTAGTAAAAACTAGCCAACTAATTAGGTTCAGGAATCCTAACTACTTAAAAAGATCCGTGTAAAAAGGAAGGAAGAAGAATCTTAAGCAACTACAATTAAGGAAAAGACAACTATAATTAAGGATGCCCACTCAGCACGTTTCCACTACTATTCAATTCTCTAACCTATTAGTTTAGTTTATTAATACGGAAAAAAACAGCAGATACAAAGCATATCAAAGCATTTATCCCAAAAACAACGACTTACAAATCAGAACACTTCATACTACAACATATATTCACTCCCTCTAAGGCAAATGAGGAAAATAGTCTATGTTTCATAATATTAGTTTTATCATCTTCAATTGCTATCCCAATGTT
Organism: Petunia x hybrida; assembly: GCA_037355625.1. Classification (NCBI taxonomy): domain Eukaryota; kingdom Viridiplantae; phylum Streptophyta; class Magnoliopsida; order Solanales; family Solanaceae; genus Petunia; species Petunia x hybrida. The sequence continues at coordinate 449,716 of JBBBVM010000338.1, forward strand.
GTACATGAAATTATTGGTTTAATTATTGCTATACCAATGTTTATCATCTTCAATTGCTATCACAGATTTTAGTATCTCTGGTCATAGTCGGAAGCACATAATTAACCAAAGCCAGAGAAATTGTTTATTCAAGCCAACGATCAACGTCAGTCAAAATAATTCCTTTTATCATAATTTCTTTGATATTGTTGCAATTTTAGTCTTTCAATTAAAAATTTAAAAAGCAATAAATATAGATTAAAAGGTTACCATTTTAGTTTATTGTCCTTGAGAAAGATGGAACCCATGAGTCCACTTGTCAACTCATTAAGAGCCTCACACAAATATGACTTGGCGTGTGAGACATATAATAAAATTTCTCCCAAATATAGGATTGAGACATATTATTATTCGCCTATCAAAATTTAGGCAATATAAGTTTTGAGTTGAGAGACTGGCTTTACTTATATGTATACTTTTTGAAGGACTAGATTCTGCATAATTAGAACTTCATGGTTGAATTTGCCACTAATTTTTCGCACTGGACTATGTTAATCCATTCAACTAGTTTATTCAACTGCAAGCTCTTTTCCCTGGTAGTGCTGGACCTAGTGGTAGGTGAAGGCAGCATGAATTTAGTACTAACATATCAATAAGTGAAAGAACCTAGAAAAAGGTTAATATTAGTAGTATATTACTTTATAATGGAATAAGTCTCATATCATTTGAAGAAATTTTATTGGAGTATTTCGTGTCAACCAAGGATAATGGGTATTAGTAGTATATTACATAAGTGATGGAAATGTAGTAAACTAATATAAAGACAATGACATATTCCTTGTACATCACTCCATTATTCAACTATTTAAATCCATGCTAAGGTTATTTAATTGGCAAAAAAATTTCAAGGATTATTAAATTGTTAATTCTGAAGTAGTTGTATAATCAACCTTTTAATAGTGATCAGTGATCACTACCTCTCCTTCTTGTTCTTGAAAAGTTTCTCATAAGCAATGAATTCTTCTACTTCAACAGAACCTGTTAGCAAGAAGTATAGTGCCTTCTCTTTTTTATTTTATTATGCGCTGCCTATTTGTAATTCCTAAAGTTGTCTAGTTTTGGCATATCAATATGCTGCTCTTATGTTATTCTTTTGATGAAACAGTGCTCTTAAGAGAGAGATGAAGGCAAAGGAGAAGGAGCAACTAGTACAGGAAAAGAAGGTAAAACTTCTATTGCATGGTTTTTTGTATGTTTTGTCCTCAGTGATGCTTGTAACTGGCTTATCGATCGATCATAACTATGTAATTCTTGATTATTAAATAATGTTGGTTTTTTTTTAATTTTTTTTCATGGAGAAAGAAAATTCTAATGATAATTGATTGACTCACTCAAGACTAATTATATAATCCAAGTAATAGTTGCAGTTGTCTTGAGTCATCTTAATTTTACTACCTTATAACTATAGGTCCCAAAAACTGATGTAGAGAGGGGAAAATTTGAGCATATTTAGCTTGTTGGCATATGTGACACTGCATGCAAGTGAAAAAATCAAAATATATTGTTCACCACCAAGCGATGTAGTGGGATCACGCTGGATATGTGGTTGTTGAGGGATGTTTTGGGATTGGGATATTTCTATCTTTGGCTGAGTTCTTAGGTTCGAGCCCTCGGGAATGCTAAACCTCTTAGTAAGGGGGAAAGAAGAAAGTGTACATTTTGTATGTTGAAGACTTTTGTTCCAATTGGATGTGCAGGCTGCAGCAGTGGCTACGAGACAACTGGAGAAGCACAATGTTTCTGAGAGTGATAATTTGGACCCTACTGTAAGTTTCTCTACCAGCTTTTTTAACCTCCTTGGGCTGTTATTCGTTGTTGATGTTACAGCCCAAAAAATTCAAGATGAGCATGAGCCTTCGTAGTGTGATAAATGGTTAAAAACTGGTTGGTTTGGCAGCAATACCTGATGAACAGATTGAAGGGCCTTGAATCGTTGAGAGAATCTGGAGTAAATCCATATCCACATAAATTTCAAGTCACAATATCAATCCCTGAATTTATAAGCAGATATGCTTATTTAAATGCTGGAGAGTGTCTTCAGGCCATTGAAATCTCCTTAGCAGGTTTCTCAGGCTATGATTTTCTTTAAAGATTGATTAGATTTACAATTCACTAACTTTTATTCACATGCATGTAGGGAGAGTAATAAGCAAGCGATCAGCTTCATCAAAGCTCTATTTCTATGAACTGCTTGGTGGCGTGGCGAAAGTACAAGTAATGGCTGATGCAAGGTAACTATTCAAGTTGAGCTCAATGAGAGATGCAATAAAAGCTCTAATTACACTTCAAGCTTTTGTGGCCTTAGAAGACATTCTGTAAAACTGTTACTACTATTTCTTCAAGTTCAATTATGTTATCTTGCTTTGACAGCTTAATGAAAATGGCATAGGGAACTCCTTTGGCGATCTTTTCAACTGCATTTTGTTTTCTGACTCATAATATTATTTGTTGAGTAGGAACTCCGACATGGATGCTGTTGCATTTTCTAACTATCACTCTGGAGTGAAGCGAGGTGACATCATTGGTATCACCGGATTTCCTGGTTAGTTCTTACGATCCATTAAAGAAAGAAAAGTAAGAAAATTACCTTTCACCACTTGAAAGAATGTTGGAATCCTACTTGAACTCAATTTTGATTAACAAACAAGTTTCACCAATCCATCTCAAGAGATGGCTTTGAAAATATATCCGTTCTTTTCAAGTAATAGCATTGGGGAATGGTTACTTGGATGAAAGACTTACAAGGCATTAAAGTATCCTTGTGCTTCAGGAAAGAGTCATCGAGGAGAGCTAAGCATCTTTCCAGGATCGCTAATAGTGCTAGCCCCTTGCCTACACATGCTACCACGGCGTTTGACTTCCTCTGTTGTAGATGAAACTCGGAGAAAGGTGAAATCCATAAGGAATTCTATCTTTTGTCTGTAATATTTCTATCAATGATTTTTAATATATAGCTCAAAAGAGTCATTTAATCATTCCAGAGTGTCCATGGAGAAACAGCTAACGATACTTGGGCTCCAGGAGTCGCAAGAAATCCTGAGTCATATGTGTTAAAGGATCAGGTATGATCATATCAAGGTTCTGGCTTTTGAAGTGTGCCCCCCTCCCTCCACCCTCTCCCCTTCCTGACAAAGGAAAAAGGATAAGGAGATAAAGGAGAAAACTAGAACCAAATGAAAATAGTTAGGTGAAAGCATTTCTCAATTGTACTGGAGTGGTCATATTTGGTTAATCTGGTTACTTGCATCTATTTGTGGTATTCTAACTATGATGCTTTGTGATTTTTAGGAAACTCGGTATCGTCAGAGGTACTTAGATCTAATGATGAATCCAGAGATTCAAAATGTATTCAGGACTCGTACCAAAATCGTTTCTTACTTGAGGAGATTCCTCGATAATCTTGGGTTTCTTGAGGTTTAAATCCTACAAACATTCCTTTGAATGCAGATTTATTCTTCTGGACTAGTTTCTCACTCAGTTTTCGTTATATCTTAGGTGGAGACTCCTGCTATGAATTTGACTGCTGGAGGAGCAGCAGCCAGACCATTTATTACTCACCATAATGAGTTGGACACCAAACTATACATGCGTGTTTCCCCTGAGCTTTCACTTAAGAAGTTGGTTGTTGGTGGACTGGATCGTGTTTATGAGATCGGAAAGAATTTCAGGAATGAGGGGATGGATTTAACTCATTGTCCTGAATTCACAATGTGTGAATTTTATATGGCTTATGCTGATTACAACGATTTGATGGATTTGACGGAGCAGCTACTGTCAGGCAAGCTTCTAAACTTGCTCAATTTAGTTGCAGTCTTAAAATCTTCACTTCAGATGCAAAAACATAGTTATATAGATCACTTTTCGTCTTCAATCTGTTGATATAATTTAAGTGATTGGTGAGGACCAATTATGAAGCTAATTTGATTGTTTGAATGTTGTTTTTAGGCATGGTGAAGGAACTAACTGGAAGCCATAAGATAAGGTACCATGCAAATGGCTTGGATAATGAACCAATAGAAATTGATTTCACTCCTCCATTCAGGTTTGTGAATATGTTACTACTACTGATCATGTAAAATCTCACCTTCCAAACTCGCAGTTACTCAATGTTTGGAGTATCTCTTCTTTGTTAAATACAGGAGGATTGATATGCTGTCGGAGTTGCAGAAAGTGGCAAACATCAGTATACCGAGAGATCTTTCCAGTGACGCTGCTAATAAATATTTACTAGATGTGTGTGGAAAGTTTGATGTCAAGTGTCCTCCGCCTCATACCACCGCACGATTGCTAGATAAGGTCATTTTCTGCTGTGCCAAAACATGCTGTTGCCATTGTTAAAATTTCACACACAAATAGACATAGTCCTTCCACAGCTTATTGTTCTCTTTCTCTGAAGCATATGTTCTTTTTGTTTTGATGCTGGGATCAGCATCACATATTTTCCACTATTGATGTTGTATTTTTCTTTGTATCTTATTAACATACTAATACCCGTGTCATATTGTTCGCCAGCTAGTTGGTCATTTTCTTGAAGTAAGCTGCATAAATCCCACTTTTATCAAGAACCATCCTGAAATCATGAGTCCACTCGCAAAATCACACAGATCAGAGCAAGGTTTGACGGAGCGTTTCAATTTATTTGTTAACAAGCGAGAGGTAATTATATGTTAGTCTTCTGTTTTGATGCAAATGCTTTGCAAATTCAATTATCATCCTGCATTTAGTACTTTCTGAACTATTAAACCATCTTCTCATAATGTATCACTTTTCTACAGCTATGTGATGCCTATACTGAATTAAATGATCCAGCAGTGCAAAGAGAACGTTTCGCTGATCAATTAAGGGTATCTTGATATGAGTCACAAAACTCGTTAAGGGTAAGATGAGGCAATGGTTTTTTTTCCTGCTTAACACTGTTGTTTCATTATCTCAGGATCGACATTTAGGAGACGATGAAGCAATGGTTTTGGATGAATCATTCTGTACTGCTTTAGAGTATGGATTACCTCCTACTGGTGGGCTAGGCATGGGAATTGATAGACTTACAATGTTGCTTACAGATTCACAAAATGTCAAGGTTAAGTATAACTATATTCTTGCTTGAACATATTAAAAGTTTAATGTTAAAAAAATAAATAGCTCAGTTCTTAACATTTTTCTTTCCTCGCAGGAAGTTATCCTTTTTCCAGCCATGAAACCACAATGACAGAATTGACCAAGTGGAGAGCACTTGCGTATTCACTTAGAGAAGTTCCCATGATGTGTTTGATTGACTTCATTTATAATCTACATTAGACTTTCAATATTAAAATCAGTTCCCATTTAGTGGATGTAAACATGAATGCTATATGTTGAAGCTTTACTTTTTTCTGAGAAAGAGTGTGTGTTTGTGGTGAAAGAAGTTTTTAGATAATGATCTTGGAATTGAAGTTACAATTGTACTAACAAACTCGCTTTAGCCAACCGATAACTACAAATAGCTTTATATTTCTTAAAAAATCTGTTTACTCTAATTCTTTCATTAATATTGTTGAAATATTAAAATCCATAAAAGATATAAGAAGGGAGGCCCCCCTATTTAGCACATCGAACTAGAGGGCATACCATCTAAACTACTAGATAATAGGAGTATTAACCATAGGATAGAAATGTGGAGTCTCGTCTAGTGGGAGGCTACAAAATTGCAAGTATATACAAAATTCTATGTATCAAAGTGGTAGAAGAATTATTGCTTTTAAGCATTAACTTGGTTTAGAATTCAAATTGGCAGTTGATGTTACGCAGCTTCAAAACTAACTAGTCTTGAATTAATAAATTGGAAAAAAAATTTAAGGAAACAAAACTGTCTTTTTGGGAACGAAATAAATCAAGTCCCCGTGATTTGGCTATATAAATTATCATATCATTCAAAATTCAAATAGACTTATTATAGTTCCGATCACAAATAAATACATCAATACTTGTTGGTAGCATATCTTTCACCCAAATAGAACATCCACGTTGACATTAATTTATATGGCAGACTCTACAATCTTACAAAGGGATTCCACGTTGACATGTTTTCTCCCACAGACTCCACATTTCACACACCTAACTCAACTAACCAATAAGAAATGTAACAAGCTTAATAATCTAAACATAATGAACACTGAATACAATTCGAAGCCAGCTGAAGATTAACATGAGACTTTGTAATGTACAAAATCTACCAATGTATTGTTAAAATTTCTCTCAACTTTTCTTTTTTTTGGTATGCATCAGACATTAAGCTATCCGCCGACCACCATATGCAGATTTTACGCAAGCAATATCAAACCTATTGTCATAACTAGATTTTTTTTTTTTTTTTTTTTTTTTTTTTGTAAGTTGGGGTCTTGAATTGATTTATTCAAAATTTTACTCTCTTCAGTTAATATTATTTCAAGTAATTCAGCTGTGTATATATGAACCTATTAACTTTTCAAAATAGTTACTTTCATAAGTATATAAACAGGAGTAATTTTTGTAAAACAATACTAGATATCATCAAAACATGTCTTATAGCCTATTTGTCATTGTTTCTCCAAGCCAGAAGTGTTTTTTTCAATTTTTTTTTTTTTTTTTTTTAGAATTTTCAGGTGTTTGGCCTAAAAAAATTAAAGTACTTTTAGGTAGCAGCCAAAGCAGTTTTTCTGTTATTGGGGGAGAAGCTTACTAAAAATCAATATTTACCAAATTATCCTAATTAATTAACTATATCTCTCAAAATAAAATTATATTTCTCTTTTTCCTATTTTTTCTTTCTATATGTACTTTTACAAATCCTCTTCCTGTTAGGATTAGTTTTTAATTCTAGGTATTTCTCTCAACCCTATATAAGATCTCATATTCTTTTTGTTTTTCTCTCTGCCAGAACTACCGCTACAATAACTAGTTCCTCGAATGTGTTAATAATTTCTTAAAGTATGTAATCCTTTTAATTTGTTTTAAATATAAATAATAAAATTATTTTTTTGTTTCTAATAATCCAAATATAAAATGAACTTGGATATTCTTTTCGTAATTTGACACTCAAAAGTATGTTTCGTAAAGATTAGTCAGACACAAATTATTTATTAAAAGTACTTCTCTAATGAGTTGGCCAAACACAAACTGTTTATTATCCAAAAGTACTTTTCAAAATAAGTAATTTTTGGCCGCCAAACAAGCTCTTAATGATGGTCTTACGCCCTGAATCTCTTTATTAGATAAAAGGTCAAATTTGTCCTTGTATTATACGAAACTGAGCGATTGATTTTACATTATTCGAAAATGAATAGTTTTATCATTGATTAGAATTTTTGTCCAATATTATTTTATCCTTAGAAAATTATCTCTTTTTTTTTATTTCGATTCAAACTATGGTGTAACTATGAATCAAAATCAAATGTGTAGCCTTATTTAAAAATTTTCTTTTTAAAGAACTCGGACATATAAAGTTCACAAATTTCATAAATCCGCCAATAATAAATATAAAGAGAGAACAATTTGCTAGCCGTAATGAAGCAAGCATATAACGAAAGAACAAAATTGAGTGATATCATAGGATAAAAACTTGCCCCACAATACATTTACACCAGAATAATGATGTATGATATGTATTTTCTTTGTACATATTTATCTTTAATTATGACTAAATTAGTACTATATATTTTCATTTTAATTTTAAGTGGTAAATGCCAAAAGGAGTTTCACTTTTTAACTTAGGGTGTGCCTGGTATAAAAGAAAAAAAAATTAAAAAATAATTTTTAATTTTCTTATGTTTGGTTGGTAAAAAATTTGAAAAATATATTTTCCAATGAGTCCCTAAGTGGGAGTAGGAAAAATGTGGGTGGGTTATTTATGTCGGTACTGGCGCCTGCGGCAGCGCCTCTGGAGCCGCCCCCGTTATGGAGCCAGCGGAGATAGGTTGTCTTGGTTTCGTAACATGGATCATTTCAAACCTGGCTTTTCATGAATATGAAACCCCATTCACTAGATTTTAGTGCGCTGAATAATTGTCCTTTCCCCGTACTAGGGGCGGAGCTAGCCTTCTGGTCAGGAGTTCGGCCGAACCCCGTAGCTTTGGCCAAACCATGTATATTTATCTTGAAAAAAATATTTAATATGTATTATTTATTAATTTAGAATCCCTAACTTAAAAAGACTAAAATTATAAACCCCAAAACTTTAAAACTTGATCTCGCCTCTGTTCCCTCGGATTTGAGTACGAAAGGCCGCTCATCATGTACCAAAAAACACCCCCCACCCTACACCCTCACCCCACAGAGGCCGATCTACATAGGAGGGAGGGGGTGCATCTGCTGGCTTTGGTCAAAACTCAGAATATATACATATATGTATCTAAGAAATCCTACGCTGGATTGGTCGAAACTCTATATATAAATGTATGTATCTAAGAAATCCCATGTATATTTAAAGTGGTACTTAACGATTGATTCTATGTTGTTGATGGGATCGATCCCACTGTCAATAATTTTATGACAATATCTAACCTTTTTTTTTCCTATTTCCTTGACTTGCTTTTAGTTAATGACTCTTTATTTATTTATTATTAGTACTCTTTCCGTCTTAATTTATATGAAGGTGTTTGATTTGATACGGAGTTTAGGAAAAAAATAAGATTTTAAAAATAAAATATCTAAAACAAGCCATAAAAATTTGTGTGGCTAATTATTTCATAAAGCAAACTGTTTCTACTTATAAAAAGATGACATTATTTTTTAGACACACTAAAAAGAAAATAAACAACAATAATAACAACAAAGGAAATAGTACCACATAAATTGGTACTGAGAGCATATTATTATGGAATGTTAGTTCCTTATCTTTTATATTTTTTTTTTGTTAAAACAAGACTTTCATTAATTAAAATTACGTAGAATTACATAACGAGTTCATGCGGTTATTAAGGTGATCCGCAATATTACAAGTACTAGAATTAGACATAGTAGTAGGTGCATTTAGCATATTTAGGTTTCCTAACTTAGATAGATAATTAAAGTTACTATCCGGGGTTGTAGTAGCAAAAGTTGTGCCCACACTGTCCTCCAACAGAGTATGCTGGACAAAAATAAGTGGCCCTGCATAGTGAAAGGTAGCAATATCTTTGGACTGTTCGGGAGCTCCATGTGCTAGAAGATGCGCAACCCTGTTACCCTGTCGAAAATTATGCCTGATTGTTGTTGTCTGCAGGTGGCTCATCGTTGACCTACATTTTAAGACAAAAGAGAAGTAAGTAGGATGAGGTTTTTCAAGGAGATGAATTATATCTGTGGAATCAGTTTCCACTTCTAGATGGAGGTAATTTTGATTAATGGCTAAAGTCAGTCCATAATGGAGAGCCATTAACTCAACGTGCGTAGGATTAAATCCATGAATTTTTTTTGTGAAAACCTAACACCCAGTCGCCTTTATTATTGCGAAAAACTCCTCCAATACTTGCTTTTCCATTAGAAATATTAAAGGCACCATCAATATTCAACTTAAGGAAATTAGACAGGGGAGGGTACCACTTCACGTTGATAGCCTTATGGCGAACAGGTCCAGTTTCTTTTGAAGTAAGAAATTTAAATTCTAAAACCCTAGAATTGATGCTATTGAAAGATAATTCTTTGGCGGTGTTGTTAATATTATTACTATTCCGGTTTAACCAAAGATTCCAAAGGGCAAATGAAAGAAATTCAATCCAATTATAGTGATAATTATCTATATTAGGAGAAAGTTTTCGCAAATCATCAAGCCAATTTGAAGAATCTGCAATGTTAAAATCAATAGCACACCCACGCCAAAATTTCATGGCTATGTGGCACCCTAAGAAGATGTGAAAACGAGATTCCTCTTCTCGTCTACAGATTGTGCAATTAGCATCAACGTTAATACCAATTCTACTAAGATAAGTACGGGTTGGGAGACGATTATGTTGGCATTGCCATAAAAAGAATTTTATTTTGTTAAGGGTATGAATCCTCCAAATCCATTCAAAATCCTTATCACTAGTCGTGTAATTTTCTAATAAAGGATAGGTTGACTTTAAAGAAAAAATACCGTTACTAGTAATTTTCCAAATAGGATAATCTATCTCATGAGAAGGATATATAGAACCAAGAATTGTAGCCTTAATGTCATCCAGTAAGTGGAAAGAGATTTTCGAGAGGTCAAGAGAATTATCTTGAAGAAGATCAGAAATTTTAAGACTATCTTCCTTTGAGGAGAGAGGGCCACTAATCAAATTTCTAATGTTTTGCTTACTAGAGATCCAATTATGTTGCCAAAAAGAAATATGACGACCATCACCTACAATCCATTGAGTATTGAGATTACAAAGAGGCCAGGCTTTAAAAATATTGTTCCAAATGAAAGAGTGGGATTTGAAAATAGGCTTGTGAAGATATTTCGCTGATATTGTTTTGGCCCATAGAGAAGAGGGGTTTGAGAGGAATCTCCAAGTTAAACCAATGATCATGGCCATATTTTTAGTTTTAGCTTTAGTAATAGAAAGGCATCCAAGATATGCTTTGGTTTAGTAATGATATTCCAAGAAAGGAGATGAAGTTTCCTTCTAGTATCAGTGGTGCCCCAAATGAAATTCCTTTGGACTTTATCCAATATTTTTAAGGTTTTAGATGGTAGGATATGAAATTGCATGATATGATTGGATATAGTGTTGAGAGTGGACTTAACTAAGGTTGATCTTCCAGCCAAATTCAAAAAATTTGTTTTCCAACCAGATAACTTGGTTTGAAAATTATCTAATAGAAATTGATAATCTTTGGCTCTAGATTTATGATTTAAGATAGGAAAACACAAATATTTACCAAAGCATTGACCTACTTGGATATTAAGAATGAAGCCAAGATGATATGCTAAGGAATTAGCAACATTCTTAGAAAAAATAATTTTGGATTTGGTAAAATTAACTCTCTCTCCAGATAATTCACAAAAAAGATCAAGAGTTGATTTTATAGCAATCACTGATTTTTCATTAGCTTTAGACATAAAAGTAAGATCATCAGCGAATAAAAGATGAGAGAATTCAGGACCTTTAGAAGATAGTTTGATAGGGTTCCAAATATTGTGGTTAACTTTGTGGTTAATATAGATTGAGTGAAGCTCTAAACATAGAATAAAGATGTAAGGAGACATATGGTCTCCCTGCCTAATGCCTCTAGTGGGATTGGAAAAAGGAGTTTTGAATCCATTAACGAGGATTGCCATGGATGAAGATGTAATACAAGATAATATTACACGAGTAATGTTAGGTGGAAATTTAAAGAAAGCTAGCATAGAGCGAATAAAAGACCATTCTATTCTATAATAACAAGCATTTCACCATTATGGCCTTTCATTCGAGAAAATTTATTAATAAACTCTTGAATAATAATAGCATTATCAGAGGCTCTCCTATTTTTAAGGAAGCTAGCTTGGCAAGGACTGATAATGCTATCAAGAAAGGGTTTAATACGATTTGCTATAATTTTGGTTATAATTTTGTAAATGGTGTTGCAAAGCCCAATAGGTCGAAATTTTTTAAGATGAAATGCATTCTTAAACTTAGAAATTAGGCACAAATAAGTGGTATTAGAGTAACTAGGGATAGTACTAGTAGCAAAGACATGATGGCAGAAAGATTTAACGGAATCACCAATAATATTCCAGTAATTTTGAAAAAAGAAAGGGTGAAGTCCATCTGGGCCAGGTGCCTTGTAAGGACTAAAGGAGTACGCAGCCTGGGTAATTTTAGTATCATTAAGGGGGAGTCGAGGCTAGAAGGATCTATACCAGAATACCAACTAGTATTATGATTTACACAATGAAGAGGGCTACTAGCATGGTTTGTAGTATATAATTCCTCAAAATAATTTAGAACATGTCTAGTCACAGCCTCATGATCGAAAATAATAGAACCATTTTCATCTTGGAAGTGAGTAATAGAATTCTTCCTACATTTATTAAGAGTTGTAACTTGAAAAATTTTTGTATTTGCGTCTCTATGGTTTAACCAATTAATTCTAAATTTTAGACGCCAAAAATCTTCCTCATTCTTTAATAAAATATTATAATCAGAAATAAGTTTACTTTCAAGATTTTCCAAAAAATAACTAGTAGAATAATTAGGGGAAGACTGCACTCCGTTTATTCTAGCTAGTAATTTTCTTTTATTTTGGAAAATATTACCAAAAGTTGTCTTGTTCCAGTTTAGAATTTCCTCTTCAAAAAATTTTCTAGCATCTTGAAAATTTCTATTATTCCATGCTTGATAAATAACATTCTTAAAATCAGGGTGTGACACCCACATTGATTCTAAACGAAAAGGTTTGTTAATAATAAAATTTGGTTGCTTGTTTAAACTAATTAAAATTGGATGGTGATCCGAGTATGTTTTAGGGAGATGAACAATTGAGGCATCTTTAAAAAGGGCTACCCAATCTTTGTTAGCTAAGCACCTATCCAATCTTTCCATAATTAAGCTACTTCTACATTTGCTGTGGTTGGACCAAGTATACTTTGGTCCCTTGAAGTCTAAATCAATAAGATTGCAATAATTGATATACTTCCAAAAACTCTTAGCATTACCATTACTAATGGGTCTACCACCAGTTTTATCAGATTGACATAGCACTTGATTAAAATCACCACTAACTAGCCAAGGGCCCTTAAATGTATCATGAATACTCCCTCCGTCCCAAAATGAGTGTCTAGGTTTGACTTGGTGTGGAAATTAAGAAAATATGGAAGACTTTTGAATCCTATGGTTTAAAATAAAAGTTGTGTGTAATGTGGACCAGTGCCTTTAAATCTTGTGGTCCAAAATAAATTTTGGAATTAAAGAGTTACCAAATATGGAAAGAGGCACTCTTTTTGGGATAAACTAAAAAGGAAAGGTAGACACTCATTTTGGGACGGAGGGAGTATTAGCTAAGATATTCCATAGTAATGAGCGATTTAAATAGGATGTACTAGCATACACAGTTGAAAAGAGCTAATAAAAATTAAAAGAATGATGGTGTACCTTGAGCATGGCATGCACTTTATTACCATTTATTTGCACATCAGAGACAGTAACAGTGTCATTCTTCCATAGGAGAACAACACCACCTGATCGACCCACTGATGGTACCTCGGCATAGTCAGTAAAATTAAAACGAACCCTAAGGTCATGATGGTCTTTCATTTTGGTTTCCAGCAAAGCAACCATAACTGACCTATAAATTTCTAATAGAGCATCAACGTGTCTACGAAATTCTGGATTATTAGCACCCCTAACATTCCAAACAATTATATTAAGTTGTCTATTCATGTTTAAATTAGGGTTAGCATTCACTATTAAATCTAACTCAGGATCAGTCCTCAGTGTAGGGTTGAGAACCACTGCATACTTGCCCACAATCTTGTTTGCTGGAGATCTCACATCCAGTGAGCACTTGTAAAGCTGATGATGGCCTGTGAACTTTCTTGTCCAACCTTTCTTTGAAGAGGAAGATTGCTATTTCGTTTAGGTTTTGAAATTTTGTGCGACTCTCCCTCCCCCTTAGGAAGATTTCTTCTAGTCCCCCCTCCCTATTTTCTTCTTGTACGGGCAGATTGGGATGGTGCTCTGGTGATAGAGGTGGAGCTGGTGGTGGAACATTTTCCTACATGGGGGGTTCCTGGGGGGGTATCATGTCTTGAGGATTCAGTATCTGTTGATTTGCATGGAGAAAGAGGTTGTTCAGAGGAGCTAGGGCTTGCATGGGTAAGTTTTGTGCAAGATCCCATGGAGTAAAGATTGGTAGTTGAGGTGGCATTACTCGAGGTGGAAAGAATGGTAGGCCGAGTGTATGGGCCTAAATCAGTTTAGGTGTACAAATCGAATTTGGATTCGAATACAAGCAATTCTTCGTATCAAAGTTGAAATAACACGTGAAAAAGATGTAAAAGCAAGAAAAGTAACGGTATTGCAATATACGAATGTGATTACAAATTTTGGCAGCGTTTCAGTACAGATTTCTAGATGCCTATAATACAAAATGAGCTTCTATTTATAGGCCTAAGGGCCTTGCCCACGTTCTCCATCATCATCAAGCACTTCTCCCACGACCTGAACAGCAATATGGAAGAGTTAGTGGGGCAGAGTAGTGGGCTGCAAAGCCGTTGGAACCGAGGTGGTAACCGAGGCCTTGCCTCAAGGCTTCGGTCATTTGACCTTACTATTCGGGTAGGAGGGTGTGTCACCCGAGCTCGGCGCTCAACACCCCTTCGGTCGCGTCATTGGACCTTGGCTTCGGTGACTTAATCACGAGGTCAAGTGCCTCTCTTCGGAGCGTCAGCTCGATTTCCCTTCGGGCTACCATCTCGAGGTGATGACCGAAGGTGACGATTTTCACCCAATACAGATAGTCCCCCCACTCCTCGGTGGGCTTCGAAGTCGCCGAGGAGTGGAATGAATTTAGGCGGGAAGTCGACGTGGCAAAACCCTATCCACGAATTTCAAAAGTCGCATATCTGTTGGGCTACCGTTCCACATTACGTGGCGGCCTTTGATAGGTCTCCGAACGGTCACGCCGTCTTTTTGTTTTCTCCAACGTTTTAGTCATCATTAGCTTTTCCACTTGCACGTGTGCAAAACACTATAAATACCTCACTTCAGTCCTTTTCTTCCTCATTCAACACTTTGCCTTAAGAAAAGAAACGACAGAGAATTCTTCCAGTCGCCATTGCTGCCACTATTCTCTACATTCAAAGCCTTTCTCTAGTTTTTATTCCCTGACTTCCATCATGTCTGCCAATGTTTCTGCTACCAACTCCGGCCGTGGCTCAAGTGATTCCGGCGAAAGAGCAGAACGCTTCGCTGCCATGGCGATGAATGATGAGGCCGCAGCTTCCTTACCACCATTGCAGGTGGTGGCGAGGCCACGTTTGCTGCTCCCACCCCTCTGCGGCGCAAAGCTGGTCGTGGCTCGGCGGAGGCCAGCGAGTACGTGGATCTCGACGTGGGTGATGACGTCGAGGGGGATGACGTCACCAGTGTTAAAGAGGTGGGCGGTTCGGTCGGAGGGGTTGAGATGAGCGAGGTTAGTGGCTCGAGAGGAGAGACAGAAGTTGGCCCTTCGAAGAAGTCGAAGAGGAAGATTCCACTCGAGGTGGAGATTGACCCTCGATTGGTCATCCCCTCGAGCTTTAACAATGATAAAGACTTGAAGGTCCACGCCCAATCAAATGCTCAAAAGGGGAAGAAAAGGAACATCCCCGTTCACGTTACCCCGAGCATCATAACTGAGGAAAGGATTGAGGCTGTTCGGGCTGACTGCCGCTGGGGCCCCGAGGTGGAAATTAGGATCCCGGCGCCTGGCTCGGCCGTGTCCACAAATGTCGAAGGATACTCCTCGGTCTTTACCTACCCCTTCACCATAGGTTTTAATTTGCCAGTGCACCCCATAATTGATACGTTTGCAGATCCTACAACCTTTGCCTTGCCCAACTTGGGCCCGGGGTTTGGAGGGTTGTCCAAGCCCTCGAGTACCTGAGTGATATAGCTGGATTACCTTTCTCCTTCCAGCACTTGATCTCCCTCTACTATCCCTACTTCCACAAAGCTGGGGTGGTTGCTCTCTTGCCTCGGGGCTCATACGCAATTTTGAGCAAGAGCGAGGACCATGGGGATCGAGGATGGAACAATCGGTTCGTGCTCATTCTCACGAGGCTGCTGTCCGCTGAGCCTGGCTTCCCCGAAGCGTGGAATGCCCAGCGTAAGTGTTTACTTTCTACTCCTCCTTCGATTTTAGATTGTCGCAATTGCTAACCATCCCTTCTCCGGCTTGCAGCTGAAAAAGTAACAGTTGTCCCTCCGAAGAACTTGCTCGGGTGGGTTACCGAGGTCATGCAAGTGAAGAAACGCCCCGAACGGCAGTGGATGGCGCTAGCCGCTTTGGGGGAGAACCGATAGGCGTGCAAGAGGCACGGCAAGTTGTTGCAGACTTTGGATTGCTAGATTTCACTTTAAACTGCTCGATTTTGACTTTTCCATTTTGCTTGCATAGGTCTCCCCAGCAAGGCCGTGAGGGAAGTTGATGACGAAGAGGAAGCCGAGGCGGAGGCGGAAGGTAGAGAGGAGGAGAAAGGAAGCAAGAAAACAAAGAAAAGTGAGAAATTGGTGACGGACGTCACCGAAGGGGTTGCCAAGATGGCAGACTTGGCGAAGAGGCTGATCGAGGAGAAGAAAGCTAAAGCCTTCTCGAGCCAAGGGACATCACAAGGTGAAATTTTCTTGGGTAGGTTTTCTTGCGTTTCCATCGCCGCTCACACTCACGTTAAGCGAATTGTTCCTCTTCCTTCCCCAGGTGCTAAAAGAAAGAGACCGACTTCGAGCCGGGCGGCCAAAGCGAAAGGTCCTCGGGTTGAAAAGGTTGCCGCCCCCGTTGCTGAGGCCCTGATCACTAAGCGTCGGGGGCTTGTGGATGTGCCTAGTGACGAAGAGCTCCCCCCTTTGGTTCCCGGGGAGAGACCAGATCCAGCTTCCGAGTTCGTTCCCGAAGTTAGGGTTGAGGTAGGTGGACCGACCGAGGTCGTACATGTGGAGGAGTCTGACCGAGAGGCTGGAAAGCGAAAAGGTAAGGCTAAAATGGGCGAGGGTTTGATCAAAGGCATGGTTAAAGCTTCAAGAGACTCGCCGAAGCCTACCAATATCGCAGCTCGGGCTTTGGAGATATATCCCGATGCTAACTTGTTAGATGCCACGAAGGAGGATATCATGTCTCTTGATGGCCTGCTCGGGCCCGCTGAAGCTCATGCCCTTCGGAACCTCAACCCCATGAGTTTGATGGGTGTTTCAGCCGCTTCAGCTCTTCGGGTAAGCTTTAGTTTGTATTCTGCATGATTCCATTATTTTGCGGGTTCTGACATCGTGCTTCGAATGCAGAGTTTGGTCCTCTCACTGCGAGCTGTTCACCTTGAGCGCGACCGAGCTGCAGAGCTTCAAGCCGCGGCCGCCGCCTGGGATGGCCAGAAAAAGGTCCTTAAAGGGCAAGTCGCCGAGCTAGAGGCTCGGTTTGCAATCCTAAACAGTGAGCTGGAACGCGCCAATGAGGCCTCGGCGAAAGCAGAGGCTGACCTTCGGGAGGTTGTGGAATCCTGCGAGGCTCGTGTCCGAGCTGTGACGGATGAGTTTACGGCTGAACGCTCGAGGCTCAGTCTTGAGAACGCCCGCCTTGAAGCCGAACTTTTCAGGGTCAAGACCGAAGTTCTTGAGGCGGGCGAGAGATATCGTGGCAAGCTCGAGGAATACAATGCCAAACTTATCGAGCTGCAAAGCCAAGTAGATGAGGTGCCAGCCCTTCGGGGCAAGATATCCAAGCTCGAAAGACGGGTCGCACACCTTAATGAGCGGGCCGAGGTTAGGGCAACAAGGGCCAAATTTGAAGAAACATGGGCCGTTGTCAAAACCAGGCTCAGCGCCCTTGAACAAGTTCAAGCCGGGCAGATCGTGCTCGAGGACGAAATCGTCAAGGCAAGGGAAGCTGCTTTCGAGGCCCAAAGGATTGTGGACGAACTCCCCTCGAGCGAGGGATCAGATAGTGATGAGAGCGATAGCGCCGAAGAGGGGAGTGGTGATGCCGATGAGGCGTAGCCTTGGTGTTTTGCAAATGCTTGGATAATTTTCCTTTATTTTTGGGCCTTCATGCCTTTTGGAATATTGGCCTTCGGGCTTTTGTACTTATGTTTGACCTTTGGGTCACTTTGAATGTAAATAATATCAGCCTTCGGGCCTTTAATGAAAAACTTTTTGCTCTCTGAGCTGTGTTGGCTTTTCATTTGAACCGAACACCTTAAGAATAAATGATACGCTTGCAAGACTTAACTGAATTTAATCGGTGCAAACTTAGGACGATGTCTCGCCCTCGAGTCGAGGCATTGTGCAGCTTTGGTGTGCAAGATTTGTATAGATAAAATGAATGAAACCAAAGTCACTTCATATGAATGGAAACCAAGTCATTTTATTGATATCCACGGGCCCGAACAGGCTGTGTTACATGGAACCAAGTCGAAACGGACCTCGGGTAAAAACAACAAACTTAAAAAACAAACTTTCAATAAAAGCAGATTGATCATATGCCGCTATCGGGCTAATTACATTGTACTAAATCTAATCCTCGGGCACGAGTCCCCGGTTGTCGGATAGATAAGCTTCGGTTGGGAGGCTCGATGTCGACCTCGGTGTCAACCCTTCCCACTCCCCCCCAGTGTTCGGTTGTGAATCTTGATGAAGATCCGAGCACTGGAGTCGGTTCGCTTCGCTTCCTGAACAGGTCAAGCAAAAAGGTGGAACGAGGAGTAAGTTAGTACATTGTCTATCAATGCCATGGGAGCGTTGTTCGGCTCGGGGCTGTTTATTTGAAAGAGAATTGAGAGATATTTACCTCGGCTAAAAGTAGTATCGCTTCAGATGGGAGACGTTCCAATTCAGAGGCTCAAGTTTGCCTTGAAGAGACTCGATTTGATAAGAGCCTTTTCCAACAATTGCTTTGACCCTGTAGAGTCCTTCCCAATTCGCAATAAGCTTCCCCCCGTTGTCATCCTTTGTTGATTGGTTCACAGTTTTCAACACATAATCTCCCACCTTGAAATCTCTAAATTTAGCTTTCCTGTTGAGGTACGCTTCGATCTGTCTTTTTTGGGCAACAAGCCGAACCAAAGCTAAATCCCTCTTCTCTTCGAGCAAGTCTAGCTCAATGCGCATCGCCTCTTGATTGGCGTCTTCGGTTGTATGAGCATACCGGAGACTTGGTTCGCCCACTTCTACTGCGACGAGAGAATCCATGCCATAGGCTAGTGAAAAAGGGGTCTCGCCGGTGCTGTTCTTCTCCGTTGTTCGCATGGCCCACAGCACTCCGGGCAACTCCTCGGGCCAAGGACCTTTTTTCTCACCGAGTCGCTTCTTCAAATTTTCAATTATGATCCTGTTTGAAGATTCGGCTTGGCCATTGGCACTTGGATGATAAGGAGTCGAGGCAATTCTTTTGATCCCCCATTGCTTGAAGAAATCGGTGACGGCTGCCCCCATGAATTGTTTGCCGTTGTCACAAGCGATTTCTCTTGGGACGCCGAACCTATAGATGATATTCTTTCTAATGAAGTCGATCACTTGCTTTTGCTTCACGTCGGTGAGAGCTGCCGCTTCCACCCATTTTGTGAAGTAATCGGTCAACACTAGGATGAAACGAACACCACCCTTCCCTTTGGGCAATGGTCCCACGACATCCATTCCCCATTTCATGAAGGGCCACGGTGACACCACCGAATGGAGAGGCGCGGCCTGTTGGTGAATCATTGTCCCGTGGCGCTGGCATTTATCACATTTTTGCACGAAGGTTTTCACATCGGCACTTATTGTGGGCCAATAATACCCAGCTCTTAACAATTTATGCACCAACGATTTTCCCCCCGAGTGGTTGCCACACTCGCCTTCATGCACTTCGGCCATCACATATCTTGCCTCATCGGGTCCCAAACACTTGGCCATCGGGCCGCAGTACAACCTCTTGTATAGATTGCCCTCGATCATGTGATACGAGGCTGCTTGGGTCCTCAGCTTCTTGGCTTCTTTTTTATCTTGGGGGACAGTCCCCGAGTCGAAGTAGGAGATGAATTTACTTCGCCAATCCCATCGGTTGTCCACCGAGTTGACTTGCAACTTCATCTCTCTCATTTGCGCGGACAGCAGCCGAACCACCGAGTCAGTTCCCGAGTGAGCTTCATCGATAGCCGAACCAAGATTCGCCAAAGCATCAGCCTCGGTATTTTCTTCCCGAGGTACTTGTTTAACTTGCCACTCCTGGAATTGGGCCAAGACCCTTTGTGCCCGATCCAAGTATAGCTGCATTCTGGGCTCTCGAGCCGTATAATCACCGAGGATCTGGTTGACCACCAACTGTGAATCACACTTTAGTTCGATTCTTTCGACCCCCATTTCTTTGGCTAACTCTAAGCCTGCTAGAGCCGCTTCGTATTCCGCTTCGTTGTTGGTGACTTTTTTGTATCGAACCGAATGCCTGATCTTCTCCCCGGTGGGTGCCCTCAATACAATGCCTAACCCCGAACCTTTTGAATTTGTTGCCCCATCGGTATGCAGTACCCACAATCCCGAAGGTGATCCCTTCGCCGCGGAGCTTTCCTTTTCCGCCTCGGGCAAAATCCCAATGCTAAAATCAGCCACGAAGTCTGCCAAGACTTGGGACTTAATGGCAGTTCGAGGTTGGTAAGTGATGTCATACTCACTTAGCTCAACCGCCCATTTGGATAACCTCCCCGACAACTCAGGCTTGTGCAATATATTTCTCAAGGGGAAAGTTGAAACTACTGCTATCGGGTGACATTGAAAATAGGGCCGCAGTTTCCGAGCAGTAATGAGTAAGGCGAGTGCTAATTTTTCCAAGTGTGGGTACCTGGTTTCAGCATCGAGGAGTGTCTTGCTCACATAATAGATGGGCTGCTGCTTGCCATCTTCTTCCCGAACTAGCACGGCGCTCACCGACACCTCGGACACTGCCAAATAGACTAGCAATGTTTCACCTTCTTTTGGCTTGGCAAGCAACGGTGCGTTAGCCAAGTACTGTTTCAAATCTTTCAACGCTTGTTTGCACTCCGGCGTCCATTCGAAGTGACTGTTTTTTCTCAAAACGGAGAAGAATTTGTGGCATCGCTCCGAGGACCTTGAGATAAAGCGACTCAAGGCAGCGATTCGGCCAGTTAAGCGTTGAACTTCCTTTACCCCGGTCAGCTCCTCGGGGATTTCTTCAATGGCTCTGATTTTATCTGGGTTGGCTTCGATTCCCCGCTCGGAGACAATAAAACCCAAGAACTTGCCTGATCCTACGCCGAAGGCGCACTTCTCAGGGTTCAATTTCATACCATATTGTCTCAGCACAGCAAAAGCTTCCCTCAGATGATTCAAATGATCCTCCATTTGGATCGATTTGATGAGCATGTCGTCTATGTAGACCTCCATAGACTTCCCGATGTACTTAAACATGCGACATACCAACCTTTGGTAGGTCGCCCCGGCGTTCTTCAACCCGAAGGGCATCACCTTATAGCAGAAGGTGCCTCGATCAGTGATGAACGAGGTCTTCTCTTCGTCCTCGGGGTCCATGAGGATCTGATTGTAGCCCGAATATGCATCCAGGAAAGTTAATAGTTTGTGTCCAGCCGTGGAGTCTATTAACCTGTCGATTTGTGGCAATGGATAAGAATCTTTGGGGTAAGCTTTGTTCAAATCAGTGTAATCAACACACATCCTCCACTTGCCATTCTTCTTTGGTACGACCACAACATTGGCTAGCCATTCAGGGTATCTCACCTCCCTAATGAAACCATTCTCCAGCAGCTTGGCGGTTTCATCCTCGATCGCCTTCTTTTTGACCCCGGCATGAGGTCTTTTCTTCTTCTTTACCGGGGTGAACTTTGGGTCCACATTCAGTTTATGGGTCATGATCTCCGGATCGATACCTGTCATATCTGAATGGGCCCAAGCAAAACAATCGTGGTTGGACCTTAAAACTTCCATAATCGCCTCTTTCGACTTCGGGTCCAACTCCGAGCCGATGTGCACTTTCCTCTCTGGGAACTCCTTCGATAGAGTAAAAGAGTCCAGCTCCTCGATGGTAGAGTCCTCGGCCTTTTGCTTCCGAGGCTCTTGCACGCATGCCGGGATCTTTTCAATTTCACTTTGGAGGCTCGCCTCGTTCGACCCCGGTTGCGTTGGTTGCTATTTCTTTGGCCCACTCGGGGCGACTCCACTCTTTAGTACGACTGAGTAGCACTCCCTCGCTACTCGCTGTTCCCCCTTGATTGATCGAACTCCCCAGGGCGTTGGGAATTTAATCACTTGATGTAAGGTGGAGGGAACAGCTTCCATGAAGTGGATCCATGGCCTTCCAAGGATCACATTGTAAGCTAGATCCTCGGGCATGACTTGGAACAGTGTCTCTTTGGTGACTCCCTCGGCGAATGTCTTTAATGTGATCTCACCCAACGTTTTCTCCGTTGAGTTGTTAAAGCCAGCCAACACTGTTGATTTGGGAACGATCTCCCCTTTTAGCCACATTTTCTTAACGGCCCCGTAGCTGATGATATTCACTGAGCTGCCGGGGTCGATCAAGACTCTTTTGATATCAGAGTCATTGATTCGTAACATGATGACTAGAGCGTCGTGATGGGGGAACATCATCCCATCACAGTCATCCTCGTCGAAGACAATATCTTTACCCGAGCCTCCAACTCGGGTTCTCTTCTCCATGGTGATGGAGAGCTTGGCGAATTTCTTGGCCGCGGCGAAGTTTACGCCGTTTACTTCTGACCCCCCGGTTATAACGTTCACCACTCTTTCAGGGGGTGAAGCTCGAGGTGGTTGTCCTTCACCCCGGTTTTTGGAAAAATTGTCTTTCCCCTTGTCAGTGAGGAACTCGGCCAAGACTCCCTTCTTCAGTAGGTGGGCTACCTCGAGGCGCAAAGCTTTGCAGTCCTCGGTTCTGTGGCCGTAATCTGCATGAAATTCGCAGCGCAGATTATGGTCTCTCTTGTCCGCCGGGGTCCTCATATCTTTGGGAATCCTTACCCCGGCTGTCCCCTTGACGACATCGACCAGCTCCGAGGTCGATATGTTGAAGTTGTAATCTTGGATCCGAGGGAGATCCTTTCTTGGGACCGAAGCGGAACTCGAGGGGTTTCTTTGATTCATGCTTGGTTGAACCTTCCCCCCGAGCCTTTGGCTTACATGAGAGGCGGGGTATGACTTCCCGAGGGTGTTACCCAATCTTTGGCTAACATGTTGCCTCGTTGGGGTGTAAGGTTCATACCTCCCCTTCGAATTACTTCGTGGCACCTCGGCGCGATTTGAAGACTCACTTCGGTTATGCTGCTGATACCCTCGGTTCTTGAACTCAGCTTCCTCCAATCTGATTTTGGAGTAAGTGCGTCTATGCAGATCCTCCCACGTCAGGACCTGATATTGTTGTAATTCTTTGCGCAATTCAGCGGCAGCGCCAGAATTGCGGCTATTAATACCCTTTTCAAATGCCATGATGGCCAAGGTATCATCCATCCGAGGCAATTCCATGCGTTCGGCGTGGAATCGCTCAAGAAATTCTTTAAGCGGCTCACCGGGCAGCTGCTTCACTTCACATATATCCTCCTTCCTTTGGAGGATCTTTTGCGCCCCGGTGTGAGCCTTGACAAAGGCGCTGGACATTTCCTTAAATGAGGAGATCGACCCCGCTGGTAAACATAAGTACCACCGAAGCGCCCCCTTCTCCAGCGATTGACCAAACTTTTTTAAGAACATCGACTCGAGCTGCGTAGCCGATAAGTCGTTGCTCTTCACCATGGCCATGTACTCCCTTATGTGCTCTTTGGGATCGGTTGTCCCATCATATTTCTTTAGGAATGTAAGTTTGAAGCCCGGGGGAGTTGGGACTGGGGCCGCTTCGAGCTTGTAGGGCTGCTCCCTGTATTGATCGATGTCGAGGTCGTCTTCCTCCTTCGTCATCCCAGGCACGCCTTCGAGGCGCTTTTCCACGCGCGCCTCGATGCGAGCTTCGATTTCTCTACTCATTCTTTCAACGTCTACCGAAGACGTTGTCTCTGCCACGGTGGGAACCGTCCCGAAGTGTGGCGTAGAAGATGGGTTACTCCCCGAGCCCCCAGACGTGGCTCCGTTGCGAGGTCCCCCTGTTATCGCGCCCGGAGGAACGAAGGGCGGGATGCCTCCACCGGGAGCCATGGGCTGGGTGCCGTTAGGGGCAGCACTATTTCTCACCTCTAACGAGGCGCGAAGCTCAGCGTTGATGCTTGCTTGCTCATCCTGCTTGGTTTGGAGAGCTCTTAGCGTTGTGACAACATACATCTGGAACTCTTCTGTTGTCATTGGGGCGATAGGTTGTTGGTTCAACGGAACGCCAACCCGATCGCCGTTATTACCACTGTTTGGCTGACGTTGAATCGAAAGTTTTTGACAAAAAACGAATGCAGAACTTTGGAACAAAGCGTTACTGCTTATATCCCCACAGACGGCGCCAATTTGTATGGACCTAAATCAGTTTAGGTGTACAAATCGAATTTAGATTCGGATACAAGCAATTCTTCGTATCAAAGTTGAAATAACACGTTAAAAAGATGTAAAAGCAAGAAAAGTAACGGTATTGCAATATACGAATGTGATTACAAATTTTGGCAGCGTTTCAGTACAGATTTCTAGATGCCCATAATACAAAATGAGCTTCTATTTATAGGCCTAAGGGCCTTGCCCACGTTCTCCATCATCAGCAAGCACTTCTCCCACGACCTGAACAGCAATATGGAGGAGTTAGTGGGGCAGAGTAGTGGGCTGCAAAGCCGTTGGAACCGAGGTGGTAACCGAGGCCTTGCCTCAAGGCTTCGGTCGTTTGACCTTACTGTTCGGGTAGGAGGGTGTGTCACCCGAGCTCGGCACTCAACACCCCTTCGGTCGCGTCATTGGACCTTGGCTTCGGTAACTTAATCACGAGGTCAAGTGCCTCTCTTCGGAGCGTCAGCTCGATTTTCCTTCGGGCTACCATCTCGAGGTGATGACCGAAGGTGACGATTTTCACCCAATACTCGAGGTGGAAAGAATGGTAGGCCGAGTAATGGATACCCCTGTTGATTCATTCCATGCATTAGTTGAGGCATCATGTTGTTCATGTAGTTGTGCATGGTCATGTGCATTCCTTCGCTTACAATTAGAGCAAGATAAGACGGATCTTGGATGACTACATAGGCTTGTTGTCCCATTATTGTCATTGGTATTGTGATGGATTGACCCCAAAGTGTGGATTCCAACCATGATTGAGGGATTACATTTTGTGGAGGAGGTAGTATGAAAAGTAGTGGTTGATTCATGGGTAGTTGTGGGAAAGGAGGATTGTTATTTTGATTCAGTGGTAGTCGTTTCTTTTGTTGATGAATTTTTAGTATTTCTTTCACTAAGTTCCTTTGTCTCTTCCTTAGTGATAGAGTTTTCATTTTTAGAAGTAGGAGCTATATAGTTCGGGTTAAAAGGAGTTGATAGTGGACTGAAATGATTTTGCATGGCTATTTGTGTGTTAAGGTGTCCATATTTTCCCAAAGAAAGATATGAGATATGGGAATTATTAGCCGAATCACTAGGAACAATTTCATTGGCTATGAGGGACGGTATCTTAATTTGGAGAAAAGTAGTGATAGTGGGGGTATGAATATTGGAATTTGCTTCGCTAAGAGAATATGTAGTATTTTTGTCAAGAACTAAAATTGTAACAATTGACGTGGGGTAGTGGGATTATCTGACGTGTCCATCACATTTTCCCATTGGCAATCATTATTGCTCGAGTTTGTTTGACCATGCATAGTTTGTATCGAATTTTGTATGGTATCAGTAGGAATATCATTCTCATTATAATTATCTAATATCAACTTATCCAATAAATCATGATTAGAGCTATTAAGAGCACTAAATCTATTACCAATCTCCTTAACTTTATAAAAGGATTTAGAGTTGTATTTATGGTTTAATTTTGAATTTAATCCAGAAGTAGAGGATTGGGAGACGTACCTTGGTAGGCTTCCTTGGATTGAGTAGTTGCATGTAGGTCTTTAGCCTTCATTAAATGATTATTAACGTAAGAGGAGTGGTTAGACTTTATTGAGGTGTTCTTTTTCTTTTTTGGAAAGCTTACAGTGTACCACTCTAATTCCCCTTCCTTTGTTTTTAGTTTTAGTTGAGATGGGGGTATAGGAATGTTTGTTTGATTGGTAATTGTAGATGTTTGAGAAACATAAGGACAGTTGTCTTGGAGATGACTTAATTGGCCACATACCTTGTACAAAATATTTTCACCTTCATAAACAACACTTTGTTTGTGGTGCTCAATGTATACATGGCTTTTGACCGGGGTATCAACTTGAACCTCAATGCAAATTCTCGCATATCTAGCTCGCAAAGCAGTAGATATTTTGAAATCTACTTTAAGTAATTTCTCCAAGCTGCTACCAATTTTTCTCAGTACTCCTTCATCGAAAAAATCTATAGGCAAGTTTGGCAATCTTATCCAAATTGCTGTGGTTAAAAGTTTTATTTCAGTAGCAACAAAATTTGGCTCCCAACATCTAATAGATAAAAAGAAGTCATTAATGAACCAAGGGCCTTCAGTTAGAACTTTGTGGAGGCTTTCATGTTTATTGAATTTTGCTACATAAAAATCTTCTCCCAAATCAATTAATGAAAAATCTTCCAATAATTTTCATTAGGACTTAAGTTTTTCATAAAGATATTGATGGTGTAGCCTTTTTCCCAACAACTTGATAATAACCGAGTTAAGCCATAGTGAGTAGATTCTTTGTTTTTCCTCTTGAGTGAAAGATATGCAGTCAACTAAGTCACCATCCACTATTGGGTAGATTTGCATGGAAGAAATGGAAAGCGGATCTGTCAGGATATTTATTTTAATGGAAGTAGGGTTTATAGGTTGAGTTAATAGTTTTTCATAATAAGAAATTTTGTTGGTAGGAGTTGGGTGAGACTCATTGATTACACCATTTGGGGGTTTCGGTGGTATTGAATAGTTCTCAGAATTGTTAATTGTTGGATCAATGTCCATTGAAGAAAGGAAAAGCTGAAAATGAGTATAGAAGAGGCAGGGAGTTAGAGAGAGGAGGGAGTTTCTATCTCTTAATTTACTAATGAAAAGTGACGTCTTGAGTCAAAGCGCTTGACTCTCTTTTCTTGTTCTAGTTTATGTGTAACTTTTTATTTTTAAAGAGTCAAACTGTATAACTTTGAGCAATATCCTAAGATACAATTTTTCATCATATTGATATGAGAAAAGTTTCAACTTGTTGTACTTTTCATATAGTTTTTGAATATTTTAATTTTATTTTAAAATATTAACTTAATCTAATATAATTTAGCTTCAAAAGTTAGTCAAATTAACTCTCGAAAAACGAAAAGATTCACATAAATTGAAATAGATGGAATAGTAAATTTATAACAACGCCAATTTTCTCGATTAAAAGCTTCACTCTCCTATTACAACAAAATCCCCATTTAGTATTATTATTGTTAGAAGCTTTATTCTTTGCGTCAATTATCATATTTTTTTGTTTAAACTTTTTGTCAATATAAAATTATAAATAGAAAATATAAATAACCTGAAGCGAAACCCAAAATTGATCAAGTCGAATCAAAATGTTTTCCCGCCTCTCCTTGACTTAATAAAATATATAAACAAAATGAACAATGACTTCAACTCCCTCACGTACGCCTAGCAGCCATGATTAACACTTAAAACTCATCCCACTCACAACTCATCATTATCTATTCATTGCTTTTCTCAATCGTCACCAAATTATGAAGCCAACATCATTACATCTTTTGACACATACTTCAACTTATAAACAATGACTACTTCCACTCACCAACTATAATATTTAAGAAATACTGTAAGAGAAAGCATTATTCATACCTGCTATAGGAGAAGCCTTGAAACTGTTTCTCGTATGCGTTGGCCGAATAAGATGTAATTTTTCCCGTTTCTACTCAAAACCTAGAATTTTGTATTAGATAGTTCTGATGTCCACTAGTTATTCCGGACCCCCACTTCTCCATTATTATATTGTATTAATTTAATACTTAAATACCATCTAATAAGGCTAATGCCTAATAGGCCCAACAATTACTCTTAATTATATCTCCAACCCTTCTTTCAACTTATAATTTACGTAAGTAATTATTCTATGGTAATAATTAAAATAAATATACCAAAACTAACAGAATAACTAGTAAAAATGATACTTGTAAAATATCGGGTCATTACATATATAGATACTATAAATAGCGATACGTCTATATTTAAAGTGGTGTGGTACCTGGTACCATTATATTCTCGATCTGCCTCTACACTACAACCCACTCAAGCTACCTCACCAAACACACCCAAATTAAAGTTTGAAGTTTGTTTTGAGCTCATGTTTCTGTTTGGCTACTAAATACCTGAAATATATGAGAATACCACATTTTTCTGAGAACATATTTCAATGAAAAATATTTTTTTTTGGAAATGCTCATAACAAACAACTACATACTCAGTGTTATCTCATAAATAGGATCTAAGGAAGATGAGATGTACGCACTTTACCTCACCAGGGTGGAGAGGCTTAGTCGATAGATCATCGGCCAAAAAACTACTTTTCGAAACATATTTTAAAAAGAAAAGAACGAACTGCAAATCATGATAAAACAAATACCGACAAAAAGTAAAAATAACCGAGATGAGAAATACATAACCGAGCTTCATAGCAATAACGGTTCGTTAAGCCAAAGTAGGCCAAACAAATTAAATAACACTAAACACTAACATAACCACATCAATCATATTCTTAAACTCACTTTACTTATAGTGTCAAACAACAATTATATACGGAGTGATATTTCACAAATGGGTCTTGGTGGGTGAAATGTACACAATCTTAATTATAGTGCTGAACATTGTTTCATAATCCTTATTGCCAGTTTCTTCCAAAACTATATAAGCTTATTTTCTCAGCTCAACAATTGACACCATCCTTTGCTTTGTATATTTATGAAAGTTCAATCTACAAAAACTCAAGGTTGGCTTCTTTTCTTTTTATTTTTCATGAAAAAGGACTAGTTTGTTAATTTAGAAATGGGGTTCTTTTTTTTCTTTTTGTGGATAAGTCTGAAATTGTAGAGCAAAAAGGTACATTTTTTTGAGTTTTTTTACACTGCCTGCCTGAACAATGGCTCGGCTGCTCAAGTAAAAGACCTTTTTTGTATATTCCATGTATAGTAGTGTATACTGAGATACTGACTAGGACGACTATTTCTGAAAAGTTTCCGGGTTTTTAATCAGCAAGAGTTTTTGAGGATTACTATTTTAGTTGAATATGGTTTTTCTTGACATAAATGTTCTTGGTGTCTACTTTTTTAATAGTCAGTGATGATCCCTTTGGTTTATACTTCAGAATATGTATGAATTGGCTATCAAAATTCATTCTTTTTTATGAATTTTAAGCTTAAATTAGTATGTTCTTGATTATGTTATTCTGTTAGTATTTTACTTTTATTTTGAGGTTGTTGTACTTTAGTGTTTTCGTTACTCTTCTGCAATGAATTTGATGAAGGATTTGTATAAATGTGGTGCAGAAAAAATGTATACAGAGGCGAAAAGCTCATATTTTGACTTACCAGCATTGGATGTTTCCACTGCATTTCCTCAAGCAACTCCTGCATCCGACTTTCCTACTTGCAGTAAGAGTAGTTTTCACTCTGCTTATTACTAGTATATTTACTCGATTTGTTATTAGAAGAATATAAGTTCAAGTAATCGTTTGATGAATCGTTAAGATGGGATTGCTTTTTGCACGAGAATGTGATTATTCAGCACTTGGCTGATTCTTTTTCAGCTAGTTTTCACGGGTAGTTCTGAATGTGTAGCCACTAATTTGGAAGGCACTGTGGAAGACAAACTGGTGTTGGTCTATTTTTCTTAATGATTGAGTTGTCTTTTTTAGATATGGTTTGACATTCGAGCTGAGCAGCTCTATTTCCCTAGGATTAACATTTGAAAATTTCATTTTTGTGGTCACACATATGCTGGGAATTGGCGAATTGCAATAACTAGGATGTATACTTTACAGCTTCGGACTATTATCAGCTTGATGATCTCTTATCTCCTGAAGAGAAAGCCATCAGAATGAAAGTGAGAGAGTGCATGGAGAAAGAAGTTGCTCCTATCATGACGAAGGTATTGCCGTTGTTCTCTGTGTTATATCTTTCCGGATTCATAACTATATTAGTTGCAAATATTGTTATAAAAAACAAACTTACTCATAATGCTTCCAATAAACTCAAATTTTTGGAAAAGATTTTGTGTGGACACTTTCTTTATACCTATAAACATTAAAATGACCGTTTCTTAATTTGGTTGGTCAGTACTGGGAGAAAGCAGAGTTTCCATTTGAGGTCATTCCAAAACTTGGTGCCTTGCGCATCTCTGGTGGCACAATCAAGGTTTTTTCTGTTGAGCATGATAAATTTCTATTTCCTAGCATTCTAGACATTTATACGCATTATTTACTTCATGCCTCAGGGGTATGGGTGTCCAGGTATCTCAATAACTGGAAGTGCTCTTGCCCTAGCAGAGCTTGCCAGAGTTGATGCAAGCTGCTCTACTTTCATTTTGGTGCATTCATTGGGAATGCTCACTATTGGTAGATTTATTTATTATCAAAGTTTCTGCTTGCACCATTTTTATTTATTTTGAGCTTTGGCTATTTCATATATAATCGGCTTGAATAATGATAGGCAACTTATTATACATTAACTTTCTTTCAAGAATAGGACTATGCGGGTCCGAAGTGCAAAAGCAAAGATACTTGCCATCTCTGGCTGAACTTAACACTGTAGCTTGTTGGGTAAGGCTGGTTCTAGATATTGATTTAGCATTATCATCTGTTGTGCCATACACAAGTTGTTATAATCTGCGTCTTTTGGGAGTTAGGGTCTAACTGAGCCAGACTATGGAAGTGATGCAAGTGCTTTGAGGACAACTGCTAGAAAGGTCTAGAATCAAAGATCTACCTCTAGTTATACTCTCTACCATATGTTCATTTTTTCTGGTTCTTTTCAGGGTTAAAGACTGCTTAACCTGCTCCTCTTTCTGCTTTCTAATGGTTAGGTTGAAGGAGGTTGGATCCTTGAAGGGCAAAAACGGTGGATAGGAAACAGCACTTTTGCGGATGTATTGATTATTTTTGCTAGAAACATATCCACAAACCAAATAAATGGGTAAGTAACAGCATACTTTCTAGATAATCCAGTTCATTGCATCCTTATCAAAAAAACAAAAAGGATAATCCAGTTCACTGCATCTTTGACCTATTGCAACCTTGACTTGAGACTGTGCTGAATGCCTCTAGTGATGAGAATCCAGTGTTTTCTAACTTCTACCATCTTGAGACTTGGGTTTAGTTGAAGATGGATGTTGGTTTTAGAATAACTTTCAACATTCTTGTAAAACGATTTGGTTGTTACTTGCTCCTTTATCCAGTGTGGATTCTAGAGTTATGACCTAAAGTTATGCTGAGCTGTGTAAGATGAAGGTTACTTTTCTCATAGGTCTCACGCTCTCGATCTCTCTTACTCTCACTGACCCGTACACGTTCTGTTTCTCCTTCCGTTGAACATTTTATTTATGTCTTAAAATTGGTTGGTGGTGTTGTCTCAGTTTCATCATAAAGAAGGATGCTCCAGGCATGCAAGCTACTAAAATGGAAAACAAAATTGGGCTGCGGATTGTTCAAAATGGAGATATTCTCTTAAACAGAGTCTTTGTTCCTGATGAGGATAGACTACCTGGCGTCAATTCTTTCAAGGATACAAACAAGGTATGGGTGTATCGATGCGATAATGAAGTGTGGTTGATGATGCAAAATGTGCACCAAAGCTTGTTGCTAATAAAGCTTTGAGCAGAAGGACCATCCTGAAGGTTATTTAGTTATTACTACTAGTTTAGTACACTAAAATGTTGGTCTGACAAGGAACAAGAATCACAAACTATGATAATGTGAACTCATACCTCAAATCCTAAGTGAATGTAGCTATTTATGTTTCAAGTGATGCTAATAAAGTTTCCAATATTCTTAAAAATATACCACTCTACCAAATGCCCCAAACCACCTACCTTCCTCCCCCTCCCCCCAAAAAGATTAATATGTATAGATGATAAAATTCCTCTGATCCACATCTTTCCAGATTTTGCTAATACAGTTAGTTTCAGTGTGATCGGCACATTAATTGATAAAGCCACTATTGTCATTTTTGTCAATTTCCTACTACTCCCAATACTTCAAACATGAACTTTGGCCAACATTTTTCTTACACCTGTGTCATTCATTATCGTGTCGTGTTATTGTCAATATTTTGGTACATCAATTGTTTAAGTAGCTGAAATTTTCCTTGACAGTCTGTACTGTGTTTCCTTAACAGGTGCTTGCTGTATCACGTGTCACGGTTGCGTGGATGCCTATAGGCATTGCAATGGGTGTATATGATATGTGTCACAGGTACTATTATTAAGTTGGTCACTCGTTTTTTTAACTATGGAAGTCATTATAATGTTGGGTTCAAATCATGGACTTTAAGCTGTTTGCTTATAATAAATGAAGTTGATATTCAAGATATTCTATTGTCTACAGTGTTTTATGGTGGCAGTGAAAGTAATTACACTTTGATGGAGTCATACAGTTATATTTCCTATAGCTTATTTTCCATGTGAAAGGAAGTTGTTTCAAAAAACCTATAATATCTCAAATGCATGCAGACTTGGTCAATCACAAAACACAATTTGAGCAAAAGATCCACTGCGGCACTGACAGTAAGTCCGGTATTAACCAGGGGGCATTTAGTTTGTTTAGAGATTTTATGTCAATAGAAAATGTAGATAACCTTTACGACACATAATTTGCCTTAGAAGATAAATGATTGAGTATTAAAATGTGATGAGTCAGATGAGATGGAATGGATATTGAGGATCCATATGGCTGACCCAGGTTCATTAGGATGAAAGCGTTGTAGTAGTTGTATCTTCCATGTTTCATCAGTCAACAGATGATATCTCATGAAAATTTATTTACTTAAATATTGATCAATCAAGTTATCAAGTGACTAAATTCTAACTTGAATGGGGTTTGATATGTGCTTCTCTCGAAAAATAAGTATTTGAATATAATTGGTCCTACAACATAATATTTAGGATTTTTTTTATGCAGCGGGTTAGAAGAACTTTTGTTAGCCATTCTGTTGCAGTTATATGCTTTATTTGTCAATCTTGTCCTTCAATGTTCTTATAGAGTTCACCGAGTTCAACATTTGTCTGGACTATTTTTCAAACTTGAAGGTATTTAAAAGAGAGGAAGCAGTTTGGAGCTCCACTGGCTGCTTTCCAGATCAATCAACTGAAGCTGGTTCAGATGTTGGGCAACATTCAGGCTATGATTCTTGTTGGCTGGCGCCTTTGCAAGTTGTACGAGAGTGGTAAAATGACTCCTGGTCAAGCTAGTTTGGGGAAAGTAAGACGTTTTTCTTCAGATTTTAACTGTGGTTACTGTGGGTTGTGGCCTTTTGAACTGATAATAAATTGCTTCATTCCAGTCATGGACTACCTTGCGGGCAAGAGAGACTGTTTCTCTTGGGCGGGAATTACTTGGTGGCAATGGTATCTTGGCCGACTTTCTAGTGGCAAAGGTTTGTGAATGAACATCCAAACTTAATGCAAATACCGCAATACTTAAAGTCCTATAATATTTACTTATAGTATGGAGCTCATATTGTTGCTGCAAATTAGTTTATTGTTGGTCTTATATTCTCCTTATATCTCATGGTCTGTAGGCATTCTGCGACTTGGAGCCCATCTATACATATGAGGGTACTTATGATATCAACACCCTGGTCACAGGTAGAGAAATTACAGGTCTTCCTAGCTTCAAGCCAGCAACATTGAGGCAAAAGAGTCGCCTGTAGTATCTCAACAATCTTCCTATACTCTGAAAATTGTTCTGCTGAATTGACTGTACCTGTACAATACCTGTGTGTAAAAGGAAAGGAAGTCAATAATATTAGTCCCTTCAATGTTAGGGATGATAATCATAAAGAAGGTAAAATGCCACTGTAATAATGCAAACATTGTATATGTGAAGTGTGAATCTGTATATTACATTTTATATGTAAGTATCCAGTACTGGTATGCGAGTTAATTTTTATTTTATTATTATTATTTATTATTATTATTATTTTTATTTTTTTGGTTAATTTATGTAGTTTTTCTTATTTTGAAAATTTCACAACAAACATCTCGTAGTCATGTTACACTAGTCATCCTGAGTATGTTTTGACAAGGAACAGTAAGAATACATATAAGATATGACATAGATGAGCACCCATGTCGCCCACCAGGTGCTGCTTCTACTTGTTCCAAATGAAATTTCAGGCCAGTACAAATGAATTAAGTTGATAAACTTATACTATAGTTGGCAAAATAGACAGCTTTCAAGGAAGGCCTCAACTGAAACAGCAGCATGGTTGGTTTCATGGGAGCCAATTGGTTTCTCTTAAAAAGGAAACATAAACTGAGATGGGAACAACCAGAAGGCGCTAAAGAAGTAGAGAGATTGTGTGTTAGGGGCTTATAAACTTACAATGGATTAAATGGAAAATAAGATGTTGAAATGTGGGAATAGTTTCTCCACCTTGGTGGGGTTTATGTATACATGCATCCCAACCTTCACAGACCCGACTTGTGGGATATCACTATATATGTTGTTAAGATGTTGAAAAAATGGAAAGAAGATGAATTGATGATTCTGTGGATTCTTTCTAGTCTAAGGTTAAAAACATCTAAGTGAGAAGCAATTGGCAATCCAATTTCGCTTCATCAGAGTTTTAGGTTGTTCATTCATGGTGAGGAAAGAGATGAGCATACGATCTTTGCTCGTCTTCTTCATGTTAGACGGCGTATTTTGCTTGACGTTATGTGCTCCTGGCGTTTAATTTTAGAAAAGAACTGATGCAGAAATGGTCTTTTCTGGCTGATCACCAGGACTTTGTTAACTAACGTCATTGCGATTACAGATTCTCAAGTTCCTTTGTTTAAGATACTGAATGTTACAATTCTTTTCTCAAGAACGCAATGAAAGAAGTTGATCTGCATAATTGTTTAAGCAGGTCTTTCTTGTTACAGAATTTCTCAGAGAATTAGAATTAACATATTATAGCTTTATTTTGTTTATATTTTGGTTTCGTTACGGCTCTGTTTAATCTTCAAATACCAAAGGGTAGAACAATTCGTAATACAAATGTAGGTGAAATTTTCATTTCCACGATGCAACATATCCCTATTTGATTTCTACTCTTAAACTCAAAAAGCAATGTATGACTATTAAGAAAATGATGACAACCAGAAAATATAAAATTAACATGAAGAAGTCAATATAAAGAGGTGATCATAAAGAATTTGAGAGCACCTATTCGAACTCGACATTACTGCTATCTGAATGTCATGTTTCACAACCTTCAACTGTTTGAGAATATTTATTGATCATAAAATTCTGTTATACAACAACATACCCTGTGTATGATCCCACAAGTTGGGTCTATCATAAATTAAGTTGATCAGGATGGGAAAAGTTGAGTGAAATATACATGATCTGCGATGTTACCCATCTTTTATGAAGTTTTCGGATGTTTCATTATAAGTTACAATGGTTCTGAGAGTCTTCTATTGTATGATGCTCAAACTTACAGTAGTCCGCACAACCGAGGTTTTGAGCAGATTTGTCTTCCATTTGCTTTGACTAATGCCATGACTCCAGCAGTTACACCAGCACAGAGTGC
Source organism: Petunia x hybrida (assembly GCA_037355625.1). Classification (NCBI taxonomy): domain Eukaryota; kingdom Viridiplantae; phylum Streptophyta; class Magnoliopsida; order Solanales; family Solanaceae; genus Petunia; species Petunia x hybrida. Next base: position 485,211 of record JBBBVM010000338.1, read on the forward strand.
AGAGGACAAAAAGGTATTTGTGTTTCGTCCCGCTACACAAAGTAGATTATGCTAAATTAGGATCTTGAGAATCAAAACTATGAGATAAAACTTGGAGCAAGCACTGCACACTGACAATCCGAGCCAGCTCTATGAAAAATTGAAGCAATAATACCTTGGTTTAATGAAATGGTGGTCACGGTCAATCCTCCAATTAAAAGAGCTGATGCTACAGGTAGATACTGCAAATATTTGTTCATATGATCCATAGTAAGTGTCACGATGCGTAACAAAAGTAAAGAAGTTCCACACTAGAGTGTAAATGCAGCAATATTGTCAGAGATTTGACTTTGTGAAGACAGATCCATTAGATTCTTGACTGTACTAGAGTCAATTAAAGACGGAGAAGCGATGCTATAATCTAGGTTATTTACTGACACAGTTATTGCTTACACTGAGTGATTCGAAGCCATTATGCTGGACTAGAGAGGGTCTGCCCCTGTTAATACTGTAGCGACCACTTATAAGGTCCACTGCATCCTGCAGATACATAGAAAGTATTGTGATCCCACTTGCAGTGTAAAGAGAAAAAATAAGAGGATCATTTCATATTATAAGTATCTGCAGCATACCTGACGAACTCCATCCTGAAAATTATTCAAGAAGTATCTTGAAAGGGCACTCATCCCATCTTGTATAAGTCCTGTCATCGTTTGTTTTCCATATCTGGTACATTTTCAAGTAAATTAGAATAGAAAATGATGCTTTTGCATTAATTTTCTTAACTCAAAATATTTCGTCGATTACCTGACAAGGTCCCGCTTTAGAGCATGTGTTCCAGAATATTCCAAGCTGATTTCATCACCTTGCTCCACCCACACTACAATATTACAGGAGTATGAAGAGTAAGCAGACAAAGATTGCAAGCATGAATTAATAGGACAACCAAGGATACAGAGTCCATACTAGTCTTAAAGATTTCAAAATCTTCGTTGAACATAGAAATGCACTCATTTGAAGAAAGTGCACCAAGTCTTTGCAGTTGTGAATCCAAAGACTTCCGAGCCAGGTAGCTCTGCACGAGATAACGGCAGATTATGAAGGGCAAGCACAGGGGAGGCTAAAATAAAAATGGAACATTGTGTGTGGTTGGAGTATTCTAGGAACTTGTTTTATCGAACAAAGAACATTGACATGCTTCTTCCCACCTGAGTAACATTTGTTCGATCTAGGCAGTCAATGCAATTGGATCTAATAACTCCTCTCTGCTCTACGAGTATCTGCTCTTCTGTGTCTTTGAGGAAGTATCTGCTTAGCTGGATTAGTGAATTTTAGCAAAAAAAACGTATTTATGGAGATTCAACAACATTGTCAAATAGGAGCATCTTTTCCTGGCAAACAGTGCCACTGCTATTCTATTTTTATTCTTACCCTTGCTTTACGAAATCCTCCGAGATCTGATCATACAGAAGTTGTATGTTATCAAAGTTTGAGCCCCCACAACAGTGATGGAAGTCAAAGGACACATATCTGAGCCCGTGCAAACAGAAATCAAGATATTAGTTTTGAATTTGATTAGGTAACACTTCATTTTTTAATTGCAGTGCAGTAGGCAAAAATTTGCTGAAATGTCGACTAAAGAAGAGACTAACTAGCTATTATAGCACAGTATTGCTAACTGTAGAAACTATGTGTACTATTCCAATGAACAATCTTTCAACCAGGATGATGACTACCATACCAGAAGTAACTTTTGCCAACTATTTAGTTCTCCATTTTTCTCCATCTTTTAACATCAGGCATTTTATGATAACAACCGAGCTATAATAGTAGAAATTATCCACTGCCCTCTCCACCTTCTAACTTCAGCCACTATGTAACTATGGAATGGAAATAATTCTAGAGTCTCATATAAAGGTACAAAAGAGTCACCTCACACTTGACAGCTTTTGGATTTCTGTTGCATAAGCTGCATTTAATACACCCTCATCACCTTGCTGCAAAAGAAGATAAGGGAAATTGTCAGGACCTTTGCACTTAGTTAATAAAACAACTGCACTCCTGTAGTAGTAAACTTAGCATAAATTGCCAAGTGGAATCTATCCACCTTGGTGGGAGGGTAAGGTCTGCGTACATCTCACTCTCCCGAGACCCCACTTATGGGATAATACTGGGTTTGTTGTTGTTGTGGCCAAGTGGAATCTCATGAAAACCAATGAAATATGACCACTATGATTATTCAGAAATGATATAGCGATTACTGTTCTGACACAAATTTCATCATTTCATAATGATTTTGAGATATATTAGACCGCAATGTAGGGCTTAAATTATTCTGAGTGACTTAGTGCTCGGAATTTTGGATGACCTGACAGAAAATACAAGGAAAGAGGGAAAAAAAAAACCCCAGCTTGTGGATGTATTTAAGAAAAAACTCAGTAAGCATGGATACACCCATACTTGAAGAAATTCTCCACAGTTGATGTTGGAAAGAAATGTAAGACATATGAACATAAATGCAACTTGATAAACTAAACATCAACAGAAAGCTTTTTACCTTATTTGTCAAGTCAACAGCAATGACTTCACCATATCTTTGCAAGAGATCGTGAAAATGACGCTCGACAACTTTTGGCTGAACGAGGAAAAGCAATTTTTCATAATTCATACACTAGAATATTTGAAATAGAGACAATGAAGAGTAGGTACATACTGTTTCCTCATGATTAATAATGTTAAGCCGTGGTTTATAGCTCAAATCAACAATTTGCTCCCACAATAATGGAATTGAACCTCGAATCTGAAAAGCAAAAGACATTGTTTCATTTATGTCAGTTGCTGAACTACCAAAAGCAGCTATAATGGTCATTTGGACATGAAAGCAACTTTAAGAAATCTTTTTTTGGCAAATAAATGAGAAAAGCATTGAGATGCATTTTAACTGAAGAATTATTTTTTCGAAAGCATACTTGCAAAAAGGAAGACCTGAAACCTTCAAACTCCAGCAACTGCTCAGTCTCAATGAAATTAGCAGTGTCTCCTTCTAGATTAGCCCCTCTTCTCCACATTCGTGTCCCTAAATGTGATACACTAATATTAACTCTAAATAAAATTTGGCTCGAGTCCAAATCAATGCCGCATGCTTAATGCAATAATATTAACTTAGAAAAAAAAAAACTATCTGGAGATCGAATCAATGACACATGCTTTAGTGAATAGAAGATTCATTTTGTACCCAAGCGCCGTGTGCATCTCCTCGAAATCAACGCTATAGTAGCTGGTGACTCTTTGAGTTTAAGCTGTCCAGTCTGAAAGCTTGGGTCCTGGTTAAGGGAGAAGTATTCGTATTTTCGAGATAAGCACAAACACAAGGTGCTCCTAGGCCTTGCATATGCTGATATGCTTGAACCCGCAGAGGGAGAGGAGGGAGGCAGGAGGGTGGGGGAGAGAAAGGGAGACATGTGAGTAGGGACAAGAATTAAAGGATATTTCCTTGCAACAGAGGTATGATGAATCCATCGAGCTGCACCAACAAAGAAACAAGGAAAAAAGGCTGATTTTAGACATAATATATATCAAAAAATACAACAGATTTTAATCTCACTTATTAAAACCAATGGATTAATTTTTCATATGTAAAGGAACTTATTTTTCAGAAGAAAATGCATCCCCAGTATCAGACAATGAAGATCTTGACAAACCTTATTTTCGATCAGGTCCTCCAACAGATTTTTGTTCCAAACAAACCGTGGGTCAGCCTGAAATTAAGCCAAGAAACAAAATATTCGAGGAGTAACAACTCTACGCAAATTTGATATACTAATGAAAAACATTCCACAAATTCAATCTTCTGAAAAAGCTCAAAATCTTTATAGTAAATAGACAAACCTGCTTCCAAATCGGTTTACTCATCCATCCTTTTGCCAAATTGCATCTTCTCTGCAAGCTGGTAAATATATTTAGATTTCTCGAAACTAAAAGAACTGACAATGCTGAAAGCCAAGGAAATGACCAAAACAAGAAGTAGGCTAATAGCACAGCTTGAACGTACTTCACTGTAATATCGGTTTCATAGGAATAGTACAAGCCTGGAGTTGATTCCACTATTCTCAACAAATTCATGAAGTAAGCTTCATCTTTTTTCTGCCAGCCAATAAAAAGAGAAGAGCAAAGAGAAGAGATTAAAATACAAACAAATTAATATTTCAAATTTGGCTACTATGAGACGAGAACTATACTTCTTGATTTGTTAGATGTCTTGACGCCTCATTGCAGGAAAGAAACTTCATGGACATCACGCGAAAAACAGGAAAACCAAGATAATTTCCCACCTCCTTCCGGGAAGTTATTAGCAATATATGTGACCCTACAAAAGAAGAAATTAACAGAAAGTTAATGAATCTTGACATAAATGGAATTAAATCATCATTCTTTTTTTCTTTTAATCAGGTCATGATATTACCTTTTCTATTCCTCAACTTCCCACAGTTGATAACCTTACGTCTAATTACGTTGACATTAAAGGAACGTCTGAAACAGCTAAATTAACAGCAACCTTACTTTTTATGGAAGTAGTACTAAATATTGAGTTGATGCAAATTTGAATATGTCCATTCCTAGTTTTTCTGTAAACCGTTCGTGCATGCATAGCCAAGCATATGACAAAGGGTTCGACAGCAACTGAGAGCATTGTAGTCTCAGATATAGGTCAAGCAAAAGAAGAGCCAATTAAAGGAAGTAAAGCCCAAAAATTGGTGGTAAGGGAGAAGATTCATACCAACACGGACATAAATGTGAGGAGAATATAAAGGAAAAATGGAACCTAGGAGAGAATCTGAACTAGAATAAGCACGAAATATGGAATCCCTTTATTTTTCAGAATATGGCACTTGACCAATTCTGAACACTTAATAGAGTAACCAAACATTTATGACCAGCTTTACAAATAATTTAAACTTAAAGTTATCAGCAAATGCAACTTAATTTAGATGCAATTAATAATTGATGCTATGGCATACTAAGTGTAGATTTTCATAGGTTGTTCCATCAAAAGAAGATGGTTTATTTGAAGTTCTTAAGGACATTTAACTGCTGACACACAAAGAAGCCAGGCCTAATACATTTTTCCCAGATTGTCAATTGTCTAGTGCCTCCAGCTATCTAACTTCAACTACTCCAAAATGAAACTGAAAGGATTGGCTTTTTGCATTTTTAGGACCGTTTTCTCAGGAAAAATCCAATTCTCAAATAATCCATAATTTACACTCCATGTCGCCATATCAACTACATTCAACCAATTCATCATGGTATTCAAATCACTAGAGTTGCATTGGTTTTCCACCATGTATGATGTAACAACATATTCCTCTGATACCAAAAGGATTGGAACTAAATATTCCTCTAATACCAAAAAGATTGGCAAAATTTGGAGTACAAAGGTCAGCACATAATTTCCAGCGAGAGTTTCCAAAAGTTTTAAAATAAATTTACATACTTAGACTTTACACAGCTACAAAAATCACAGTTTTTTAGTTAAAGATATCTGAGAAAAGCAAAGGCAAACAACGAAATGTTAGACTGTTCAAACAGTACTAATGTTCTATTCGCTTGAGTAAGTACCTGCCAACAAGGCAACAGCCTAATTGTTCAAGTGAATAGATTAAAGTCTCCTTATATGGTCTTTGGATCACGGGAATCTGATTCTTTATAATACGTACGATACTACCAAAGAAAATCAATCCTTACCACTTGAGATAAATTGTGAGTTTGGGTGAAGGTCCAATCTATTAACAGACTTGACGATAGATGTACACATAACAATTCCTAGTGCTGCTACAAACATTTGTCCATGCATAACCAACCATACTACGAAGGGTTTGAGAACAAAGGAGAGTACTATGCTTCAGATATTTAGGTCAAGCAAGACAACAAAGTAACTAAACCCAAAAAGGGTGGTAAAAGTAAGAGGGAGAAGTTTCACATCAATGCACCATAAAATGTGTTGTTACTATGTATACACTTTTGTTACCACTAATGTGGCATTTGGAAAATACATCTGTCAAGTGTTTGTGATTGAAGTTCTTTGGGATTTTTGTTAGCTCGTTGATACGGTAATTTGCTCCTACGGTGACTCGAACCCACAACCTTAAGGTTGGAGGTGAAGTTGTTAGGTTTATTTGAATTTAACCTATGTGATCCTTTAACAAAGTATATCCTAAAGAAAGAGATTTATGATATGTTGCCGACAATAATAAAAGTAGTCAAACTATGATGCATGCTCCAAATATGGAAAGAAATGGACCTAAATAAAGCAGAATGGAATCAAAGGATTCAACAACAACTCAATCTCAAACAAGTTGAATATTTGCAACTTTAGAACTGTTTCCAAACCATCCATAGTTTACAAGCCAAGTCATGTTTATTATCTACCTTCAACCTAAGTTGCCCGGACTCTCCAAAATTGCCACCACACCCATGTCAGATCCTCAAAAAATGCATTACTTTAGGAGAATCTCACACAAACCAAACGGCATTTGTGGAGAGCCCGAGCAACATAACCTTCAACTCACTCATAAGCATTTAAATTACTGGAGTTGCACTAATTCACTCGCAATGCAAGTGGATAATAAAGCTTCATTAAAGTAGATTAGTATACCTGCCAACAACCTAATTGTTCCAGCTACTCCATAAATTGTAGAGACTTTTGAAGGATTTCCAAAACTCATATCACCTGAAAACAATACGAATGTCAAAACATCTCCTTTTGGAAATGAAATAAAGTTTATATATTTAGAAACTACTCCATCCGTTCCAAAAGATTGACCGAATTTCTAAATTTGGAAACAATTTAACTTAAATTTCCTATTTACGACTACTGAGAAGTTTTTCTAGCCATACAAACGTTATAAAATGTTTAAGACCAAGTGTTTTAAAAGACTTCATTTCTTTCTTGAACTCGGTAGCTAGTTTTGGAAGTGAATAAAATTTAAATATTTAGAAAATACTCCCTTTAAACGAGTTTACAACAACAATAACAACTAAGCCTCAATCCCAAATAAGTCGAACCAGTTTAAGTGACAAAATTCCTTTTTTAGCCTGCTCCAAGAAAACGGCAACTTTCTAAATTTAGAAACAATTTAACTTTAAATTTCTCATTTTACCATTACAAAGAAACTTTACAAATATTTAAAGTTCAAGACTACAAGTTTCAAAACTCTTCATTTCTTTCTTAAACTCGATGTCTATTCAAACTTTGCGACATTAATAAGAACGGAATAGTAATAAAAAACACAATAAAACACAAACTCACAATAATTCCTTTTTTAGCCTACAAAAAGAAAAATGCAACTTTCTAAATTTGGAAACAATTTAACTTTAAGTTTCCTATTTTACCGTTACTAAGAAACTTTACAAATATTACGGAAAGTTTAAGACTACAAGTTTCAAAACTATTCACTTCTTTCTAAAACACAAACTCTATGCTTACTCAAACTTTACCGACATTTATAAGAAACAAGGTAGTAATAATAAACACAATAAAACACTTACAACAACACGAACGTATCCGGTATAATCTCACAAGTGGAGTACTGGAGGTGATATATACGCAGACCTTACCCCTACCTTGAGTAAAGTAGACAGGTTGTTTCCAATAGACCCTCGGCTCAAGAAAGACAGTTTCAATAAAATACTACAAAAACAATGACGTACCCACTATAATCCCACAAATGGGGTCTAGGAAGGTGACATGCCGTTACTTGAGTAAGGTAGACAGGCTGTTTACGATAAACCCTCGACTCAAGAAAGACAGTTTCGATAAAATATGATTAGAAAAGGTAAACTTACCATTGAGCTTCTCAATGGTTCCATCAAAGCGGCTAATAGAGAAGCCATCAATGGAAGACTCAGATGATCTAATAACGAATTTGTCAGCAAATTCTTGTAATTCTAATTGACTCCACAGCTTGAAATGTTTAATTGAATTTGCTTCAATTAACTCCATTTATTTGTTGAATTCAAAAATGTTAAATCTTGGAATATTGGGTTTTGGAAAAATTTGATTTAGTCTAATAACAGATAATCAAAAGGGTGTTTATAGAAACTTTGAGAAATTTGATTGTTCAATGATTGAAATGATGGAAGTCTGGAATTGCTTGAACCTACGTGGAATGGTTTAATGATAAGAGACAAATAATAAACATCCTCTTGAAAATGTCATATTTATTTTTATTATTATTTAAAAAGAAAAAAGAGTAATTGTTTAAGTTAAAAATGGTATAATAGATTAAGGGATTTTTACACTTTATACCCATAAAATTTAAAGTATTTACAAGTCATACCCATTAAAAATTACATTACCCATAAAACTAAAAGTATTTACTCTACATACCTATTTATTATTGTATATATTTGTTATGCCTTATAGGTATATACCTTTAAAGTATACTGCATAAATTATAGTATAAAAGTCTGGAGGGTCAATTATTACTGTATACCTTTGTTATACCTTATATGTGTATACCTTTATGGTATACTGTATAAAATATGATATACAAGTCTAGATGGGTAGAGTGGGTAAATAGTTTAGTGGGTAGATCGGGTAATATTTGAAAATAGTGGATACTGACTATAATTATTTTAAATTTTGTGGGTATTTTTATAAGTGTCCATATAAATTTATTTTATTAGGCCACAAATAATAGTAGAATAAGAAAGAATGCTAGAGTGTTGTATTGCTAGTAACAAAATTAAATGTGTACAAATGAGGGTTTCTGGAGAAGATTTATGTGAAAGGCTCCCTGAAGTTTCAAATTAAAAAATTAACCTCTTTATTTTATTTTTTTAATTTATTTTTGTTGGGAAAAAACCTTAAGTGAGGTTAAGTGGGGGTCGGGATCTAATTAGAAATAGAAAATTTTGTGTGCAGTTTTGAAACTTGTAGGAAAGTATATAAATCACCCAAAAATGGGTTATTATTTCCGGGTCAATACAAAAATGGGTTTCTCACAAATTTATCTGACTTTCCCTGCCCTCTTTTCTAATTTTTTCGATAGGCTTCCAGTTCTTCCATAATTTTTCTCTCATAAACATAGCTCAAGTTCAAATCTGGCCTTATAAACAGTTTTTTATAACAAAATTCTTGCGTTTTTGAAGATTTGAAGTAGCGGTTGAAGAATATTGAAGAAATCTTAATTCTTCAGGTGAGAAATCCTAATTTCATTAAAAACAGAATTCTAGTTCTCTGTGAGTTTTATAACTTATAAAGAAACGTCAATGGTGTTTTTCGAAGTTATTTGATTTTTTGTTTATTATTCTTTCCAATTTTTAGTTTTTTTTGTTTGTTGATTTGCTCGTTTTACTGCTTCTATATGTAGATAAAGTAATGGCAAGGTCTAAGTTGATGACTACGGCTCCTCCAAGTGCTAGATATAGCATACGAATGAAATTAAAAGAGAAAGAGGCGAAAAAGCAATCTGAAGAAGATAGCAATCCAAGCGTTAGCCGAATTCCTGAAACTGATGTTGCTGAAATGGATAAACATTCAGCAGAAGGTGACAATCAGTGTCCAAATGGTGGAGGAGATGAAACTGAAATTACTGAACTTGATAAACATCCAGAAGCAGATAACAATCAATCCACAAGTGGTGGAGTTCCTGAAAGTGATAAGAATTCAGCAGTAGATGATAATCGGTCTCCAATTGATTAAAACTGGTTTAATGGATGCTGAAGTTAGTGAAAAAAAACCCCAGATATCCGCAAGTGGTGGAGTTTCTGAAAGTGATAAAAATCCAGCAGCATATGACAATCAATCTCCAGTTGATGAAACTGGTTTAATGGATGCTGAAGTTGGTGAAAAAGAATCCCAGATAGAAAAGATCATAGAGGATCACTCTGCAAAAGATATTGTGGTTGAAGAGGCCCGACTCGAACCCCAAACTAAAGATCTTTTGGCTGAAATCAACGTTTTTCATGCAGATGAACTCTCTGATGCAGGAAAAGGTAAGTAAGCAGGGATGGTGGTGATGATGATGGAAAAAGTTCTGCTGCTCCTGAGGAAGGAAATGGAGAGCAATCAGGAGAAGATGAAAGTGGTGGTGAAGAAGAAGAAGAAGAAGAAGAAGAAGAAGAAGAAGAAGAAGAAGAAGAAGGAGGAGGTGAAGAAGAAGAAAGTGATGAAGAAAGTGATCAAGAAGGGGATGAAGCCAGGGAGCCTAAGTGTGAGTGGGACCGTTTATCAGTTCCCCGATGCATCAAGGAAATCAACGTTCGAATGTATGGACTTAAAACTTGGCTTGACGAAATTCCTTTATTCCCGTCGAAGATATCTGTTCGATCTAACATTAAAAAGTTTTATGAATTCAACAAGTTGTTAAAATTAGAAAAGAAATTTAAAGAGTACGTGTTTGAGAAGTTCCTTGAAATGTTCCGATTTTGGAAATTCAATGGACAGATGGTCCACTCCCTACTTCTGCGTAGAGTAAATAATAAAAAGTGTCATGAGGTTTAGTTCTTGGTTGATGGGAAGCCAACTTATTTTGGACTTAGAAAGTTTGCTCTTATGACTGGTTTAGAGTGTGGGGTAAAACACAGCGATAAAGCAAAGGATAAGGTTGTGAAGAAAGGTGAGGAATTTTATGAAAACTAACTTGAAAACCCTCCACTGAGGTAAATATTAAAGTGACATCTCGGAAGCTTTTGAAGTATTTGGAAACCAGAAAAAGATTTACCAAAAAGAAACAATTGAAAATGTGCCTTTTGTGGTTTGTCCACACGATATTGATGGCAAAAGATACCTCAAAGTCAGTTCCGAATGAGTGGATTTGTATTGTTGATGATCTGGAGTTCTTCTCCAAGTATCCATGGGGCAGGTTGTGCTTCGAGCTGATGATTGAATATTTGCCACGTCACTCTCCCGCTGAATTTATTCCACCCCTCCGAAAATCCTAACTATTATCCGAGGGGTTGGGGGACTATCTGTATTGGGTGAAAATCTACCGAGCCTTGACTCTAGGGCTTGAGGCATGGTTTGGTTGAATCCTTTGAAAATGATCCCTCGATGAAGCTCGCTCGGTTTCCGAGGCTAGATGCCTCGGGCCAAAAATGGATCTTGGCCACAAGTTACCACTCGAGGCGACTAAAAGATAATCATCAGGAGGCGTATGGTTTACCCCCTCGGTCGGTAAAAATTCATTCTTCGATGAATAAGCTATTGTCTTTTGTAACTGATGACCGTTGCCTACGCATTTAGGAGGGAGATCATGGTCTGACCACTATTGAACGTAAAGTAGTGGCCATTAAACATATTTATTACTCTTCTAATAGTCATGATGAAACTATGTAAAACCATCCAGAAATATATCCAAACACTTATTTCTTGTCTCTTAGCTGTTGTTCAATTCTCTTTATCAGATTTCTTGCTAGTTTACGGCTTTGATACAAATAGTTGCTAGTTAACCCAAAATAAATTTGATTTATTGTCCGAATTAGATTTAGGCCAACACAACAAGTTAATTGTTCGCGTTCAATGACGTCGTCAATCAACTCGTCAAATGTACCCTCCAATTTCAACGTAATAGGTACTGTTGCGCTAGTATTGGAACGCCAAGACCAGCACTTAGGCATCTCTATCCACTGTCCACTGTAATCAGCACCAACTACTGTATAACTCCCCCATCACAACTCTATTTACTGATATATGAACAAGTCGACAATATATTGAAACAGGTCGATGAACTAAAACAGAGTTCTAATGGAACAAAAATAATGGTGGAGATGATAAAGCAGCTTAGCAGCTCAATAAAAATACTTCGTATGCCACGATGAAGTTGATACCAACCCAATTCGATGACAAAGCACCCACCACGATCGACTGATTGAACCTTTTGAAAAAGACGAAAATAGAAAATTTAAAAGCTTCCCACGACCAGAAATCATGAAATGAGAGCAAATTGAAGATGTGAATTAGATTTGTGATAGCTACGGAACAAAATGGTCCGGATTTGAGGCCTGAAACAAGGTTCAACTGAAGAAGAGGCAATGCAGGCGGCTGGAACGAGACGAAGGGGAGGAAATTTTTCTTTTTTACTATGGGCCAATGTGTAATATTCAGAACTTGGGGGGTGGACGTGTAGGCATTTTTTGGGTCTAATTAAGTCCTAATCATGATTATCTAGGTGGAGGCCATCTACCCAATTTTTAGAACTTGAAGGTTAATTTTTTTTTAATTGAAGACTTCAAAGAGGTCTTTTATGCAAATCACCTGGGTTTCTAGGGTCTTTTGATTAAATAAAAATTTCGCGTAGGGGCCTGTTTGGCGCGCTCTAATTGATTTTTAGCCGCTAAAAATAAATTCGCTGAGAAATAGCCACCTCCGGACAAATCCCAGTATAAAATACTGTGGCTTTGAACAAAACTTGTTCAAAACTTGTTCAAAGCCCCAATATTTTATTATAGGACTTTATATAAAGCTTCAGTAAACTAACCCCAGTATAAAATACTGGGGCTTTGAACAAAATTTTTTTGTTCAAAGCCCCAGTATTTTGTTATGGGACTGAAGCTCCGGGGCTTTGAACAAAATTTTTTTGTTCAAAGCCCCAGTATAAAATACCGAGACTAGTTTGGGGTGTTTTCCAACGCTAATGGAGCGTAAGTGTGCGCAAATTTTTGGCTATTTCTCAATAAATTTTAAAACGGTGGATAAAACTTATTGAGCGCGTCAAAAAATGGCTACGCATCAAAATTTCACTTCGATTAAAAGGGACGTTTGAAGTCTTTTTAAAGAGAATAACCCTCTGTTTTTTTTCTTAGTAGAATGACCATTTTCTTATATTAGGGGGAATTAAAACTTAAGCTCATATTTAGTTAATTTAAAGCTAATGGCGGGGTGTCCTCAAACTTTTATTTATTTGTACAATGGTCCCTCAGTGTGTGTGTATATATATATATGCAATAATAGAAAAAATGGAAAAAGAAAAAAAAAACTGAAAAACCACCACTTCCCTCTTCTTCTTCCCGCCTTCTCTACCATACCCACCTCCGACTCAATCCCTATTTGGTCGGATTTTTTTCAAAAAGCACCACATTTTACATAAAATTCATCTCTTCTTCTTCAACACATTTACACTTTTATCATCTACTCTCCCATAATCTAGAAAATGATCATAACTTCTCTCACGTTCTTCCATTTTATTACTCCACTAAATAATCATTCACCGATGTTCTTCATGTTCATCAACTATATTGTCCCACTACTTTTTGGAGTTATACTTTGGAAGATTACCTAGTTCTTACACCTATAAATAGTGGTCTTCCTCTCTTATTTTGGTGCAAAAGAAATTGTAATGTGCATGTAAAGTGGTTGCATTTATGAAAGAAAAAAGAGAGTTGTGGGAAAAAAAAAAAATTCAAAGTTTTCAAAACTTAGTAGCTACAAAAGAAAATTTTACTTGTTTGAAAGAAGGTGTTCTTCGTGGTGCAGGTTTAAACTCAACAACTAGTCCAAAGTTTGTTCGAGTTAGATCAGGATATTGTAAGAAGGAGACAAGTCAAGAGTGTTACTTCTGAACCGCTAAAGACATTATTGCGGTGAACTCCAACCTCCTTAAAGAGAGCGAGATATCTGTGCCTCAGTTTGAATAATTTTATTTTCTTCATATTATTTGTTTCAACTGTAATATCTATTTTAAATATTTTTTCATCAACAACATGTGTTTTAATATTTTCACATTATTATCTCATGATGAAAACTTTTGACAGTATAATATTTCAGTTCTTCCCTCTTCAAGTTTGCTAATCATATCAGGAATTTTTGTTAACTTATTGACTTTAAGTTTTGTATATTTGACAGTACGTAAGATATGATCTTAACATTATTAGACTAAATTAACTTACAAAAAATAAATATTTAATGTTTAATAACAAATATAACATGACAACTTAAAAATAGAGTAATTAATGACACGTTATAATTAATTGTATTGATAAAAAAATTTGCTCACACTATTATTAGAGTTGATTGCCTCTATGGTCACTCGACTTTGGTTAATTGGCCACTATGGTCACTTATCTTTGTTTTGTCTTTCTATGGTCACTCAACTTTGGGTAATTGGTCATCAAGGTCACTTATCTTTGCTTTGTCTTTCTATGGTCACTCAACTTTGTCCAAGTAGCTCCTATGGTCATCCAACACAGAAATCCTAACGTCCGTTAAAATTTTGCTGACGTGGCAACTACAAAAATATTTTGGCAAGTTACATAAATAGAAAAAAATTAAATTATTTAAGACCAACCCAATTAAAATTAAACCCCACCCACGAGTTCTTGCTTGAGGTGCCCATTTTTCCAAAAAATGACTCATTTTTCTTTAAATCTATCAAGAAAGCCTTCTGGTAACACATTTTTAACGTTAATTTCTTCACCTAATGAAAATCTGAGCACCCAAATGAATTAGTGTCTGGCCTTAACGAATTAGCGGCTTTTGACGCTTTCTATAAGCTGAAATTTTTATTGAAGTGGCATAAATTTTTGATTTATCATATAGTATTTCACAGTTTGTTTAAGTAATATTGTTTTTGTTTAGCAAAACTGGTTCAAGAGATTTTGTATTCTCAGATATTTTTCTTAAGGACTATGTGGCAAAGCAACTCCAACTCACTGCCAAGATGAACAATTTCTTGGGACCAAATTTTGCTTTCAATGTGTTTGCAATATCCCATAATATTATTTTGATCAATATTTGTAATGAAATTGAAGGGAAGTATGTGGATTATCTGTCAACTATAAGCAAGAAAAAGATCACACCTGTAGGTTCACTTATTCATGAAATGAAAACAACAATAGAGAATGAGGAAAGCTCCAGGATTATTTGATGGCTAGTTAATTAAGAAGAATGAGTCTTCGTATGTTTATGTTTCATTTGTAAGTGAATGAGCTAAGTGAGGCGAACTTCATTTGGGTGCTCAGATTTTCATTAGGTGAAGAAATTAACATTGAAAATGTGTTACCATAAAGGTTTCTTGATAGATTTAAAGAAAAATGAATCATTTTTTGAAAAAATGGGCACCTCAAGCAAGAACTCTTGGGTGGGGTTTAATTTTAATTGGGTTGGTCTTAAATAATTTAATTTTTTGCTATTTATGTAACTTGCCAAAATATTTTTGTAGTTGCCATGTCAGCAAAATTTTAACGGACCTTAGATTTCTGTGTTGGATGACCATAAGAGCTACTTCGGCAAAGTTGAGTGACCATAGAAAGACAAAGCAAAGATAAGTGACCATGGTAGACAATTACCCAAAATTCAGTGACCATAGAAAGACAAAACAAAGATAAGTGACCATAGTGGTCAATTACCCAACGTTGAGTGACGACAGAGCCAATCAACTCCTATTATTAGTATAATAAGTGTATATAACTTATATTTTTCTTTAATAATTTTGACATCAACTAGCTAGCTAGGCTAACTAATCTCGTCAGCTCTATATGTAACTTTAGATATATTTAAGGGTGCGCACGACAATAGTAACAATTACATGTGAGCCAATTATCACAATAGCCAGTAATATGAAAAGGGCTACTGATATAATTAAATATTTTTTCACAAAAAGCATCACAATTCTTGTCGTTAAAACACCATCCAAAATCATTTGCTTTCTCGGTAGGACAGGTGGTTTCGGCTTCTAGTGAAAGCTCTGCATCCAAAAACAAAGAAATTAAAATGACAAACTAAATACTCTCTTTTTGGTAACTTCACAATTTTCTAATTTCATTTTATTTACAATTATGTTTTTTTCGTATAATTCATTTGAGAACTTATAACCACGAGTTACCAAGACAAGAAATTCACTAACACCTTTAACTGTTCTCTTTTTCTTTCTATTTTCTATAATTTTTAAGAATTCATACTTGGATAAACAATTTTAATGAAAGACATGCACCTAACTCACTCTTGCAGTAACCACTAGGTTGGCTGGTTGTTAATTGATTAATAAAAAAATAAAGCTTTGAATTTCCGGTATTAAGAGTCATGTATTCCTTGTCCCAGATCTAATTCTTGATCCTAAAAAAGGAACGGAAAAAAGGGTAATTCATAATATCCTCATCAAGTTAAAAAAATGTTTACACGCAGGATTAAGCACTTTCATTATTTAAAAAAAATTAAAATATAAAAGAGCTTTGATTTATTTTTAATAACTTTGCTTCAATATCAAAATGATGTACATTTAATAAACAATCACATCTAGTTTTTTTTTTTTTTTTTGTAAATTTAAATACATACCTAGTAATGCAAAAGCGAAGATCAAACAAATGAGAAGGACAAAACTTCGTGATTTAGTCATTTTTCTTCTTCTGGTGCGAGCTATATGCACTTCTCATGAGAGGGTTGAAGGGAATGTTTCTAAATGTATTTATCTGTAAGATGTTTCATGTACTTGAAATTAAAATATTAAAAGCTTCTGATTTCCGTTTCATTTTATTTAATGCGGCTCTACTTCTCAGTTTTTGATCAATTAAGAAATATGACATAATTGCTGAAAAAAAATGACATAATTAAGCTTAAAGTCGTGTAAGAAATTAAATAAAGATATAACAATGTGAAAACAGTACCATATCCCCGAGTTCATATATTTTTGCCTTTGCAATATCATTACAATAAAAATATATTTTAATTAAGCTTGCAAATCGTGTAGAACTCTTTTTTTTTCTTTTTTTTTTCTCACACTTTCTTTGTCAACCTATTATTCCCATCTTCCGTTACAATAAAGTGGTAGCGAGAGCCTAGCTTATATTTTGCATCTGTACACTAAAAAAAACCTATAGTCGTAAATTATATAGAAGCCAAAGCAAAAGTAAAACTTGACTACTGCTGAGCGTTGTGGTGGACCGGTGGTGTGCATAGGAATTTTCTTAATCAGAGATCTCGAGTTCGATCTCTCAGAATGAAAAAATTATTGAAGAATACACTTCTTCCATAATGGGCCTTACACGGCGAGTCCGGATTAGTCGGATTCCAATAAGTATACTGGGCACCGGATGAGAAACAAAAAAAAAATAAACCTGACTTAATTGTACACATGTGACTTCTTAATTGGATGCTATATAATTAAATCACTCAATTTACACATGTGACTTCTTAATTGGATGCTATATAACTAAATCACTCAATTATTATTTGTGGGAATCGTTCTGTCATAAAGATAGAGCTCTCATGAGGAAAAGAAGTATTTTAACGGTTATTATTTAGGAGATGAAATCTTGGTGTAAACACCCGGTGTAGGTAAGTATTACCATACCAAAATTATCCGAAATTAATCATCAAAAAAGGGAATGAAAGAAAAAATAAATTTGGTGTGGAAGTTTAGATTAGAAGATTAGACCAATTAACTAGGCTGTGGCATCATGCTATGGTTGTAGTGTCCATATCAAGATAAGAGGGTTTGGTTATATTGAATGATTAGAATGACTGGTTTACAGATAAAAAAATCTTCATTTCAATGTATTTCAATTCACAATATAAGTTGTACGAAAAGATCAAAATACTGTTGCCAACTTGCAGTATATAATATTATGCATCAACGTTGCATTACTTTCACTTCACTCCTACTTAACATAATTCCCTCCAAGAACTTGTCATCATGTCTCATCTCTTATCATTCTGTTGTTCCTTTATTTCACAGTTATGTTTTTTATGCAATTTCTCCAGTGTAAGACCATATCCACCTTTTCAACATGGGATGGACAAAATGTGCTAGAGGAAAACTATCTTTGCCTATAATCACAGCCATCTTCTGTTCCTTAGTTTTCATTCTTCTCTTGTACACGAGGATTAATACATTATCTTTTGGCTCTATTTTGAGGTTCAAGTCTTGTTCCAAAAGAAATTTTGTAATGTCTAAAAGATCATATGCAGGTGTACCAGCTTGCTGATTATTTTGAATCATAATTGAGCTCATTTTATTTTCTTGTCGTGCTGAAAATTTTCTTTCTTGGATTAATAGATGATAAAGTATTGGAGAGCGATAATCCAGCAGACGATAGTTTCGAGTTTGATCCTGATGAATGCAGCATCATTCATGGGAAATGGATCTTTAATACTTCAATTAAGCCATTATACACAGACAGGACTTGTCCTTATATTGATAGACAATATTCTTGTATTAAGAATGGCCGAAATGATTCAGATTATCTTCACTGGGAATGGCAGCCTGATGACTGCACGTTGCCAAGGTTATCAAAGTTACTTAAAGTGTCAAATTTCAATTCTATATTTCATTATGGAAATTTCCCTGCAAAGTGAAAGAAATAGTAGTAGTAGCCTTGATTCTTGTTTCAACTATACTTAGACGCAAAAGCATGGATACTTGCAGACACGAATTCAAGATCTAGAGTCAGTGACT
The DNA here is from genome assembly GCA_037355625.1 of Petunia x hybrida. Lineage (NCBI taxonomy): Eukaryota > Viridiplantae > Streptophyta > Magnoliopsida > Solanales > Solanaceae > Petunia > Petunia x hybrida. The sequence goes on from JBBBVM010000338.1 coordinate 503,582, forward strand.
TCAAGATGAATGTGATGTTATTAATGTCTAATTTTTTATTTTCTTATTTTTGGTATATGTATACATAGTTCGAGTTGAAAACAATGAATGCAGCTGAACCCACAAACTGCACAGGATCCACCTCTGCATACTTGAACTGACATATTAGTAACGACTAAATATTCAGGTTTGATCCTAAGATTGCCCTCAGAAAACTTCAAGGAAAGAGACTAATGTTTGTAGGGGATTCACTACAGAGAAATCAATGGGAATCTTTTGTGTGTTTGGTTGAATCTGTCATCCCAAAAGGCCAGAAATACATGAAACGAGGCCGTGTTCACTCTGTATTCAAAGCTAAGGTAAATTACCACACAACTCGAACACAAAAAACTCGTCTTTTTCAAGACTTTTGTGTGTTTTGAGTTATGAAAATCTGCTTAACTTGCACTTATTTTCTAGGAATATGATGCCACCGTCGAGTTCTATTGGGCACCATTCTTGGTGGAGTCTAACACAGATATGCCTATCAAAAGTGATCCAAAGAAGAGGATCATTAAAGTGGACTCAATTGCCCAGCGTGCCAAACAGTGGTTAGGTGTAGACATCCTTGTCTTCAATACTTATGTTTGGTGGATGAGTGGACTCAAGACTAAGGCACTGTAAGCTCTTCTACAGTTAATTAATTCATCATATTTCAAGGAAGTTGATAGCATATGGGAGCAGTAGGAAAGTTAGAATTCTAACAAAGAGATTCAAAAAAAAGAAAGTGTTATTAGTGTCACAGTTTCTTTTTTGCACCCAATTTTGGAGGATGTATAGTGTTTCCACACTTTCCCTCAAGTGTGACTCGAACCCTAGACCTTTTAGTGTCACAGTTTGAATGTGTAGTTCCATTATGTCAAAGAGATTCACCAGTTTATATATTTACAAAAGAATTTTCTTTTTACCTATGCACATTATAATTTTCTGACAAAAGAGGATTTAATTAAACCGCCTTCAGATCATGTAGCTCCACCCCTGTATTAAAGATTTTCGACTTGACTTTGCATACCTTTTGAAGTGATAAATAATGCAGATGGGGCGAATTCGAAAACGGAGAAGAAGGTTATGAAGAATTAGATACAGCAGTTTCATACAGGGTAGCATTAAGGACATGGGCAAATTGGATTGATTCAAGAATTGATCCTACAAACACACGAGTTTTCTTCACTACTATTTCCCCTTCACACCAAAGGTAAGCCATTATACAAAAAAATACTAGTACTATTTTCTCAATAAACCACATTAACTAACTCAAGCTTTGTTAAACATATATTCAGCAATAAAGATTGGGGGAACATAAATGGAATTAGGTGCTTCAATGAGACAAGACCAGTGATGAAGAAGGGTCACTGGGGAACAGGTTCAAATAAAGAGATGATGAAAGTTGTAGCTAGTGTCATGCGAAGAATGAAAGTTCCTGTTACTGTCCTTAATATCACACAATTATCTGAGTATAGAATTGATGCCCATAATTCAATTTATGGTGAATTGCAAGGCAAATTGTTAACAGATGAGCAAAGAGCTGATCCTTTGCATTATGCAGATTGCATACATTGGTGCTTGCCTGGAGTTCCTGATACTTGGAATCAATTACTTTTTGCATATCTGTAACCCAAAATTGTAATGCTAGACAGACTTGAAAAGATTCTTTGTAAAAGTTTACCCTATAAGGCAACAACAAATGCAAATCACATGAGTTGACATCCATATAACAACGTTGAGTCAGTATGAAAGTGGCATATTGCCGGATGAGTTTCTTCCATAATTAACTTTTTAATATATAAGTGTCGAGTTATATCCTGACGAATGCTCATGGCAAATGGGTCTTTCATACTTCGATTAAGCATTGTATTCAGACAGGACTTGTCCACATATTGATAAATTCTATCATGTAATAAGAATGGCTGAAATGACGCAGATTATCTTCACTGGGAATGGGAGCCTGATGACTGCATGTTGCACAGGTTAGCAAGTTACTTTAAAAAGTCAGATTTTCAATTTTCTCCATCTTAGTGGAAATTATCATGGAAAATGAAGAAGTAGTAGTTTGTATGTCATTGGTTCTTCTTTCAACTTGATATAGAAGCATGCAAACTTGATCTAGAAGCATGAAAACTTGAATATAGATACTCAGTAAGGCGTTTGGATGAATACAAGGACATATTTTGAAACGGGTACAAGTCTTTATTAGTATATATAAAAGGCAAGCAGGTGATAGGTAATTGAAGGAACACAGACAAGTATACACAACAGCAATGACTCAGGAAAGCATATGATCATTTTGGAAAAGTCACCTGATCTGCAGCTGAATGAAAGTTGATTTTCTTCACTATTATCTTGGACTTGCTGCTGAATTTTGAACCCTGATGAAGTTATATACAGTATGAGGAGGAAAACCGGGGCTTTCTTGAGAAAATACCAATCAAGGTGGAGTGTTTACACACCTGCTTTCATGGCTTGGTTAGAATTTGAAGACCATAATTTCCTAAGCTTTCTTGCTCTTGTTGAATTTCCTTGGCACTAGTCTTGATGGAAAGGTTACAATATTCTACTTGGATTAATTTTAGTGTCACAATATCTCCAATACCCTGAGGAATCTCCTCCAGTTCAAGGCAACATCTGAGGATCAGTTGCTCAAGCATTGGAAAATTATCAGCAGTTGCTTCCCACCTCTTCATATTGGCGTACGCAATCCGTAAAAACTTTAATTTTCGGAATACGACCTCTTCAGTTAAACTCCAATCAGCTGTCTTTCTTTCAAAGTCAAAATCTATTTTGAGAACCTCAAGATTGGGTAATGTAGCAAGTAAGATCATGTCTTCCCATGGTAGAAAAGTCCTAGTTAATCTTAAGTGCTTGAGGTTATGGGGGAAAACAAGCCCTGGTGGAATGCGGAAACGAGTTTGATAAGAAAAATTTGCAGTGATATTCAGGATCTCAAACCCCTCTAGGAGAACGAGAGAATCGAGCAAACCAAACCACTCACTATCGAATTTTATCCACAAACTTAGTTTGTTTTCACACGATAAGAGAATCGGAGAACAAGTGTTTGCAAATTATTGAGAAACAAAGGTTGTTCCCCATAATTGAGATCTTCTGTGTCACAAAGAACAGGCATTACTAATAGTGATCCAATATCGAGATGTCTTATATGTGACAACGTCCAGACCTCAACTGGGAGATAATCTTCTTCTCTCAAATTACGAAGAATCATGGTCTGCAGATTCCATAAGTTTGACAGTGAAGAAGGAATACGTTTGTCAACATTTGCAGCAACAAATCTCAAATGTACAAGTTGAGGTATCACCGTAGAGAAATCATGTTTCACGGAAGAAACATCCAACACCTTTAGAAGCTTCAAATGTGAAACAATGGGACAGCCATTGGGTCCATAAGTGTTTAGATGACATGTTCTCATAAATACCAAGCTTCGGGTTGTACTTTTAATACCCCTCCCAGGACAAAGGTGATCACCAGATTCCCAAGCAATATTAACCGGAACAATCACTCGGCGTTGATAACTTATGCCTTGTGAGAAATTGGGAATACTGTCATTGATAACATGCATAACATTCTCAATTTGAGCTTCTCTTATGCATAGATGTCGAAGAAGATCGTGAATTTTGCAAGTCTTTATCCTTCCATTAGCCCCTCGTTTACCAACCAAAATCAAACTCCGTTGAATTAACTCTTCCAGATACTCCTCTGCCACCACTTCTAACCTTTTATGGTTTCTTTCCTTCACAAATTGCTCAGCAATCCATAAGCTAGTCAACTTGGAAACACCAATCTCCATATCTTCAGGAAAACCTCCAACATAGAGAAAACAAGCCTTCAAATATTGAGGCAAGTAACTGTAGCTCAAAGAAAGAATTGCTTGACACTGTTCAGAAACAGTAGCAAAGAATGAGTTCAAATTTTCCTCGACTCTCTTCCAACAATCAAGTGATGCCTCCATCTTGCCAAGAAGTCCAGCAATCACAACAATCGAGAGAGGTAATCCTCGACAATGTTGTATGATGTGCTTCCCTATTTCGTCTAGTTGAGGAGGACATGGATCTTTTCTGAATAGTCTTTTGGAAAACAAAATCCAACTATCATCTAAACTTAGAAAAGACATAGTATGAGGAGGATAATCAGGGCTAGCATATTCAGCAACATATTTGAGTCGAGTAGTTAATAGGATTCGGCTTTTATTGTTATCGTCTGGATATATCCTTTGCATTTGATCCCAAGCCTCAGTATTCCAAAGATCATCTATAACAATCAGATATCTTCTGCCTTTCAAACCTCTGTAAACAATCTCTGCTAGTCGGTCATTGCTTATTTCTCTAATGTTGTCGCGAGTCATACTCCTATCCGGACTAATTGAAAGAACAGTATCTAGAAGCACTTGTCTTTCATTATATTCTTCCGAGACTGTGACCCATACACATGTATCAAAACGATGACGAATTAATGAATCGTCATAAATTTTTCTAGCAAGAGTTGTCTTACCAATACCGGCCATGCCCAGAACAGACACGACACTTAGTTCGGATGTTTGTCTAGTGAGACGATGTCTCAATGTGTGTAGGTCATCCTCCATTCCAACAACAACACTACTATTTTCATCAATTGTACTATTGTTTTCTGATGAGGTACAAGTTCTGATCCCTTCGATCATCCCGGCTTGCTTGTTACTAAACTCGATCCGAGTAGTACTGACTTCTTTTCTGAGAGAAGCTACTTCTTTTTCCACCTTTTGCAATGTTTCATTAAACACTTGACAAGCCATTTCTTGGAGGATTCTGCGGGTAACTGCTACAATGATGCTCCTTAAGCTTGAATCAACTGCATCTTCTGCTTTGCACACTGCATGTCTCATCTTCTTTTCCAAAATCTTCATAGTTTCAATGTCTTTGACTTCCTTTGGAGGAATATTAGTATCCTCAAGGAAAGCTTGTAGAAAACAAAGACTTTGGTAAATAAACTCAAGTTGTTGTTTACTTCCAGAGATGTCCAAACGTGGATTAGGTTGCAATAGTTGCTGCAGGGTATGCTTAAGTGAAGATAGAGCAGCATAAGCCATTTCTCTCAAGTTTGGTAGGGATAGCATGAACAATGGTGTTGAGAAGTCAACAGCTATGTTGGAAATAAGTTAAAAGATGAAAAGGAAAAAAGCCACTACTCTTAGGTTTAATTGGAAGGGCCATAAAGCTATACTCCTCTACCTAGCTATCTGTTGGCTTCACATATAATCCATATATTGTACTTGGTCCATTCAATTTATGTGACATCATCTCTTTATTAGTCTATTCTAAAAACAATAATAATCTTTTAAGTTTTAAAATAATTTAACTTTAAAATTACTATTCTACCACTAATAATATAATTTATATTTACATAAATATATTTATAATTTATTTTAAACTACAAGTTTCAAAAGTCTTCATTACTTTTTTAAATTCAATAGCAATTCAAAGTATGACCCGTCAAGTTGAACGGAGAGATAGTGGTATTTTATGTTGGAAGTAAAATTTGGTAGTTTAAGCTTTTTGCTTTGTCCTATTTTTGTTTCCTCGAGACAATCCACGTGAAAGTGATTCAAATTGGCCGCATCATTTCATGATTTGTGAAAATCTAAATTTACTCGTGAACTTTGTGAAATTAACTATTCACTCGTTCGATTAAAAATATGCTTCAAAGTACCTCGTGTTTATCAGGCTTATCAGTATTGTCTTTTCCGTTCTAGCAGAACTCAAGCTGGTTGTGTTATCTATGCCAACCATTTAAGGCACGCGACCACTTCTCACATTTGAATACATGGAGCGATTACAAGAGATTATATCACAACTTGTTTATACATGCTGAGATTATCTGTATGAGTTTCAAATAAAGAGAAGATGAAAGTGGGGGGCTAGTGTCATCGGAAGAATGAAAAAGTTACTGTTTCTGTTCGCATAGAATTGATCAGTGGCGTACGCAGGATTTTTTGCCAGCGGTGTCACTTCCATATAGAGACAACAAATTTAGAAATTTTTTCCAAGATCCCAATTAGCTTTCAAAGTCAAGGATTTTATTTTAAGCGTAGTGCTCTTATTTTATACTTGGACATTTTACTGTTAAAATTTGTAAAATATTGCACCTAGCAAAAGTGGTTTTACACCTCTTAAATTTGTTGAAAATCTAAGGATCGATCCTCACTATCATCAAATTTTTTTAATCGAATACTAAAAGATTCACAAAAATCGATTAAAGTGCAGCTTAGGGGATTCGATCTCACTTCATCAAAGAGGATAGCTACACTCCCAACCACTGCATCACCAAAACCCTTTAGTTCAAGCAGTGTCACACTTTATTTTTGTAGCAATATACTGTAGTTTTTTCATTTATGTATATATACACTCGATAAAAATTTTCGATGAAGCAGTGTCCCGTGACCCCCCTACCCCTAAGGTAGTTTCGCCCCTGGAATTGATGCCCATAATTCAATTTATGGTGAATTGCTAGGCAAATTGTTAACAGATGAGCAAAGCGCTGATCCATTGCATTTTGCGGATTGTATACATTGGTGCTTGCCTGGAGTTCCTGATACTTGGAATCAATTACTTTTTGCATATTTGTAGCACCAAAATTGTAATGCTAAACAGACTGGAAAAGATTCTTTGTAATTTTTTCTTTTACGCCATAAACCTACAAGAATTGTAAAGATAAGTTGACATCCCTACAAACACGAGAAGATTTAACTAAAAGACTTCCAAAAAAATTTGTGTGACTAAATGACCTCCTCTTTTTTTTTGACTTATTTTTATATGGGAAAAATATTAAGTGTGCTTAAGTGTTGTCGGGGGCCAGATTAGAAATAGAGAAACTTGTGGGTAAAAGTGCATATTACAGAAAAGTATATAAACTTAACCAAACCGGGTCATTTTAGCGGGTCAAAAACACAAAAACGGGTAATCAGAAAAGGCTTCTTCTTGCTCGCACCTCTTCCAATTTTTCGAACCGATTTATGTCCCTTCATAAGTTCTCCTAAACGATTTTTTGTCTCTCATGCAGCTATTTAACAATTATTTCGAAGATTTGAAGTAGTTGTTGAAGAATTTCCAGAAATTCCGATTTCTGCAGGTGAGCAACCTTAATATCGTTGCATTTTTGTTCTGGTTCTCATACTAGTCTTAGAACTTATGAAGAAACGTCAATGGTGTTTTTTGAAGAAATTTTGATTTTTTGTTTATTGTTCTTTCCAATTTTCCCCTTTTTATTTTATATTGTTGTTTACTTTGTGTCTTGTGCTTCTGTATGTAGATAAAGTAATGGCAGGGCTGAATAATATCAGTACGACTGCTCGAAGCGATAAATCTAAAACGAAAGAGGCTAGTAAGCAATCTGAAGAAGATGACAGTGTTAAACAAATTCCTGAAACTGATGTTGCTGAATTGGATAAACATTCAGCAGAAGGTGACAATCAACCTCCAAGTGGTGGAGGAGATGAAACTGAAGTTGCTGAACTTGATAAACATCCAAAAGCAGATGACAATCAACCCACAAGTGGTGGAGTTCCTGTAAGTGCTAATAATCCAACAGTGGATGACAATGAATCTCCACTCTTTGAAACTTGTTTAATGGGTGCTGAAGTTGGTGTAAAAGAACCCCAAATTCAAAAAACCGTAAAGGATCACTCTGTAAAAGATATTGTGGTGGAAGAGGCCCAAGTGGAACCCCAAAGGATCTTTTGGCTGAAATCGACGCTTTTCAAGCGGATGAACTCTCCGATGCAGGGAAAGGTAAGGAAAGCATGGATGATAGTGGTGGTGATGATGGACAAAGTTCTGCTGCTCGTGGTGAAGGAAATAGAGAGGAATCAGGAGAAGATGAAAGTGGTGAAGAAGAAGAAGAAGCAATTGATGAAGAAACTGATCAAGAAGGGGATGAAGCAAAGGAGCCTGAGTGTGAGTTGGACCGTTTATCAGTTCTTCGATGCATAAAGGAAATCAAGGTTCAAAGGTATCGGTTTAAAACTTGGCTTGATGAAATTCCATCATTCTCGGCAAAGATATCTATTCGATCTAGCATTAAAAAATTGTATTTATTTAAAAGTTATTGAAAACCTTAAAATTAGAAAAGAAATTTAAGGAGACTGTATTTGGAAAGTTCCTTGAAATGTCCAAATTTTGGCAATTCAATTGACAGATGGTCCACTCCCTACTTCTTCATAGAATAAAGGATAAAAAGCGTCGGGAGGTTTGGTTCTTGGTTGATGGGAAGCCAGCTTGTTTTGGGCTTAGGGAGTTTGCTCTAATGACTGGTTTGATATGTGGGAAAAAACCCAGCGATAAAGCAAAGGATAAGGTTGTAAAGAAAGGCAAGGAATTTTATGAAAAAGTAACTTGGAAACCATCCAGTGAGGCGAATGTTAAAGTGACATCGTCGAGGCTGTTGAGGTTGTTGAAAACTAGCAGAAGATTTGACAAAGAGGAACAGTTGAAGATTTGCCTATTGTGGTTTCTCCACACGATGTTGATGGCAAAGGATACTTCAAAGTCTGTTGAGAAGGAATGGGTTTGTATGGTTGATGATCTAGAGTTCTTCTCCAAGTATCCATGGGGCAGGTTGTGTTTCGAGCTTACGATTGAATATTTGAAGCCCAAGCTTGACATGGCCAAGCATTAAAAAACCTTTAGTGAGAAAGGAAAACCACCTGGATATACTCTTTTTGGCTTCCCCTGGACATTTTTGGTAAGTCTACAATAAACCAATAGTTAGTTGATTGTGAAGTTTTCATTTTTCGTGGTCCTATTAAATCTTTTATCTTAGGCCTGGGTCAATGAAGCATTTCCTGCCATTGGAAGGAGAGCTGCACTGACAGATCAGTCTCATATGCCGTGCCCTCGGATGCTTAAATGGTACAGTAAAAGGGTGCCTAAATACTTCGATCCATTTTTGGAAGGAGAAAATAAAATTAAGGTAACGTTGCGCTATTTTCATGTCATTTAATATTTTTATTCAAACTAAGAAACTAATTTGCTCGACTTCTATCCAGATCGTGCGCCCTTACCTATTCCCTACTGATCAAGAAATGATGATGCAACCCGACGATCGTCCAAGCCCTTCACAAGGAGCCAAGCTAGGGAGTTGCAACAGCTACAGACAATGTTCACACAGCTGGAGCTAATTGGGCAAGTATTGGAGGTTCCAGGGCAGTTTTGCATGCTTACTGCCTCTGGAACTGAAAATATTCATCGCGATCGCGCGTGCATAGACGCGATCGCGGAAGGCAAAAGAGAGGACCTGCGCGATCGCGAGTGTCATACGCGATCGCGAGAGATTGAAAATGCAGAGCTGCGCTATCGCGCGTCCACAGACGCGATCGCGCAAGAGGCAGGTTGAAGGCTCATCTACGCGATCGCGTGACCATAGCCGATCGCGTGGATACGAATTAAAGCTCAGCGCGATAGCGATCATCACTGCGCGATCGCGCTGAGACGAAGATTAGAAAGCCCACCAGTGGCTAATGACTTGAAGGCCCATTGTTAAGGGTTAATTAAGGCATTTGCCAATGTATAAATACTTCCCAAGTCATTAGTAGACCTAGTTTTGATGAATATTGATAATTGTGAGGTTTTGGCTAAGCTGGTTTGCTGAAGCATCATTAATGTCCTTGATTTGCAATTAGCTTAGCTAATTGAGGATCAAATAGTTGGAGTTTTATTGTTTAGGTGATTAAGGAGGTAATTAGGTTAATCTTTCCCCTAATTAACTTCCTTAATTCTTCTCTAAATCAATTGGGTCTCACTTTAATTCTTGTCTTTTCATTTCTGTCTTTGATTATCATATCATTTGGTATCAGAGTTGGATTAGTGTTTGTTTTAACAATCACTAAACCAATTCTTGTTCATCAAGTTAAAAAAAAAAGTCAAAAACCCAAAAATATGAGTCTTAGGATTAGGTTTCTATTGAGTGAAATTTTTGGTACCATTTGAAGATTGTGATGCCTAGAAACTAATTCTAAAAAGAATTAGACAAACAACAACATATTGGTGCTGAATTGAAGAAATCAAAAGTTAGGGTTCTTCATCAAGAATTTGGAGTTTTTGCATTTGGTTGTTGAAATCGACGAATCAATTACTGGGGTTTGTTCACAGACCAACAAGGAGTATACATCTCAAATTTGGAGCAAAAACACGGTGGTTTGTGAAGATTCAAGTAGAAAAGTGAGCTTCAAATCGGGTTCTGCTTCAAACCCAGAAGCTTACGCGATCGCGCCAGCTTCAGCGCTATCGCGCAGGCCAATCATTAAAAGGCCTATGCGATCGCGACCTACACACGCGATCGCGCCAAGTACCACCAGCAAGTCTTCGCGATCGCGAACAACGCACGCGATCGCACTGAACAACAATTTCCGAAAAAACAGATTCTTAGACAGAACGTTCGCAACAGCCCCGTAACAGTTTCCAAACAACCAGAACCCAATTTCAGCATCAAGAACAGTGAGTTTCTAGATCACAAACCAAATTTCATCCAATTCCGAATCCTATTCGTGCCAATTCGATTCGTGCCTTTCTTTCTTCCCTTTCTTTAAACTTTCCTAAAGTGCTTTCGTCAGTTTCAATTGTCCGTGTCTTGTCACAACACTTCCTTCCGATCCCGAATTAGTTGAGTTTGATTGTCAAGTTGGACTTAGTGTGCAAAGAGCAAACTTGCGATAGCCAAAGAGTGGAAAACGGCAAGTGAGGAGAGAGCATTAGAGTGAGTAAAAGCCGAACGTTGAGTGCAAACACGAGTGAATTGAGCGACATCAATTTGAGTGTAAACACTTAGGGAGCGACTCGGTGAGGACTCTTTCCACTAACCTTGTTTGTTTACTTGTTTGTAAACACTTAGGATCTAGGGTCCACGCGATTGGAGTTTGGTGTTTGGGCTCTAGGGTATAAGTATATCATTTTGGCTTGTGGGTATATTATCAACGATCCGAAATTACACTGTGTTTGATTGTTAACGTTGTGTGGTTGATAATATAATCTTATGATTTTACTTAAAATAATATAAAATGCCTATGTTAAACACTAGTAAGGGGTAATCTTGTAATCTACGAACTAGGAAACCACTCACGTGACAACTTTGTTGCATAATGTACCTTAATGACGGTCAATAGCATTGATAAGGATTACGTCGGATAACAAACATAACATAATGTATACTAGTGTTAAGGTTCTGATAAAGCAAGACATCTTTCTCTAAGCATGGAAGAAGATCACATTGCTTGGGGAGAAGATTATGATCATGTATCGCAAGCAATGCAATGTGAGTGATATATGATCATAATCTTCTTCCCAAGAAATGTGATCTTCTTCCATGCTTAGAGAAAGATGTTTTGCTTTCTCAGAACCTTAACATTAGTATACATTATGTTATGTTTGTTATCCGATGTAGTCCTTATCAATGCTATTGACCATCATTAAGGTACATAATGCAACAAAGTTGTCACGTGAGTGGTTTCCTAGTTCGTAGATTACAAGATTACCCCTTACTAGTGTTTAACATAGAAATTTTATATTATTTTAAGCAAAATCATACGCGTATATTATCAACCACGCAACGTTGACAATCAAACACAGTGTAATTTCGGATCGTTGATAATATACCCACAAGCCAAAATGATATACTTATACCCTATAGCCCAAACCCCAAACCCCAAGCGCGTGGACCCTAGACCCTAAACCCCAAATGATATACTTATACCCTAGAGCCTAAACCCCAAACCCCAAGCGCGTGGACCCTAGACCCTAAACCCCAAATATCAATCCCTAAATGCCAAACACACGCGTGATAATATCCTGAACGGTAGAACTTCAATGCTCAGCTTTTCAATAAGTGTATAATAGACCGAACTTAGGTTAATGCGTATCTTCTAGTTAAACTAGTCTGTAAATGGCTAAATGGTCTACCTCGGTCTAGAGCCCAAACTACAATCCGGATAATCTTCTGTAGGTGAATATGATGCTATAATCAAGTTTAGCAGTGATGATTGTCAATCCTAAATTGTTGATCATCAACTTTTATAGAAATATTAATTTTAGGAACTGTACCGTACTAGTATATGTTATGCAATATGCCACATTGAATATTTATTTTGGTTGTTTGTATACTTGACATGAGTTATCTGTTTATACGCGGAAACTTCTATCTCAGTACAGACATTTTAAAAATCACCAACCCTTTTTCCATGATTTTCTGTTAGTTGTTCATAAACTTGAATTCGTTCATTATCAAGTTCATCAGATCCATGTTATAAAAATTTTCTGGTCTCCATGTTAAGTCGTTTATCAACTTCTTTTGGTCTATTATTATTTGAATAGATCCAGTCATCTTCTTCGATGAAAACAAAGCAGAAACAAGTATTAATCCAATAGCAACACCAAAATTAGTACGCCGACAGCAAAATTCTCCAATTCCATTCATATTTTTTTAATAATTACATATTAAAGAGCTTTCTTTAATCAGAAATCTCTATACAAAATAACAAAAAACAAAATGCATATATACTTAAACTAACTTAAAACATTGAACATACTTAAACTAACTTAAAATATTTAACATACTTAAAAAAAACATACAAATTAAGGGGAACTTGGGGGGGTGATGAGGTCGTCGGGGTTGATACCTACGCGGCGACACATCGCACGAAGAATACGTGCAATGCGCCGAACGTTCATTTCTTGGTGCTGCCTGTCCTCATCAATTCTTCGTATGAGGATGTCTAGAGCTTGACGGATTAGAAGTGCATCTTGGGAAGCAGACATTGTTGTGCAGGAAAAAGCCTTACAAAAACTTGAGATTTTACAGTTGAAATTGTGTGAAAGAAAGTGTAAACAATGGTCCTTTTTATAGAAGAAGAAGAAGGTGAAACGGATCGGAAGGGGGGGAGGGGTGTAACAGGGGTCTCGTCTAACAATCATGATTAAATCCATTTCCCAGTGAGACTTTTCCCACACCATTAAATCCGACGGGACATGACAAGCTTGGGCAGTGCACTCCTTTAAATATGACACGTTTCCCAGTCACCTATTATCTACCTATCAATATACTTAGCTTACTCATTATGTTTGTTATCTATTAATATACGACAACTAGTTATTATTATTTGAATATGTATTTGTCTTTAGTCTATGCGATTTTAGTATATGATCGAATAGCCAACTTGAACAACAAACATTCAATTTAGTTTAAATCCAACATTTATTAAGTGAAGTCCATGTATAGTAGTTTACACAGTATTTTATTCCTACTCCAGAAAAAAAATTTCAACTACAGATGAATAAAACCCATTTAAAGTATAGTGTCACCAACGGAAGATCGATTGTCAACTACGCATACATAGCCAACAAATACCAATTTCTTATGCATCAAGAGTTTATTATCAACTTTGCTAAGTATATGAACAATAAGACAGTAAATAAAGGTAAATAGGAAGATCGTCAAATACTGTTTACTTCGCCTAAAAAGAATAACAAATAACAAACTTAACAGTAGGAACACCAAAATTAATACGCAGACAAAATATCACCCATTTCCATTGATAATATTTTTAATAAATATATTAATAAAATAAAAGAGCTTTCTTTATTAAACGGTTAAAGAGGTCCTCTTATTCGTGGCAACATATGCACACGAAAACAAAGACCATGTTCAGGATGTCGGCACATTATTTGAAAGTGGAGAACTTGGCCTTGAGTGATATGACGATCATTAATAAACCTTAACCAACCTCGCTGAAGCGTTTTGCAACTTGGTGTCACACAGAATTCTATGAAGTATCTAACATTACCGCTGTAGATAACAGCTCGCATCGTGTAGTCGGGTAAAAGATATGCTATGTTCCATGAAAAAATCTATAATCAAAGAGTAGAGCATTTAATGTGTTAAAAATCAGATAACTACTAGATCATTATTTAGTCAAATCCAAATATTAAAGAACGAGGTACGAAACTTACGAGATCATCATTTATACATGAATAACTATTCACAGTAAGAGTGAAGCATTGACGGTTCCTTGTAATGATGTACATTCCATTCGGTCAGACATGGTCATTACTTGCATCCCCTGCATCTTCTGGCATGTTTTAAGAGGCTTGGGAGGAGATCAAAGAGGTGTAAAAAATAGGGGTAGATGAACTAACTTGTTGATGGGTGTTAAAAAAATTAGAAAATAATGGCCTTATTTATACTCTATAGGGAGGAAGTTCAAAAGACAGGAGTTATTGGAGCCATTGTATCAGATACGATAGTACATAACTTTGGGCAGTGCACCCTTTAAAGAACCTGGCACGCGTTTAAACTGGCCGATTATCAACCACAAAATCCACTAGTAAGCTAACTATTGGAAATGATGTCTTCTGTCTATGCTGAGTTGGTCTATGTTCAAAACGTCTACAACCAACAGTAATTACTACAGATATCAATAAAGCTAGTTAAGATTTTTTGTCAACTTATTAAAATCGAGAGTTAAGAACCTCAACCGCAGCAAAAAAAGGGTCTATTATCAACATATCTAATTCTAATAAACAACAAGACTAAACACTAGCTAATTTTGCAAAGATACAGAAATTATTCAATTCACAAAGTTATTACAAATGTTTATAAAAATAAATTATTACACTCATAAGGGAAAAAACAATAAATAATAAATCACTGTCAATTTTGAGCTAGAGGGCAAGTTGTTTTTTTATGGCCGGGTCGCTTACAATTTGAACATTTATTCCTTCTCTTCTTGGACGTAAATGATACACCGATGGATGGAATGTGTTGAACTCTTTTCCTGCCCCTTTTGATAAAATGTCTTACATGTACAGGTTCTTTTATCTCCCACGAAGGCACTACGAAGGTGGCTCGTAGCCTTCTCATCATTCTTGTACAAGAGTGATTTGCCAGTACCATCACCAATAATATTGCTGGACTCAACCATTTGATCATCAGCTGCTATGGGAGATGCCACAATAGCATTTGAAGCTGCGGCGGACCTCTCGACCCGTGAAATATAAAGAATAGGCCTACTACCATTACCATCTACATCTAGGAGGTATATGCGCAGATCACTGTCATTCCTAATGAACGAAGGAGCTATTTTCCCCCTAGCAGGCGCAGCGCTAAGCATATAACTATTGGATACGTCGCCGCGATCACAAGTTAATTGTCCGCGTTCAATGACGCTGTCAATCAACTTGTCAAATGTACCCTCCAATTTCAATGCAATATGTACTGTTGAACTAGTATTGGAACGCCAAGACCAGCACTTAGGCGTCTCTACCCATTGCCTATTGTAATCAGCACCCACTACTGCATAGCACCCCATAACAGCTCTATTTACTGATATATGAATAAGTCAATAATATATTGAAACAGGTCGATGAACAAAAACAGAGTTATAATGGAACTGAAGCATAGTTGTTCTAATGGAACAAAAACAATGGCGGATATGATAAAGCAGCTTACCAGCTCAATAAAATACTTCGTATAGCACGATGAAGTTGATATCAACTCAATTCAAAATAATTGCACCCACCACGATAGACGGATTAGAACCTTTTGAAATTGAAATTTTAAAAGCTTCCCACAACTATAAATCAAGAAATGAGAGCAAACTGAAGATGGGAATTGGATTTCTAATAGCTATGGAAAAAAATGGTTGGATTTCGGCCCTAAAACGAGGTTCAACTGAAGAAGAGGGCAATGGAGGCGGCTGGAACGAGAGGAGGGGGGGGGGGGGTGATAGCGCAACAAATTTTGGAAGGGGAGAAAATTTTCTTTTTTTGGTAATGGGCCAAAGTGTAATATTTGAAACTTGGGGGGTTGGGACGTGTAGACATTTTTTTTTGTGTAATTAAGTCCTAATCTTGATTAAAAAAGAGGAGGTCATCTAGCCAATTCTTAAAACTCGGAGGTCGATTTTTTAATTGAAGACTTGGGTGAGGTCATGCAGCAAAAAGCCCCTACAAACACGCATTGAATCAATATAGAAAGTGAATCAAATGGCGTCACATTGTCTCACATTTGCTTTGTTAGATCATCCGGTGGTTATTTATCTGGCATTGCACTAAGAAGAGCTTAAATGGAACACCATGAATAGTAAAAATTCATATAATTGACCCTAAGCATGATTGAGATTGAATCATAATAATTATTATTATTTTGTATTTTTGTCTATTGTTTTGAAATTTTGCGTTTAATGTCACGATATTTCACAAGGAAAATTACTTGACAGCATAATAATAAAATTATATAGGACGCCATTGAGAAACTTGAAATTATATTGTCTCAGAATTCAAGTTTATACACCGGTGATATAAGAATTGGTTAAAGTTCATTCTATCTATAATTATTTTTAAGTGACCTAATAATTAAATTCTTTTACATTATCAGTGCCCGGAAAAGAAAAAGAAAACCAACCCAATATAATATATGTGTAGTCAGCTTTTAAAGATTATGTAAAGCATAGCCACTTCATAAAAGTTGATAAAATTTAGACAAAAAGGCCCCTCGCGGTCAACTTCAATTCTAGAGACGGAAGTTCAAGTTTGAATATTTTGTATTTTTAGAGCTCAACTTCATATTAGTATGAAGTTGATCTGTTGAGCGGATTCAAACCGGGGACTACGCATGCAAAATCTTTTAAAAGGTGCGGCTGATTTGCAAAAATATGCTACCGGAAGCAATGGTTTGTCAAAATGCCTCAATAACAGTGGTTTAGCAAAAATGTCCTCCACTAATTTAATGAAATTTTTTTCGGACCAAAATACCCCCTAAAACCAATAAAAAGACGCGTCCAGTCCCTCCCCTTCCTTTTCACCAGTCACACGATCACTGAAACCCTAAACACCCATTCCTTTTACAGATTGCTCCGTTCAAGCAAAGATCTGCTGCAATTAGCACATGTCACAGACTGTTGCTTATTGCCAAGACTTTCAGCCTTGTTGCAAGGGTAAAGTTCTCTGCAACTCTTGGCTTATTAACAATAGTTTAAGCTCTGGTGCAATGGGAGGCTTGTAAAAAATTCTTGCCTATTGCAAAGACTTTCAACCCTATTGCAATGAGGAGCTAAAGCCAAGACTTGCAGCTCTGATGCAATGAGGTCCTTGTAGACACTTCTTCCCTATTGCCAAGACTTAAAGACCTGTTGCAATGGGGTACTTGAAGACAAACTCTCTACAAGCCAAGACTTGCAGCTCTGGTGCAATAAGCACAAAGGAGAGACTTCTTGGCTATTGCCAAGACTTTCAGACCTGTTGCTATGGGGGACTTGCAGACAAAGTCTCTGCAAGTCTTGGCTATTGCCAAGAGTTGCAACTCTGGTGCAATAAGCACCTAGGAGAGACTTCTTGGCTATTGCCAAGACTTTCAGACTGTTGCTATGGGAGGCTTGCACACAAAGTCTCTAAAAGTATTGGCAATAACCAAGACTTTCAATTCTGTTGTAAAGGGAACACATACACTGAAAATATCTAAACATATTGGCAATAGCCAAGGCTTTAAACTATATTGCAATAGCCAATTTAGAAAAAGTCTATGCAACTCTTGCCAATAGCCAAGACTTTACGCTCTGCTGAAAATGGGATCTTACACTAAAAAATCTCTACAGTCTTGGCTATTGCCAATACTTTAAACTCTACTACAATAACCAATTTAGAAAAAGTCTATAGAACTCTTTGCAATAGCCAAGACTTTACGCAATATGAAATTTGAAGCTTCAAATCACCGGAATCAAACAAACACAACCAAAAGAATCTACAAAAACCTCAAACACAAATCAAAATGGAAATAACTGACAAATAAATATTGTAGGGGAAAAAATTTGCAGATAACTGATTAGGCTTAGTAAAAATAATAATTTAAATAAAAAATAATACAACACACACATGAAAACGAGAGAAAATGAACCCTAAATCTGCAGCACAAAACGAAGAAACAAGGAAAAAAGACCAGAAAAATTGAAAGAGAGAGAGAGAAACCCTTTCAGCATGAATTATGTTAATCGGGGGCAAAATAGTACTTTCACAGGGGTTATGACGTGGAGAGCATTTGCTTAAAATATTTCTAAATAGGGGCAATTAGGTAAGATCGGCTCTTATTGAGGGCAATGGGTGAAATTTTTTGGCCTAAATTGAGTTGGAAAAGAAGTAAATTTAGCCTTGTAACCACCTTTGAGGATGTTGAATGACGAACAACCAATGCTTGAAAAGAGATTTTTTTTTTTTTTTTTTTGTAAAAGCTACTGCTTAAAGCATGACTGGATTTTTGATGAATAGCCACTGAATGTTCAGTAAAGTTTCCTTGAACTTTAAACTAAATCCCAGAAAATTCAAAAAAAAAAAAAAAAAAAAATCCTCAAGCTTAGTTCAAAGTTTATGAATTTTTCATGGGACATTAAAATATGAAATCCCCCAAAAAAAAGTTCCTGCAATTCTAGTAAATTATCTAGAGGTTAGTTAAAGTGTCAGGGGAATATTGAGAATGTTTTCTTAGGCAATGCCCAAATAGTGGCTACTTTTTTAGTAAATAGCAAATGCTGATTGTTGCTTGTTGAGTTCAAATAGTGGATGTTTGCGAGATTCACCCGGGAGAGTAGACTTAGAACCCGTTCGGCCTAAGCTGCCCAAAGAAGTTTATTTTGAAAAATACTTTTAAAAAAATACTTTGAAAAAATAACCGTTTGTGTTTGACTAATCATATATTATTAGTAACTTGTATTTGATAAATATTTTTGAAAATTATTTTGAAATGTTACAAAAAGGATATGAACATAAGTTATTTCTTATTCTTTTTATATATATTTAGAGCCTGTTTGGCCAAGCTTCTAGGGAGCCAAAGTGCTTATTTTTCACCAAAAGTGCTTATTTTAAAAAATTGATGTGTGTGGCCAAGCTTCTAGGAGAAAATAAGTGCTTTTGAGTGGCAGCAGAAGCTGTTTTTCTGCTGTGGGGAAGTAGCTGAAAAAAGTAGCTTTTTCCCAAAAGTGCTTTTGAGGAGAAGCAGAAGCTGTTTTTAATTTCTATCATTCCAAAAATATCCTTACCAGAATTACTTATATACTGAATTATCCCTACTTATTTTAACGTAATAATTATAATATATAAATAGTACATTATTTTTTTTTCTTATTTTTCTACGTACACCTACATCACTATTGTTGGAAATTTTTAATCAAATAACATCTTTTTTAAGGTATAGATCTAGAATATTCAATTATGTATGATGTATTTTGAAATTATTTTAAATAAATAATAAAATTAAACAGAGTGTTTGAGCATAAATATTTAAAATTCTTCATCTAGTTAAATATCTGTAAAGTGAATCTTTAAATGTCCTTACTCGTAATTTAACACTCAAAAGTACTTTTTCAAAAGCTTGGCCAAACACAAATTACTACTCAACTATTGACAAAAGTGTTTCTCAAATGAGTTGGCCAAACACAAACTGCTTTTTCTCCAAAAGTACTTTTAGGAAAAGCACTTTTGAATAAAAGCACTTATGAAAATAAGCAGTTTCCATAAACTTGGCCAAACAGACTCTTATTCTTGTCCTAAAAGATCAAAAACGCCTATTTTTTGAAATAACTAAAAGCTAAAACATAAAATTTATTTTTTTTCTCAAAAGCCTCTTAGAGCCTGTTTGGGTGGGCTTCGCGAAAATTTGATGACTAGCCAATTTTGCACACGTTAAATGAGTTCCATCCACGGTTTCAAAATTCATTGAGAAATAGCCAATAAAACACTCACGTACATTCAGGCTACTGCGGCATATATTGAATTTACTGAACTACCCTTAAAAACCTACAACTCAACGATAAATACAAATAACGCGTGGAAAAAAACAGAGCAAAGCACACATTACTTCTCTCAACTCTCCAGATCATCATTGTCTCTCTCCCGGAGCTTTCAAATTCAAACCGTAAAAGGTAATTTCAGCTGCGTTTTCACAGTTTCTGCGACGTTTCTGTGCTGAATTTCAATTATTTTGCGTAAATATATCTGTTTTCGTGATTATAATCTGAATTTGTTTTTCTGAAACGCGAATTTACTGTTATATATAATTAATATGAATCTGAATTAAGTTCATAAGAGTATGCAGCACCTAGTGCTGGGGGTTTGTGTTACATTGAAGCAAAAGCCCCAGGATATTGTGATGGGACCTTGCTTCAACGTAACACTAACCTCCAGCATTTAATGCTGGGGGATTAATGTTGAAGCAATGTCCCATTAGAAGTATCATGTTGTCCAACACTAAATGCTGGAGCTTAGTGTTACGATGAAGCAAAAGCCCCGTTATAATATCCTGTAGCTATGATTACATTTTAGCTTAGCACTTCAAAATGGCCTGATATCCCCAGGATATTGTGATGGGACCTTGCTTCAACGTAACACTAACCTCCAGCATTTAGTGCTGGGGATTACTGCTGAAGCAATGTCTATCCTGTTGTCCAACACTAAATGCTGGGGCTTAGTGTTACGATGAAGTAAAAGCCCCGTTATAATATCCTGTAGCTATGATTACATTTTAGCTTAGCACTTCAAAATGGCCTGATATCCCCAGGATATTGTGATGGGACCTTGCTTCAACGTAACACTAACCTCCAGCATTTAGTGCTGGGATTACTGCTGAAGCAATGTCTATCCTGTTGTCCAACACTAAATGCTGGGGCTTAGTGTTACGTTGGAGCAAAGCCCCATTATAATATCCTGTAGCTGTGCTATATTAGGATATAAACTTGCACTTCAAAATGGCGTGATATCCCCAGGATATTGTGATGGGACCTTGCTTCAACGTAACACTAAACCCCAGCATTTAATGCTGGGATTGCTGTTGAAGCAATGTCCTATTAGAAAAATCCTGTTATCCAACGCTAAAATGCTGGGGCTTAGTATTACGTTGAAGCAAAGCCCCATTATAATATTCTGTAGCTATGATTACATTTTAAGCACTTCAAAATGACCTGATATCCCCAGGATATTGTGATGGGACCTTGCTTCAACGTAACACTAAGCCCCAGCATTAAATGCTGCGGCTTACTGTTAACTTGAATCAAAGTCCCATTACAAATATCCTGTAGCTATGCTATATTTTAGCATATAGAGCTGCACTTCAAAAATCCCTCCCCCCCCCGTC